>ML781697.1:24869-43387 GCA_009831015.1 Picea engelmannii | reverse complement strand
ATGTCCCTGTTCGATTTAATCTTTGCTCATGTGACAAGAGTGATCCCATTAATTCATTAGCTGAGTGAGATCTTTGGATTCCTCAATGGCTATTACAACTGGATCAAACTTTGTAGGTAAGCTTCTAAGTATTTTCTCTACAAACTTTTGATCTTCAATGGTTTCTCCATATGATCTAAGCAGATTTATTATTGCCATTGCATGAGTGAAGAATGAATCTATTGAATCTGTATCCTTCATTTGTAAGTTTTCAAAATCCCTTCTAAGCATTTGTAATTTTGTTGTTTTTACCTTGCTTGTGCCTTGGTATGCTGTTTGCAAACTTTCCCATGCCTGTTTTGATCTTATAGTAGCAGCTACTTTAGGAAAAACTGATTCCTCCATTGCCTGCTGAATAAAAAACAATCCTTTGGAATCCTTCTTCTTATTTTCCTTCAACAAATCCTTATCAGCTTGTGAAAGAGCCTGATAAGCTTGCTGGTCTGCTGGTTCAGGAAACCCATTTTCAACCAAATCCCAAACATCCTGGGAAAAAAACAGGGTTTTCATTCTTATACTCCAGTAGTCATAATTTTTGCCATTAAAAATTGGAATCTGGGGTTGTAAAATGCTTCCAGTTGCACCTGCCATGATTTTTAAATAAAATTTGCCTACTTTTACTGTCTTCTTCTTTTTCCTTTCCAATCTCTGTCAATCCTTTTGTATGATTAAAACCCCTAAATTTGGCCTCGGGATGCAGGCTCCAGCAAACCCTTGCAACCTCCTAATATGTATGTGGCTGGGCAGACTCCTCGTATCTGCAAGCCTCTTACTGCTACAGCAAAGCACTGAAGGAAATGACCAAAAGTGGGGACGAGATTCGAACTCAGGTCGGTGGAGTTTATGACTACGAACAACCACGAGCATAATCCAAGCAACGCCTTCTTCCAATTGAGGATTTGTACCCTCTATGCTCTCAGTTCCTTTACAAGCGACTAGGGTTTGCAGCGACGACTCTCTTCAACCAACTGGTTCTTAAATCCTCGCCTTCTTCTTCGATTTTGTTTCCTCTTTTGCATGTATGCACGCAGATCATCCTCCAGGCACAGGTTGAAAGATAGTTTCTCCTGGCAGCGGCGCTGTGCATCTCCTCACTCGGCTATGATACCACTTTGCTGGAGCTCACACATCTAATTACAAAATGCCCACAGATAAAACAAAGAAAGAACCCCAAACAGTTTTTATATCTTAGTAATTAAAACAGAATAGAATACATGCATTTAAGAAAATAGAGCATCCAACATGCGCTCCAAAATAAAACAGAGTACTCGGCAACTCTGTGCATTTACAAAATAGAGTATTTTTTAGGGACGGGAGAAGCTTCACGAATCCACTAACTAGAAGAATAATCGAGGTACATAGAAGAATGTAGAAGGAGGGAAGAATTAAATGCGGGAGCTGTGAGAGTTGTTGAGAAATTTATGGCAGGGGAGATTAATAATTTTGGAGATCCACATTGTTGAGAAATATAGAGTATCTCTTTTCTGTCAATATTTAATTATTTTTTTTCATCATGATTTCTTGATTGCTTCTATTATTTCCATTATATTTTTTCTCTAAATCTAACAGTAGTATTATTTTCTTCATTATGAATCTAAACTTCGTATCAGAGCAGAGCACATGGCTTTGGGTTCGCTATTGGTGTCCAGGCTCGTGAGAAGATCTTAGTCGAAGGCCATCGCGTCAAATGTTATTCAATCTGCATAAGGGAAATCGAGCATTGGAGAAAAATCAGCTATTGGTTTTGGTGTTCTTTTTCTTGTTTCTGGGAACTGCTTTATTTGCTTCCACCGCTTTACCGTCAATGGTGTGTTTTTCTTGAAAATCTATGTCAACTATCGAAGGATCTGAGAAGACCAAAAAACTGAACCCTCTAGCACGACCTGTGAGCTGATCTTTCATGATGACCGTCTGTATTTGCTGAAGTAGTCCCGAAGCCTCTCCTCGCTCGTCTCCCATGATATTCCACCGATAAATGTCTTGCAATGATCTGAATCCATTTTGGTTTCCTGATCAACAACTATACAAATTTATGCATGAAACTTTCTATACATTAAAACAAGAGCCCAGTGCCACTGGAAAAATGAAATAAAAGGAAGTCATCTTGGCCCACGATCACAATAACCCCATCCATCTGAAAATTTTCCACCTTGCATGCGTGCATGGACAACAAATTCAGATTGAAGAACATTGGACTTCTCGTCAAGTTGAATGATCCTGTCTTTTATCTCGAATGAAATGTGGAAGAAAAATGCTATCTTGCGCCATCTAGTTTTCTTGATGAAAGATCCTCGAATCAACTCTGGAGCAGTCTATGATATTGAAGGAGCACATGAGAATACGTGAGCAGCTAGTTATTATGAGCCACATTTATCCACTTTGAAGGAGTAAAGGAGTATGAAGTCACTGCACATTGGGCGGCCTGCATGACTGCCGAGTTTCATGGTATGCGTTACTGACTGCCGAGTGACCTGGGAGTTGCAAGGTATGCATTGCTCTAGGGTTTCTTCTCGAATAGGATTTAGGGAAAATCGATTTTTCTTTATAGAGGCACGATGAGGAACGATGGTGAGATGCCCCAATTGGATAGCCACTGCACCACTGCACATTTTAAGAGCACAGTTGAGATTTCCGTTTCTGCATTCTTTTAAGAGGAGTGAAGTTTATTTTTTAATTTTCAAAAATAACTTGTGATTTATTTTTTTATATTATGGTAGTTATGTTGTGGAGAGTTAAAGAGGCAATGAAGTAGAGAAGGATTTTTGACATTAGAAAACAATAAAATAAGTGAGTGAAAAAGATAAAAGTGAATAAAAACATATGAAGTGGAATTAAAAATTTTCGTGTAGCGAATTAAAAGAGAAGACTTGCGATTTGGAGATAAATCACTATTTTCGTATTTTCTCACTTAAAATCAAGGTATGGTCTTATGATGTTTTGGTATTTTTGGAGTCAAGCTATATTACTTTTTACAAGAGGTAAATTTACAAGGTTTGGTGTGAGGGGATTTAGAAAGAATTTATTATATGAAGCATAAAGCATAAATATATGGAGAAAAACATAAGAAAAATTTGAAAATTTATATGGAGGATTTTTCTCCATTATCATAGTTAAATGTATTTGAATTTATAAGGATTTGTTATTTATTTGAAGACTTTTTGTGAAGGTGTTACAAGGAGTTTTTTTTTTGAAGTTATAATGAAGTTATAAGGTGGTTGTAAAGGTGTTATAAGGGGTCCAACAAATTGCATTTGAAAAATTGTATTTGGTGTTATTTGTAGACCCACCTGAAATTGAATAAGGGGGTCTGTCTTGGGATCTTTTTGTGCATTATTGGTTATCCTCTAGTTTTTTTGGCATTCATGAAACGGACGATCACTCTTGGCATGCACAACATGATACAAAATTGAATTTTGTGGCATCAACATACATTCATCTCTCTTCCATATTCTGCATAATGGCGAAAATTGAAGAAATATTTACAATATTTCACACATTAATTAACTCAACTATAGAATCTACAATTGCAATAAAAAAGTGCACCCTCAATACAGTGATTACTTGTTTACAAGTAACACACACAAAGATTGATATGTTCAAACTTCAAAACAAAATGTTATCTGATGAGTTAAGTTTGATTCAACACCAACAATGTGATTTCAACAAACAAGAAGACATCAAGGATAAAAATAATGAAGACACTCAGTTGACTACTGATGACACTCATAAACATGAAGATGAGTTGGATGAAGTCCAACTTTCAGAAAAAGTTGCGGATGAATGTGGCAAAGTTGTGGATGAATGTGACAAAGAAATTAGAATTGTTCGACCATGGGAAGAATTACGATTTAAATGAAATCGATATGGACTAGGATATGAAAATGATGCTAACAACCTTTTTCATTTTCCTAATTATAGTGAACCTGTTTGCTTTGTGAGTGGATGTTTTTTGAATGATAAGATGACAAAGCTTGAGGATATTGGTAAGGAACAGGTACATGATATTGTTGATGATGATGTTGCTACAGATATTCCAGATCATGATAACCGGTCGGATAAAGAACCCATACATTGTAAACACTGTCACAGGTTTGGCCATGATAAGTCAAACTGTTTTGATCTTTACCCATGCATATTTTGTGGAAAGACAAATCACCCCTCAATAAGGTGTCAAAAGTGCAAGCAGAAACAACTTCATTTTGAATGGTTAGGGAATTGGCGTTGGTGTTTGGAAGCCAATTTATTGGAACATTCTTATCGATGAATTTATATACAAGTACAGTCATACTTCATTGGATATATTTCTAAAGTTGATGGACATGAATGTTTTTCAAGATTTGATGATTTAGGGTATGATTGGGGCCTAGTTGATGTAGTCTTCTGAGTTGAAGATCGAGTCTTCAAACTTCGTCGAAAGATAGTTTGATGTGTTTGATCTCTTCTTTTCCATACTTGTGAATGACAGTCAAGGGAATTGGAACCACTTGTCCCTGACAGGGGGTGAATCTAGTTGAGTCAGGTTCCAAGTTTGATTTTGAGTCAGGTTCCAAGTTTGATTTAGAGCCTGTGAATAGATGATCAAGTATGCAACCGAGTTCCTAGTATGTAGTCTTGTTCCTGAACATATTGTTGTTGATATGGTTTGTGGTCAGCTTAAAACCACCAATTGAGCAGAAGACATTTCAGATTTTTGAGCCTTTAGCTCTTGTTAGTTTATGGTCAACTTAAAATCATGCCATTTAGTAGAAGAAATCAGCTTCTACTAGACATTTGGTTTGTGGTCATCCCAAAACCACCAAATGAGTTTGTGGTCACCCTTAAACCACCAATTTAGTAATTTGGTTTGTGGTCATCCCAAAACCACCAAATGAGTTTGTGGTCACCCTTAAACCACCAATTTAGTAGAAGACATCAACTTCTGCTATTTTTTCAGAGTTCAGAGAGCATCTTCAACCAACACTCTGAATATTTGCTTAGCACATTGTTGATTGTCAAGTAGTGACAGTTTTTAGGCAAGAATGAACTTATGATTAAGGGGGGATGTTAAAACTCTAATCATAAGTTAGTTGGTTTAGTTAGTTTACCTAACTATTATATAGTTACATGACAGTTATGGTCTTCTTGTATTATATATGTATGTTTGTACATGATTATATGAAGCATTGATGAATATAGAGTATGCCTTTTCTGCCAATATTTAGTTATCTTTCTTCATCATGGTTTTTTGATTTCTTCTATTATTTCCATTATATTTCTGCTCTTTTCTTCATTATGAATCTAACAATACAGCTCCACAATACAGCTCCACAAGTTGACGAGCATATATTTGGCATGTCTCAATCACTACCTGTATCTCGCCATTAATGGGACCGATGCAGCTGCTCAACGAACACAGAGTTAAGCAATCGGCTTCAACGTTCAACATAATACAATGCAATAACCTAGAGTTAAGCGAATGACTTAATACCGGAAAACACAATGCAAAAGGGATACACAAGCAGTCACTTACAGTCCTGTCCTCGTTCAATACGCACTCAGGAAAGGATAGCGCAATGGCACAGAGAATCTTAATCGCAGGACATGAAATGACATAGAGCTAGGTTATGGCTAGAGCTAATTTTGTAATAAAGTGACGATAGCGCAATGACACAGAGAATTCTATTAGGAGGACGCTAAATGACAGACAAGTAGAGGTTATGTTTAAAACTAACACAACCGCTATCTCGCGGCTGGTGAACGCCGAAAGGAATCGGCTGGTAAAATTCCTCGCGCACAAAAATCCCGCGTATTTAAGAAAAACCCTCGCGCAGTAAAAATCCCCTACGTATTTAATTAAAAACCCTAATTGACTTCCATGGCCCAGGTCAAGTAAATAATCGACACAGTGAAAACTACTCAGCAAATGATGTGGTAAATAATTTGATCCGTCATCATTAATTTTACTAATGAATTTTAGATGATTAAAATTATGATTTGGTATATGAGGAAGATAATTTAGTTCAATTTCTGGTAAAGAATTTTTTTTTTCTAAACAAATTAAATGGTGTTCCTAAAAACCCTAAATGAATAAATGAATGAATCAATCTGGCTATTAGAGTTTGAGAGTAACAAACTACTTTTATAATAAAAATGAATAAATCTGGCAATTATAAATACAAGTATAGGTCTTTGAGAGTAACAAGCTAATTTTGTAATAAACTCGCCCTTTTCTCAAGGTAAGAAGTTTGTACATGGTTTAGAGTTTTGCTCAATTTTAAATTTGTTCAAATAATCAAAAGTAAAAAGTTTGTACATGGTTTAGAGTTTTGCTGAATTTTAAATTTGTTCAAATAATCAAAGGGTAAAAGGTTTGGCATGGTTTAAAGTTTTGTTCAATTTTAAATTTGTTCAAATAATCAAAAAGTCTATCCAAGTTTTCCAAATGGATCGGTACTCTAACTTTTGATATGACCAAAGTCAAAATATTATCGACTTTAAATTTCTTAGCATCCAATGTTGTCACACTTTAAATTTTCTCACAGCATAATACTTAACCTCACGACATTATTATACTTTAAATTTCCTAAGATGATATGATATACAAAACTAAAGTTATAATTAAAATTAAAAATATTATTAAATTTTTTAACAATAAAAAGATCATATAATAAATTGAACAAAATATAACAAATAAATTTGAAAATTTTTATTTTTAATAAAATGTTTGAGACATTGATTATATTTTATCTATTTAATATTAAAATAAAATTTTAATTATATTTTTGAAATTTTTATTTTTAATAAAATGTTTGAGATATTGATTATATTTTATCTATTTAATAGTAAAATAAAATTTTAATTATATTTTTCATTTTTCTATGTTGAAAATGTGTAATTCCTTTATGTGTAATAAAGAGTTGATAGATGGAATTTAAAAATTATCAATAACAAAAAATATTTGAATGTTGATCATGCATAAAATATTTCAATATCCACTTTAAGTAATATAACTTTATTTTCAACTCAAAATCCAAAATATAATATAGAGAGAGAGAGAAATGTGAAGTGCATGTTGAGAATGGAAGAAATTACACATCTCTATGACAATAAGAAAATATCCATCACACTTTAAGGAAAAATTAGTTTGGGAAGAAATAACAAAAAAATAAGATAATAGAAATGACAATCAACAAGACACAACCTGGTAAAACCCTATGAATATGTGAAGGAAACATCTATTGGGTGAAGTATCAATATTCTTATTGCTCAAAGGTAAATATTACAATCTTCCCATAATACTTCTTATCTATCTATCTATCTATCTATCTATATATATATATACTATGGGTTTAAGAACTGACATCTTTACATGAACTAACATCTACCTTACAAAATATTACCTCATACCTTTCCCAAGCTCATTCACCACCTTTTCTACAAGGAAAGAGAACCCAAACACCACCACAACTTCTCTAACAGTACTCATTTTGTGAATATGTTTGCACATTTTCTCGAGTATGGAAATTCTTAATCAAATATCCCTTTAACCAAATTGCCTCCTTGCATGCATGTGACACAACTATATACTCTACCTCAGTAGTGGATACAATGATTGTGTTTTGAAGCTTTGACATCCAAAAATTAGGTCCTCCTGCAAGAGTTAAGACATAACATGAAGTAGATATGGACTTTTGTCCAAATCACCTGCAAAATCTGAATAAATGTAACCAAAAATTGAATCATGGAAACAATGATAGGTGATACAATAAGCACTTGTTCCTCTAAGATACTAAAGCACCCATTTCATTGTTTCTCAATTATCTCTACCCATGTATCTACCATCACATATATTAAACTTCCTATCACACTAGCATAAGGTACATGAGACATATAATCATTGTATTCTCTATTATTAGGACATAAACATAAATAAATATTAAATGAGAAGCCAACAATATATTTATAGATTTCACATTATTCATACTGAATCCCATAAGTATCTACTCCACATCTTTTGTGAAAACCAAACATTACCATGTTTCATGTCTCTTGTATTTCTATGCCCAAAGTTTGTTTTGTTGCTCCTAGATCCTTCATATCAAAACTCCTATCCAATTGAACCTTTAACCTGTTGATCTCAACCATGTTTTTTCTTGCACCAAGCATATCATCAACTTATTACACCAAGATAATGAATATACGATTTTTTGAACTTGCTTTAGGCCATACAATGACTTCTTGAGTTTGCAAACAGATATTATTTTGTGATCTTGAAGAAAACCTTATGGTTATTCCATACATATTTCTTCATCCAAATCCCATGTAAAAATGTTGTTTGAACATCTAGCTTCTCTAACTCAAGATCAAATAAAGAAACTAGTACCAATACCAAAAAAATAGAAACAAGCTTAACAACTGTGAAAAAATTTCATGGAAATTAATACCTTTCATTTGAGAATACCCTTTTTCCAATAGTCTTCCCTTTTTTAGTTTGTAGATCCATTTGCAACCAACAACTTTCCTTCCCTTTAGGAGTTCTACTAGGTCATTTAGTAATTTCAATAACATCCATCACTTCGTGATAACAACAAATTTTCGCTTCATTAGAAATCAAAGAAATAGGAGAAATATACTCTTCATGCCTCTTAGGAGGATTTTTGGCCCATGTAGATCACCTCAAAGTTGGTTGTGGCATTTCCACATTTTCCTTTATATTTTCTGCATCCTCATCTACTTCTTTCAGAGCTTCTTCGCTCCCCTTATTTTCTATAGATTGTTGATTTTCCAATTGAATTTGTTGATTCTATGGTACCTGTTCTTATTTCATTTCAACTTTTACTATGTTTAATTTTATTAGAGGGGATTAATGAAATACTTCATCTCTTCTAGTGAGTGATGAGTTTGTGGGAAATATACTTTAGTATGAATAATGCATAAAGATACTTATAGGATTCCATATAAATTCTTTTGTTTTTATTCTTATTTTCTTATTTTTAAATATCAATACCCCACATCAAAGAAGTGTAGGATTCCATATAAATTCTTTTGTTTTTATTCTTATTTTCTTATTTTTAAATATCAATACCCCACATCAAAGAAGTGTATCTTTCTTAGTTATGAGACATTAATATATATGATTATATCTTGTTTTTATTCTTATTTTTAAATGTCAAAATTTTAAGTGGAACCCTACATCAAAGAAGTATATCTTTATTGATTCAAAGATATACTTCTTTCTTTGATGTGGGTCCAATTTAGAATTTTGATATTTAAAAATAAGAAAATAATTATTAATAATAATAAAAAATTTACATTTAAGTAATACAAAAATAATCTGTCCATACTTTTTGAAGAATACTATATTCTATTGCAACTGTACTGAAATATATTAAACTAGCAGAGTTGACTTGCCGGTGGAGAATGTCTAAAGGGTTCAATTCAAAACAAGAGCCGTGACTGAGCCAACTTCAACACAGAGCGCACATAAACAACATGATATAAATTACCCCATGCGCACAGAAGGTATGATATGATTTGAGTGTGTCTTGGATAATGACAGGTGAATATTAAACGTACGTGCAAGTCATGGCATCAAACGACCTTTCAGATATAAAAAATGAATGAGTGCCACCAAAATGAAACATGTGCATATATTTTAATCCTCCTTAATCATTTGAATGTGGCAATTATGTATTTTTACAGTAAATTTATAATGTGATTAGGTAAAGGTAAAAAAGTAAACATGTTAACGGATGCCTTCATAAATGCAAGGAAGTTATGAACAATAAATTTGAAGCATTGATTTTGGAGGACTACTAAGAATATGCAACATCTTCAATGCTTAGCCATTAGATTAGAATTTAATATTAAAAGATCATTAATTATGCCCATTATCAATAGTTGTAAGCATTTCGTCGTAATTAGGAAAAATATTCTATGTAAGCTGCCAATGGCATTCGTAAGCGTGGGAGACAAAATGGGCTTGATAAGCTTACTGCCAATGGCATTCATAAGCGTGACTGCATCTTCGTGATCGCGTGGAGGTTTTTGAAAATGGAAATTTTTATTCCTTGCAGCAAGACCATCTAAGCCCAAACTGCGGCATGGCTCTTCTTAAAACAGGTATGGGTTGCCTCTAAATATTTACTCTGAGTCAATTTTTCAAAACAACGTGGCAACTACTCCGTTGTAAATTACAGTATTCAACAGCGTTCCATCGATAAACTCGTGAATAAACAGAAGTAGTACATAGATTACTGGTAGAAGCACTCTGCATCTGGTATGACAGAAGCAAACAGAGAGAGTCAGCATTGTACATAATTCAGCACGGTTAAAACCTTCCCATCTGCACTTCCACAGGAATGTCACCATACTAAAAGTGTTATGGCTATCACCCTTACAAGCAGCTCTACAACTCTTACAAGCCAAATACAAGCAACAGTAGACTGCAGAATCGACATCGGATTTCAGCCAGTTTCCAAATATGAGACAAGGTATGGTCATATATCTCACAAACAACGGCTCAAGGGAAAGGATCGCGACAAGCAGAAGGCAATTAGGTATGCCCCTACAGGATTTTACGGCAAATTGGGCAAAGTGAGCGGAAAATGGAATTGCCTTTGCAGCTCAGAGTCCACGCTGTGATAAATATTACTCAGCTGAATCTATACGAAACGCAAATTAAATGGGTACGATAAATCCTGCCATCCTCCAGGGAACATAGCAGATTTTCAGAAACCTTTGGTGCCGGACACCATTCTGGATATGAAAATCTGATCCACTCTCAACTCCACAATCCAAGCTTATCTTGTCGGCAAGAAAGGAGAGCTACCAACACAGGCCAAGTGGATTAGGCAATCCGAGTTTGAAGACGATTTTCGGCACATTGAGGAAAAAGGCAGGACGCTCTCAGGGCAAACAGGGAGGAATTGTTATGAATACGAAGGCCGAATGAGCCGGCTAACTCCGAATAATCAGCGAGCCATCTCTGCGAAGTCAGCAGACTTGCATTTAGTAGATGAAAGAACTTTGCCCAAGTAATTTGTTTCTCTGTTACTAGAACTCCTTGTTACTCATTTTCAGTTAGCAGAAGCGCTCACTATCCTCTAGTGTGTGCTTAATAAAAGCCCAGTCCAGAAGGAATCCGATCTAGATAAAGTCAGAGCCTTTAAATCAACTGCACATAGACTAGTTGATATGTTAAATAGTGGAAACAAGAACTCTGTTAACCAGTCGGTCCCAGGGATCAGGAGTAGAAGAGAATGCAAAGAGTCTATCGTAAGAAGAGGCGAAGGGGAAATAACAGGCAAGAGTGTTTTTGTGAAAGTCTGCGTATTTACCGTATGTTTGTGGTTATGAAGTGAGTATCTAATCTGAAATATCTGAGATATTCGTTAACGAATGTGGAATTCTCGAGGTTTTCCAACCTGAGCAATGAGCAAGCTCTTCTCAGTTAATATCCTTATCGTGTATACACTCATTTTTCCATAATTATATTATGTTAATGAATTTGATGTACATTGTTTATTTACGAAAACAGCAGTTATCACTGCCAAATCAAGATAATTGTATTGGCATCGCATAGAGTGTGCATTATTGTTGGAAGAAACAATCTTTATATTTTTAGGGAAATCACGATATCGCTTGCAAAATTATAATAATTACGTTGAAAGGTGTATAATTACTTTTTAACATTTACCTAAAGGTGTATAATTATTTTTTAACATTTACCTAATCATATTAAGAAATTACTGTACCACTATATAATTGCCACGTTTAATTGATTAACTTTTGGAATTACCACATTTGAAATTAATTTTTAGATTTCCTCAGCTTTATGTGCGTTTCTGTCCAGGAGGAAGCATCGCCTTTCGGTGTTCACCAACCACTTTGCCGCTGTGCTAGTTGTATATTTACACCGAAAGACGTACACCTATTGACAATGGGCACAATTAATGATCTTTTAATCTTAAATTCCAATCTGATGGCTAAGCATTGAAGATGCTGGCATATTCTTAGTCGTCCTCCAAAATCAATGCGTCAGATTTATTGTTCATAACTTCCTTGCATTTATGAAGACATCCGTTAACATGCTTACTTTTTTACATTTACCTAATCACATTATAAATTTACTGTAAAAATACATAATTGCCACGTTCAAATGATTAAGGAGGATTAAAATATATGCAGGCCACATTTATATCATTAAAAAACACTCTGCAAACATTTCATTTTGGTAGCACTCACTCATTTTTTATATGTGAAAGGTCGTTTGATGCCACGAAGTGGACGGACGTTTTATGTGCGCTTTGTGTTGGAGTCGGCTCAGTCACATCTCTTGTTCTGAATGGAACCCTTTTAGCGTTCTCCAGCTGCAAGTCAGCTGTGCTAGTCATACCTGTGCATTATTTTCAACCCTCACAATCTAATCTTCGAAGATTAAAAAAAATATATGATTTTAAATTGGGTCATGGATATTTACTTATTCTTTATATGATTTACTTATTGGATTAGGAAAAGAGAATAGTTTTACTACTGTGTATATCTATTTGAAATTGACACATTTAATAGGTTTTAGTTCTTAATGCTCTTTGTATGGACAAGATTAAATGTGGATGAAATATTTTTGGTAGTCACAATAAATCAAGGGTTGTGATTTCAACTATTAATTTTCTTGTTTTTATAAAGAGTTACTTTTAGGTGTTTACTTTTTCATATTTACTTAATCATATTAAAAAAATTATACTGCCTACTGACTCATTTCCACCATTAGATAATTAACTAATTCCATTTTATTATGATTAACTTAGAGTATGGAGCCTATGATGACTTGAGAGGAGTTTCAAATTTCATCTTATCTCCCACACATTTTATTATGATTAACTTAGAATGTGAAGCTTGTGATGGCTAGGGAGGCGTTTCAAATTTCATCTCATCTCCCATAAGAAGTGAAGATGAGGAGCCATGTGTAATAAAGAGCTAGAGCCAGAGGGATCAAGTGACTTCTTACTTAAAAAACAACATCCCACTCAACACGTAATTTCTTAGATCAGACTCAATTTGTTGGTAATTTCTTAGATCAATCATCTGACATGATGCAATCTATTTACATTTTTCTTTTATGTCGGTCAGTATTCGATATAGATTGTCTGACTAAATAATGCATGCAAAATGCATAAGTAGTTTTCTAAAATCAATTGTTGTAAGCGTTCAATTAGGAGTAGCTAACCGTTTGTTCTATGAGGCTATGTATTGTTATAAAGATTAAGGTTGATCACAATGAATGCAACCTTTTTGTGCAATTAAAATTCTTTCTTCTTTCTATAATATTGTGATTTAATCATTTAGTATTTAGTATATTGTTATGCTATTTCATTGAATGATTATCTAGTCCATAGATAGGCATGCATAGATCCTTCATTTGGTATCAGAGCTAGTTGTTGTTTTAGGGTAATCATGTCAAACTCTAATTCATTGCCCATTCCAGAATTTAATGGAAGTGATTATGATTATTGGTGCATAAAGATGATGACGTTTTTTATAGGGAAAGATCTATGAGATATTGTAGAAACGGGTTATGCAGAGCCAGAAGATTAGACTACTCTTAATGAAAATGATAGAGTAGATAAGAAGGAATATAGAAGGAAGAATGCTCACGCTTTATTTCATATTCAAATTGCTCTTGATAAAAGCTTGTTTCCAAGAGTTGCTGGTGCAAAGACATCAAAGAATGCCTGGAAGACTCTAAAAGAAGCTTACCAAGGCAGTGATCAAGTCAAATTTGTTAAGCTACAGACATTGAAAAGAGGATTTGAGAATTTGAAGATGCAAGAAGATGAAAATGTAAGTGATTATTGTGTGAGAGTAAAAGATGTAGTCAATAAGATGGCTACTCTTGGAGAAATTGTGGACAAAGAGGTTTTGATTAAAAAGGTGTTGAGGTCTCTAACACCAAGGTGGAACCATGTTGCCATAATCATTGAAGAAAGTAAGGATTTGTCTACTCTTGAGTTTGATCACCTGGTTGGATCTCTTATGTCTCATGAAGAAAGATTGATAGATTAATTTGGAGAAAGTGGCGAGAAATCTTTTTCTTCAAAATTGAAAATTACAAAGAATGAAGATGCCAACACTAGTAGCAAAAGAAACCAAAGCCATGGTAGAGGTCAAAATCAAAATTATCCAAGAGGAAGAGGTGGTTCAAGAGGAAGAGGCAGAGGCAGATTTGATAAAAGAAATATCCAGTGTTATTATTGTAAAAGGTATGGTCACTTTGAAAGGGATTGTAGATTAAAAGAAGGTAATAATAACAAAGGTGTTAATTATGCTCAATAAGGTGATGAAGCCTCTTCAAACAATTTATTTTTATCTTATGACAAAGCTGAAAATGACACTAAAGATATTTGGTATTTAGATTCAAGGTGTTCTAACCACATGCCAAGAAATAAGAACCTATTTTCTACAATGGATGAGAGTTTAAAATCCAAGATCAAGCTGGGTGATGATAAAGCATTGGAGGTTGTTGCAAAAGGAGCTATGGAAGTCCATACTAAAGAAGGTATGAAAAGTGTTAAAGACATTTATTACACTCCACAACTAAAGCATAATTTATTGAATGTTGGCCAATTGTGTGAGAAAAATTATAAGGTGGTGTTTGAAAATCAACAATGTACAATTTATGATAAGAATAGAGGCAATAGGGTGGTTACAGTTGTGCCTATGTCAAAGGATAGGATGTTCCCATTGATGTTTGGAGAACATAACAACCATCTTGCCAATATGGCATATGAAGAAAAAAGTTGGTTGTGGCATATGAGGTATGGACATTTGAATTTTCATAGTTTGAAGCTTCTAACATCAAAAGAATTATTTTATGGTTTGCCTAAGGTTCAAGAATAGAAAGATATTTGTGAAGGATGTGCTAAAGGAAAACATGCAAGAGAGAAATTTTCAAAAGCAAATGCATGGAGGGACCAATATCCACTTCAGTTAGTTCACTCAGACATTTGTGGTCCTATGCAAACAAAGAGTTTGGGTAACTCATCATATTTTATTAATTTTATTGATGATTACTCACAAAAGTGTTGGGTTTATTTTTTGAAGACTAAGAATGAAGCCTTTGATACATTCAAGAGGTTTAAAGCCCTTGTGGAAAATGAAAGAGATTGCAAAATCAAGTGCTTAAGGACTGATCGTGGAGGAGAATTTTGTTCAAAAGATTTTCAGAATTATTGTGATATGAATGGCATCAAAACACAACTCACCACTGCTTACACACCTCAACAAAATGGAGTAGCAGAGAGGAAAAATCATACAGTGGTGGAAATGGCAAGAAGTATGTTACAAACCAAGGGATTAAGAAATTCTTTTTGGGGTGATGCAGTTGCTACATCTATATATATTCTCAATAGATGTCCCACAAGTGCACTTGATATGATGACTCCATATGAAGCTTGGTATGAAACAAAACCTAATGTTAATCATTTCAGAGTCTTTGGTTGTGTAGCCTATGTCCATGTAGTTGATCAAAAGAGACAAAAGTTAGATCCAAAAAGTGAGTTATGCATTTTTGTTGGATATAGTGAACAAAGTAAGGCTTACAGGTTGTATAATCCCCTCACTAATAGCATTGTTGTGTCAAGAGATGTAATTTTTGATGAATGGGGAGTTTATGGTCATAAACAATGCCATGATGATATGTCTAAATCTATTTTGGATAAAGATATTATTGATGATATTGATAATGAGAAACCCACTAATATTTCAGCTCTAAGTGCTACAAATCCACCAAGTAGCCCCTCATCTAATTCTTCAGTTCCAAGTGAAAGCCCAACATCAAATTCCAATTCTGCAAGGAAGGTAAGAAGATTAAGTGACATTTATCAAAGGAGTAAAAGTCCAACACATGAAGAAAATCCAATAGGTGAGACAGTAAATTTTGCTTTACTTTCCAAGGCTGATTTTGAACCATCGTGTTTTGAAGATGCATGTACTAATGAGGTTTGGGTGCAAGCAATGCAAGAAGAGATAGATTCTATTCAGATGAATGATACTTGGGAGCTTACAAAACTTCCACATGACAAGAAAAAGATTGGTACTAAATGGGTCTACAAGACTAAGTACAATAGTGATGGGAGTGTTGAAACACACAAGGCAAGATTAGTTGTTAAAGGCTTCACACATAGGTATGGAATTGATTATGAATAAACATTTGCACCAGTAGCAAGACAAGAGACTGTTAGAATGATGATTTCATTAGAAGCTTAGAAGAAATGGAGCATTCATCACATGGATGTGAAGAGTGTCTTTTTGAATGGGTACCTAGAAGAAGAAGTGTTTGTGGAACAACCACAAGGTTTTGAAGTGAAAGGAAAAGAACATCAAGTATACAAATTGAAGAAGGATTTGTATGGCCTCAAGCAAGCACCAAGAACATGGTATGCTAGGATTGATGGATATTTTTAGGAGAGTGGCTTCAATAGAAGTAAAAGTGAACCTACACTTTACTACAAACAAGAAGGTAATGATATTCTTATTGTAAGTCTATATGTTCATGACTTATTATATATGGGTAATAGTTCTAATATGAAGGATGAATTCACAATTGCTATGATGAATGAATTTGAGATGAAAGATTTGGGTCTCATGCAATATTTTCTGGGTATGGAGGTTTATCAAAATGATGATGAAATTTTCATTTGTCAAACAAAGTATGAAAAAGATATGTTGAAGAAATTTGATATGGTAGATAGTAAACCAACCTCCACTCCAACTTCTCATGGAATTGTGTTGTGTAGAGATGATGGTGCTGAAATAGTTGATGAGGCAACATACAAAAGTATTGTTGGAAGTTTGATGTTTCTAACCCATACAAGACCTGATATTGCTTATTCAGTTTCTCTTGTTTCAAGATACATGACAGAGCCATCTGAAACACATATGAAGGTAGCCAAGAGGATTTTGAGGTATGTGAGAGGAACTCTAAATTTTGGTATTCTTTACTACACTTCTAAAAGGTTTAATCTTGTTGGATTTAGTGATTCTGATTGGGGAGGTAGTTTGGATGACCGAAAGTCTACATATGGTAATTGTTTCTCTTTTGGTTTGGGGTTGATTACTTGGAGCTCAAAGAAGCAAAGTATAGTTTGACTTTCATCCACAAAAGCAGAGTATGTTGCAGTCATCTCAGCAGGTACACAAGAATTATGGCTTAGAAAAGTTCTAGAAGAAATTGGAGAGAAGTAAATTCATCCTACAATGATATTTTGTGATAACACTAGTGCCATCAAATTGGCCAAGAATCTAGTCCATCATAGCAGGACAAAACATTTTGATTTAAAGTATCATTTCATTAGAGATTTGGTGCAAAAGAAGAAAGTATAACTAATGTATATAAAGACCCAAGAACAACTTGTAGACATTTTCACTAAGGGAGTTGTTAAATTCCAGTTTTTGAAGCTTCAAGATCAGATTGTGAGCCCTCTCAGCATCAAGGGGGAGTATGTTGGTAATTGATGCAGTCTTGTCAATCATTTGACATGATGCAATCTATTTACAATTTTCTTTTATGTCGGTTAGTATTCAGATATAGATTGTCTGACTAAATAATGCATGTAAAATGCATGAGTAGTTTTCTAAAATCAATTGTTGTAAACGTTCAATTAGGAGCAGCTAACTGTTTGTTCTATGAGGCTATGTATTGTTATAAAGATCAAGGTTGATCACACTGAACACAACCTTTTTGTGAAATTACAATTCTTTCTTCTTTCTATGATATTGTGATTTAATCATTTAGTATTTAGTATATTGTTATGCTATTTCATTGAATGATTATCTAGTCCATAGATAGGTCTGCATAGATCCTTCAATCCTGTTCAGCATAGAATCTTTTTTATAGCTCTATCCAGCCATCTTTGATCTACAGATGCTTTCTTCTATCAATTTGAGATCCATGTTTGATCTCCGGAGGTAAATATGCTCCAAGTTCAATTTGGATTTGTTTTGACATTTATTCCTTTAAAATTTTCAGACTAGGTGATACAAAACGTTTTAGAAGTCTGAATGTTCCAGAAGTCTGGTAAAGGATGGATGCAAATAGGCTTTATTTTGTTTTTTCAATCTACACAATAGTTTCGAGGCTAATAGGCCTTATTTTGTTTTTGCAATCTGTGTTCCAATAGTTTGGAGGTCATTAGATTCTACTGAGATAATTTTTTCAATAATTCAATAGTTAGCTTTATCTTTCTATTTTTATTTATTTTTAATTTTTTATGTCTAAAATATTTTAGTGTTAATATAGAGTTGAAGCAAGTTAGGGTTGCTTTGGCGTGTGCTGTTATGGCGAGACTTGAAAATAAGCGGCAAATGGGCCGGGTACGATTCTCGTAGACTGATTTCATGCTCGTGGGCAATCTTGATATGAGCTAGCGGTACTCTATAGTACCCCAAAAAAAAATATGTAACGAACCGCCTCGTTACGACAACTACTCTAGTGCCAGGTG
>ML781697.1:0-16075 GCA_009831015.1 Picea engelmannii | reverse complement strand
TATATATTCTGGTAATAAGTAGGAGTACAGTGGAAATGGACAAAATTACGAGTACAGAAGTTGTAAGTGATTTCTGCCGATATGTCTACAAATTTTTCCTTTTAGAGATTAATCCCAACATGGTTTAAATACAACTGGAAGACAGATAGATATTCAATCTATCTATCTATCCATCTATATATATATATATATATATATTCTGGTAATAAGTAGGAGTTTACAGAAGTATAATGCTCCGTAAGCATAAGGGTTCAGAGACGTTTATTCAGGACCTTTACCGATAAAATAACTTAGACTTTCGTTTAATGGCATAAACCTTAGAAAACAAATGGTGTGAAAAAATAGAGGTTAATCGGGTTTCGACGATTACACACACCGAACACAAAAGACAAAGACCACACTGTATGCCGAATCGCGAAATGTGAAAAGACTGTGGCCCAGCGTTTCGGGGTTTCGGGGTTTACGAACACTTGACGCACAAACAAAATGAAATAAGGAATGTCGAATCACAAAATGTGAAAAGACTGTGGCCCAACGTTTTCGGGGTTTTGGGGTTCAGGATTTCGGGGTTTAATAGAGAAAAGGAACTCCGCGTATATGTAACAAGCAAGTCCTGAATGCCGAAATATCAACTTTGCAATTAAAAACACAATTAAATGTGCAAAACTGATTACTTTGACAAACTCAGACTCCATTCTTCCTTTTCATTGCTCTGTATAGATTCCCTTAGATGATGATAATGATCCAAGAAATGTTGATGTATAAACAGGAACAACAATGACTGAGTACTCATATATTTCGATAATAAGCTATGCAAAGCAATAACATCACTAAAGTATCGATGCATGACCAGGATACTCATTTAATAGGATTATATGCATATATTTGTATCTTGCTTTATATCTATACAACAGATTAATATTCTAGAGCCCATTTTCTTTTGTTGAGATGTGATTCAAAAAATGTGGGCCTTTGGAAATGCATAGATTCCATACAATGCATAAGAACTCAGGCTGTACAGACAACATCTATGGAAAAATAGTAGAGAACAACATTCTAACTAAACCTTAGTAAAATTTCTGGAATTCGTAACGACAAAAGATATGATGGTTGAATTCCCTTTTGAGGAGTCATTCAATAACAATCCCTTACTCAGCAAGAATGACGGTTCGTTTTTGTTTTCCACCCCAAAAGATTTGATAGCTCTTAAACTATAACCTTGCTCTCCTCTGTCCTAAACCAACACTTACACCTTTCACGTTTCGGGGTTTCGGGACTCCTGCATCATCTTGCCCTTTGGTTTCCTGGGTGCCGAAACATCGAAAACCTTTTTGACGGTAAACTGATTTGGGGTTTCGTGTACCAAAATTTCACGACTTGTGGAGACAATGGATCTTTCCCTTTGGTTTCCCGGGTGCTGAAATGCCGAAAACCTTTTTCACGCTAAACCGATTCGGGGTTTCGTGTACCGAAATTTTGTGACTTGTAGAGACAAGGGATATTGCCCTTTGGTTTCCTAGGTGCCAAAACACCGAAAACCTTTTTCATGCTAAATCAATTCGGGGTTTTCGTATACTAGGATTTTGTGACTTACGAAAACGAGGGGTCTCACCCTTTGGTTTCTCGAGTGCCGAAATGCCAACCGACAACAACGTGTCCCTCCAATGGACGACTGTGATCTTTTAGCCATGATCCACAGCTGTGATCTTTTCGGGATGATCAATGGCTGCAATCAATCCTGGCTTTCTCCTTTTGAGAATTTGGGAGAGTCTTCACTCTCGTTTCCCCATTGTTCAAATCCCTGAAGGGCTTGGATCTTTAACATCTGTCCTCCAAATTGGACAGTCTCGATGCTTTCGGGACTTGACGAGTCCTATTCCTTCTGTTGTTACAAGGTTTAAACCTCGCGCACCTTTTCTGGATCCGATGACTCTCGCAATTTCGACACTTCTCCCTGAAGTGTCTCCACCGTTCATTCAACTGCTCTCCTGCGTGACCTCTCAGAGGTTAAACTCTATGCGTCCAGATCCTTTTGATCTAACAACAGTTGTGCTTCCCCTTGAGATTTATTTCTCTGAACCTCAAAGTTTCCTTCGACCTAATTTTAGAGGTTGCCTATATACATATGAGTATGTTGGAGTAGTTTGAGAGTTAAGGGAAGTGATAGAATTATGGACAAAATTTATCCACATAATATTTTCGGTTCGAAGTAAAACTAGATTGGCGTAATAATGTCATTATGGACAGAAATGAGTCTTACCTTTGCTTGAATTCTAAGCTTAAACGAAATAGAATTATGTCATAGAATAATTTTTTTTACGGTGAATTTGAGGTTCATTACATATGGTATCAGAGAAAAAGATACAACACTGGGCCTGAACAGGGCCACATTAATTGCTTAGTATATATTTCGATTTATGAAAAAACTAATAAATCTTGTGGTTACAAACAGAAAGCCTTTCTGTTTTCTGTTGATTATGGCAGCTCAAGAAGGTGCAGAAATCAAGATGGAAGGAAATCCACAGCAAGGACCCCCGGGAGATCCAAGACAGAACAATGATGGAAGCTCACCCACGAAGGTGTTGGAAACAATGAGGAATCTTATTGTTGAACTACAGGTTTTCAAGGCCGACAATGAAAAATTGAAGAAAGCATAGCAAGAACAACAAGAGATAAATGAAGTCCTGTTGCGTAATATAGTAACCAAGAAAATCCCAAAAGATGATAACCATGACAAAGAAGTCAACAAAAGGGCCTCCAAGAATTCTAGACCAGAAAAAGAAAAAGGAGATAGTTCATCTGAAGGAACACCTTCAGCCGAGGACAAAACTATACCAGACAGAAAAAGAAAACAAGTAGACCACCTTGAAGGAGAATTTAAAAAGATTAAACCAACTACCTTTGATGGAGAATCTAGGACAGGAGAAGAAGCTGAGGCATGGTTGTTGGACATAAAAAAATACTTCCATATGTACAACTATTCCAACAACATGAAGGTCATAATGGCCATCTACAATCTGAAGGGGAAGGCCAGTATTTGGTGGCAGGACCTGAAATTGGCCAAGGGCCTGAAGGAGAAACAGTTGGAATAGTCTGACTTTAATAAGTATTTCAAGAAACAATACCTTTCTGAAAGCTATTATGAAAGAAAGACGAAAGAATTTTATGAGTTACGACTCGGATAGATGACGATGGAGGACCTTATATATAAATTTCTAGAACTACTAAGGTTCTTACCGTACATCTGAGAGGATAAGGTAAAATCCAACGATTCTTAAGCTGTTTACCACAGGTCTACCAGGACAGAATTGAGTTTGATAGCCCCAAATCCTTGAGTGAGGTATTCGGGAAAGCATGAATGTGCTATGACCAGTATAAACAGCAGGTAGAGTTTCCCAAGACCTGGAAGGATAAGAAGCAAGATCAAATGAACCAGTGGAAGAAGGGATACCAGTGAGCTCCTTATCGGAATGCAGCAAAAAGTTTCCCAAGGAAGGATTTTCACTCCAGTCATCCGAATACACAAGGTAGCGATAAACCGATAAACCTGGGAATGAAGAAGTTTGGGGACAACTCCCGCGAGCCATTAAAGTGTTGGGAGTGTGAAGAGCCTCAGCTAAGGAGGAACTATCCACGTTTAATTGTAGCAAACAGAACTGCTGTTCACAATTTGCAGGTAGCCTCGACAGTGGGAGACGTGGGCAGAATTATGCATCGGATAAATATAGCCATAGATTGTCGACAAGTTGACCACCAGTCCTCGGTGGTAGAAATCGAAGGTAAAATCAATGACACTCAAATTTCTGTTTTAATTGACCCTGGAACTACGTTAAGTTATATTACTCCCGATGTAGTAGAGTTGAATAAACTTAAGAAACTGAAGCACGCAAAATCATGGCTTGTACAATTAGCAACACGCACTAAAAGGAAAGTAGTTGACTTTATTTCCGATCTTGAGTTCATCTTAGATGGTCAAAAGATAAGGACCAATCTGAACATCCTACCACTAGGATCTTATGATATGATTATTGGGATGGATTGGTTGGAACAACACAAAGCAGTACTAAAGTGTTATACAAAGATACTTAGCTATAAAGATAATTTTGGCACTGTCAGAACAACCCAAGGCATACCAAAACCTATATCAGTCATACAAGTTTCAACGATGTAACTCAAGAAATGTATTAGAAAGGGATGTCAATTTTATGCCATCTAAGTGACGAATCTATTAGAAAAAGAAGATAAGCCCAAGTTAGAAGACTTTGTTGTCCCACGTGAATTCAAAGACATGTTTGTGGATGAGATACCCAAATTACCTCCTAGAAGGGAAATATATTTCTCCATAGACTTACTACCCGGATCAACCCTATCTCAAAAGCACCCTACCAAATGAGTCTACCAGAACTGACAGAATTAAAAATACAATTACAGGAATTGTTGGACAAAGAGTACATTAGACCAAGTGTCTCGCCATGGGGAGCACCATTCCTCTTTGTGAAAAAGAAAGATGATACTCTAAGACTATGTATCGATTATAGACAACTAAACAAAGTGACTATTAAGAACAAATACCCCTTACCAAGGATAAATGATCTGTTTGATCAAGTGGGTGGGGCCAAGATCTTTTCAAAGTTGGATTTACGATTCAGTTATCATCAAATTAGGATAAAAGACAAGGACATAAACAAAACATATTTTCGGACAAGATAGGGACACTACGAATTCGTAGTCATACCTTTTGGAATCACTAATGTGCTAGCCACGTTTATGTGCCTGATGAACAATATTTCCAGTCAATACTTAGACAAGTTCGTGGTAGTATTTATCGACGATATTCTGGTCTATTCAAAAACGAAGGAAGAACATGATGAACACTTAAGGATAGTACTGCAAACATTGAGAAAACACAAACTGTACGCCAAATTTGACAAGTGTGACTTTTATCAAAAGGAAATACAATATCTAGGACATGTAATTTCAGCAGAAGGCATTGCCATAGACCCAGAGAAGACAAAATCCATTATGGAATGGCCAGTACCTAAGGATGTAGCAGAGATCCGGTCATTCATGGGAATCACCGGATATTACCATCGGTTTATAGAAGGATTTTCCAAGATATCCTACCCTATCAAATCATTACAAAAGAAAGGGACCAAGTTTAACTGGTCGCAAAAGTGTCAAGACAATTTTAACAAGCTAAAATAATTATTGACATCAGCACCCATTTTGAAGATAGCAGACCCAGATAAAGACTTCACAGTATGTGTTGATGCAAGTAAAGAGGGACTAGGTGGTGTCCTAACTCAGGAAGGACACGTTATTTGTTATGAGTCTTGGAAATTAAAGGAACATGAGTGAAATTATGTCACTCACAACTTAGAATTGGTAGTGGTAATACACACATTAAAAATGTGGCGACACTACATAGTGGGAAGGAAATTTCTACTATTGACGGATAATAGCGGTGTGAAATATCTATTTAGTCAACTAGAGCTCAATTCATGTCAAGCCAGATGGTTAACCTTCTTGAGCGAATTTTACTTTGAAGTCAGACATATCAAGGGAAAAGAAAATAAAGTAGCAGATGCTTTAAGCAGAAGAGTCCATGGGTTATTTGAGGTAAATATCAGCAGGGCAGAAAGTGATCTGGAACAAAGGTAAGGATGGCCGGTATTAGCAAAGAAAATTTCACTAAGATGATGGCAGAATTACAAAACAATACCACAAACTCAGATAAACCAGATCTAAGTATCGACAAGAAGGGATTATTATGATTTAAAAAGAGACTTTACATGCCAGATTCAACAGAGTTAAAATTAACAGTTTTGGATGAAATGGATAAGAAATCATATTATGGTCATCCATGTTACCAAAAAATGATAACAACACTTAGAAAACTGTTTTACTAGCCTAATATGAAAGGCGAAACATCAGAATACTTGGCTAGGGGCTAGGATTGTCAGCAGGTTAAGACCGAACACCAGCGTCCAGCCAGCCTATTACAGCCATTACCAGTACCAGAATGGAAATGAGAGACCATATCGCTGGACTTTATAATAGGTTTGCCTAAAACTTAGAAACAGAATGATTCTATCATGGTTGTAATCGATAAACTCAGTAATTCTGCACACTTTATTCCTGTAAAGTCTACTTTTAAGGCTATAAACATTGTTGAAATATTCATGAAAGAAATTTTTAGACTGCATGGTATTCCTAAAATGGTGATTTCAGATAGAGATGTAAAATTCACATCTACTTTTTGGAAGGAATTGTTTGTAGGGATAAATACTAATTTGAATTTCAGTACGAGTTATCATCCACAAACAGATGGACAGACCGAAAGGAAAAACCAAATCATAGAGGATATGCTTTGCATGTATGTAAGAACAAAATCGAACAAGTGGGAAGAATACCTACACTTGGTAGAATTTTCATATAACAATGGGTACCAAACTTCGGCTAAGTTGAGCCCTTTCGAAATACTATATGGCAGAAAGTGTACAAGTCCAATTAGCTGGGATAACCTGGTTGACAGACTCATGGTTGGACCAAAGATGCTCCAAGAAATGGAGAACATGGTAAGAAAGGTACAACAGAACTTGAAAGAAGCATAGGACAAAAAAAAGAGCTATGCAGATCAGAAAAGAAGACACTTGGAATTTCAAGTGGGAGACCATGTTTACTTGAAGGTCAAAGCCTGAAAAAGATCGCTAAAGTTAGGGAACTGTACCAAGATGGCACCCAGGTTTTGTGGGCCCTTCGAGATACTAGTTCGAATTGGACCTGTAGCATATCAACTTGCACTTCCAGCTAATCTAACAATTCATAATGTATTTCATGTTTCGTTGCTGAAAAAGTATATTCATGACCCTACTCATAAGATTGATTGGAACTTGGTGTAGGTGGAACCCGAAGGTGAGTTCCAGGTCGAATCCCTGTGCATTTTGGACCAAAGAGAAATAGCACTTTGGAACACAATCGTCGCTTAGGTAAAGGTGCAATGGAAGTACTTTAGTTCTGAGGAGGTCACTTGGGAGTTGGAGGGAGATTTGCGGAAATCTCATCCAATCCTATTATAGGAAAGGAACGAACACCGAGGACAATGTTTTACTGAAGGGGGAAAGGATGTGACATCCCCAAAAATAAAATATTTTTTGAAATTTAAATTTGCTGCAAATTTATTTCGTTTTTAGTAAATTTGAATTTGGAAAATTTTTGCCATTTATGGCAATTCCGAATTTGATATTTGTAATTAATTATTATGAATGTTGGGCAGAGATATGATTTAACTCAACTAACTATTTGACTATGACACTTGTATAAAAATAGAATAATTATATTAATTGCAGGAGGACAAATGGAACAACCATGTTAAAATCAGTTGACCATGAATCCATGAGTGGGGAACATGTTGGAACTACCTCTGCGATGATTATTACAAGTGGAAAATTAGATATTTCTCCATTGGCAGCCCTTGAAAATCAAGGATTTAGAAAGTTGCGAAAATTCCCAAGGGAGGGAAAAAGACCTAGGCAAAATGGATAAATAGCATATGTGAGGAGGTAGAACGGTGGCAAGTATGCTAGTGAAAAATATTTTGAGTTCTCTTGCTGTTATGAACACTACGGATTGAGTCTGAGGCAAGAAGAGTATTCTGGAACAGAAAGACATTTGTTGAGGAGGAGATTCCAATTTTTCCCTCATGGATTCATGGTCAGTCTAGGGGGTGAATCGGGCAAGTGTTTTGACTGCTCTGTTCTATGGTTGGGAGGAATGTGGTTGTTCCCTTTGTCTTTTCGCAAGATGGTTTAGATATGTTGCTATATTCCTCTCTGTCTGAATGATTTTATATATGATGCAATGTATTTGTTAAATCTGGACTGAAATGCTTTCCATTTTCTGTTAAATGCTCGTATATCTGATGAAGTGTATTCATTAAATCTAAATTGAAATTATGTTCCATCTCTTTGAATTATTTAGGCACAGTTGTAATGCATCTATTTAATTCGGTATGGATACAATAACCTGGGCAAAATCTATTCAAGGATAATTAGAAGTAAATTATATGGTTAAATTTTGGAATAGTCCCTTTATAAACTAGGGTATTACCATGGAGGCAGTTGTAGGGTAATTACTAGTATTTCGAAACTCCGGTGTACATAATTTATATATTGTAAATGGATTTGAACCTGAGAACTTTACATAGGGTATTTATACTTTGGTAAGAAAATCATGCACCAAGTTACGATAATGATTGGGGTTTGTTTGGGGTACCTAATAGTCCAAAAACAAATAAAATCCAAGTACAACAGGAATCAAAATCAATATTTCTTATATATATATATATATATATATATATATATATATATATATATATGCCTAAGTATTACAGTGGAAATGGACAAAATTACGAGTACAAAAGTTGTAAGTGATTTCCGCCGATATGTCTACAAATTTTTCCTTTTAGAGCTTAATCCCAATAGGGTTCACATACAACTGGAAGAAAGATAGATATTCCATCTCTCTCTCTCTCTCTCTCTCTCTCTCTCTCTCTCTCTCTATATATATATATATATATATATATATATATTCAAGTAATAAGTAGGAGTTTACAGAAGTATAATGCTCCGTAAGCATAAGGGTTCGAAGATGTTTATTCAGGACCTTTACCGATAAAATAACTTAGACTTTCATTTAATGGCATAAACCGTAGAGAACAAAATGGTGTGAAAAAACATAGGTCAATCGGGTTTCGACAATTGCACATGCCGAACACAAAAGACTAAGACCACGCTGTATGCCGAATCGGGAAATGTGAAAAGACTGTGGCCCAATGTTTCGAGGTTTCGGGGTTTGAGATTTCGGGGTCTACGAACTCTTGACGCACAAACAAAATGAAATAAGGAATGCCGAATCGCGAAATGTGAAAAGACTATGGCCCAGAGTTTTTAGGGTTTCAGGGTTCGAGATTTCGGGGTTTAATAGAGCAAAGAAACTCTGTGTATATGTAACAAGCAAGTCCCGAATGCCGAAATATCAACCTTGCAATTAAATCCACAATTAAATGTGCAGTACTGATTACTTTGACAAAATCAGACTCCATTCTTCCTTTTCATTTCTCTATATAGATTCCCTTAGATGATCATAATGATCCAAGAAATGTCGATGTATAAATAGGAATGACAATGACTAAGTACTTGTATATTTCGGTAATAAGTTATGCAAAGAAATAAAATCACTAAATTATCGATGCATGACCAGGATACACATTTAATAGGATTATATGCATATATTTGTATCTTGCTTGATATCTATACAACAGATTAATATTCTAGATCCCCTTTTCTTTTGTTGAGATGTGATTCAAAAGATGTGGGCCTTTGGAAATGCATAGATTTCATACAATGCATAAGAACTCAGACTGTACAGACAACATCTACGGAAAAACAATAGAGAACAACATTCTAACTAAACCTTAGTAAAATTTCTGGAATTCGTAACGACAAAAGATATGATGGTTGAATTCCCTTTTGAGGAGTCATTCAATAACAGACCCTTACTCGACAAGAATGACGGTTCATTTTTTTTTTCCACCCCAAAAGATTTTACAGCTCTTAAACTATAACCTTTCTCTCCTCTGTCCTGAACCAACACTTACACCTTTCGCGTTTCGAGGTTTCAGGATTCCTGCATCATCTTGCCCTTTGGTTTCCTAGGTGCCGAAATGTCGAAAACCTTTTTCATGCTAAACAGATTCGGGGTTTTGTGTACCGGAATTTCACAACTTGTGGAGACAAGGGATCTTTCCCTTTGGTTTCTCGAGTGCCGAAACACTGAAAACCTTTTTCATGCTAAACTGATTCGGGGTTTCGTGTACCGAAATTTCGTGACTTGCGGAGACAAGGGATCTTGCCCTTTGGCTTCCCGGGTGTCGAAACACCGAATTTTTTTTTCATGCTAAACCAATTCGGGTTTTTCGTATACTGAGATTTTGCGACTTACGAAAATGAGGGGTCTGGCCCTTTGGTTTCCTAGGTGCCAAAACGCCTATCGGTAGCAATGTGTCCCTTCGATGGAATGTTGGGATATTTTAGCCATGATCCACAATTGTGATCTTTTCGGGATGATCAATGGTCACGATTAATCCTGGCTTTCTACTTTTGAGAATTTGGGAGAGTCTTCGCTTCCTTTTCCCCAGCGTCCAAATCCCCGAAGGGCTTGGATATTTGACATCTGTCCTCCAAATTGGATGGTCCTGATGCTTTTGGGACTTGACGATTCCTCTTCCTTTTGCTGTTATGAGGTTTAAACCTTGCACACCTTTTCTGGATCCGACGACTCTCACAATTTCGACACTTCTCCCCAAAGTGTCTCCACTATTCATTAAGCTGCTCTCCTGCGCGACCTCTTAGAGGTTAAACTCTGTGCGTCCAGATCCTTATGATCTAACAACAGTTGTTCTTCCCCCTGAGCTTTATTTCTCTAAACCTCAAAGTTTCCTTCGACCTAAGTTTAGATGTTGCCTATATACATATGAGTATGTTGGAGTATTTTGAGAGTTAAGGGAAGTTATAGAATTATGGACATAATTTATCCACATAAGCTTTTCGGTTTGAAGTAAAACTAGACTAGTATAATAATGTCATTATGGACAGAAATGAGTCTTACCTTCGCTTAAATTCTAAGCTTAAACGAAATAGAATTATGTCATAGATTTTTTTTTTATCATGAATTTGAGGTTCATTACAATGGTTCTCTCTATATGCATACTTCAATGTTATATATTTTGAATGCATGATCACCAATGATATCTACACAATGTTATAGCTCCATCTCAACACTTTCTCCTCTTTCATCTCCTCCTCCTCCACACCCTGCTACCTCATCCTCTCTTGCGTCCACAACACAACTTCCACCTTCATCACCATCTCCCACAACGAAAAAGTCATGGATTCCTAAATGGGTGTCATGCTTTGGTGGGAGAATCATGTTGTAGGCAAGAGAACCACCACAATCCCAAGCCTCCTTAGTGAGCAGAGACACTTTTTTCTTTGCATGGAAACCAAACACAGAGACCAAATCCTCTACCCGTATCTCAACAACATCACGACCCATGCCATTGAGGTCTAGTTCCTTTCACGAGACCGATTGTTGTACATAAAATCACAAAGTGGCGAGGGGGTGGCCCTTATCATTTGCAATCGAAGGAAGTGGTTCCCTTTAGGGATCCTAGCACCTTCAATCAAATAGTTGTATCGATTTATTCATCTCCATAAGAAAATAATGAATTCATCGTCTAGGCCACTTTCACTAGACGGTCCAGACCAAGGTCATGATCTAGTACCACTTGTTGGAAGTGTGATCCCACAAAAGAAATACAAATTGCAACAAAAATTGGTTTTTAAAGAAATAGTGTAAAAATAAGATAACATAAATGGAATTGAATAAGAAATAATTTTACATGGTAAAACCTTGACAATATTCAAAGGAAACATCCACGGTGAAAGGTATTGGTATTCTTATTTCTCATAGGTAAAGGTTACAGTCTTGCCAAAAAAAGCTTACATAAATTTCCATATGCCTCTTAGGGCTACGTATATTTGTACCATATTCAACATAACTACCACCATTACATGGACCACCACCATTTTCTAGTTTTGATTATTGTCACAATTCCAACATTCATGTTTATAAATTACTATGTTATTAGAAACGAGAAACAAAAATAGAACTATAAAGATATGTTAAATTTGGCACACATAACAACATTATATATATCTATATGTATGTATGTATGTATGTATGTATGCATGCATGTATTTATTTTTAATTAAATAAAGAAGACCAATGGATAAACACTTATGTTCTTACATATGTACATTATTGAATAAAACATTTTTATTGAAATGTGTGAATTTGAAGTAATAAATCCTCCTATATCCAAAAATAAAATGCATCATCCTTTGATATCTTCTTCAATTGGGACATGATCAAAAGGAAGATCTATATGATGGATTTGTGTAATTCATGGAGTTGACAAGTGGTTCACGCACACACACACACATACACACACATTTGGAACGAAGGTAAATCCATCTTAACTTCGAAGGTGAGAGGGATCAAATACCTAGAAATGAAAAAAAATTGTAGATTAAGAAAACTTGAGGTCCGAATATCATACACATTAAAATATCTTTTCAACATTTGTCTTCAAATTATTCTTTGATAAGACAATTAACTAATATAAAATAAGAAAGGAAATTACAAACTTTTATGTTTTTAAATAATTGAAAATGGGTTATGGATATATAAAAAGTTTTCTAGTGAACCAAATCTAATTTAAGAGTTTAAATTTTTATTAATTGATTTTTTTTGGATTTAGATAACATCAAATCAAAATTATTTGTCCAAACATATAGATTCTTTTATGAAAATGAAGGTTGTTAGATAAATACACTACTCACAAATAAATAAATAACATATTATTTAAATTTAATATATTAAATAAAATCTTACTTAATCAAGTAAAGAAAAAGACAAAAATGTAAATATATATAAAGTAGTGATGATGATGATGATGATGATTATTCTTCATGTCTAGTGTGACTAAAATTGGTCTATTAGACTTTAATAAAAGTAATACATTACTCAGATTTCTTTAAAATATTATTTCGATGCTTGAAAATCATTAAGAGAAACATTCCAACATCACTAAAGTTTTGATGACTTAGAAGGTTAGGAAGGTCAGTATTGTGAAAAACATTTTGAAATTGAGATCTAATTTGGGTATACTCATGGATCTAAGACAAAATGATTTTCATATTCAACTATCTCTCTGTAATAAAGGTGACAGATTCTTTCCTACCATGTTTTTTTTGGGATTTCCCAATGTCTATTTCCACTATGCAACTCTTGAGAATTAGTTCTTATTTTATCAATATTGCTTCTCTTCTTTACACTAGTAAAATAAAGGAGATAATTTGGATCTTCAATATGAGTGTTATCCACCTCTTTATAATATCTTAATTTTATTTTATCCTCTAATTCTTCATCCCACCATAGATTATCCTTAAATTTAGTTTAATTTAGCATATACAGTATTTTTAATATCATCGATATTCTGCAAAACAAATTTTTCTTTCATTCCCCATTGATTTAACCAAGACTTGACAATGTTATGCCATCCCCTCTTGAGTTATTGACGATTTTGGTTAGAGTCTGAAGAAATTTTGGTGAGTCTCTTGTTATCCTTGTCGTTTATATTTTTCCAACACAACCCGCAACTTCCAAACACAACCCTCAAGGTATTCTAATTTACAATTATTTTCAAGCCCATAATAAGATTTCCATCTTGCATTTATCCTTTCCTCAATGATACATTTCCAATTGAGCTTGTGATTAGCATCAATTACAAGATACTTGTATGAAGGCACTTTGTCGAAGATATTGTTGTCATATGCGAAAGTATCGTAGGTGATCTTGTTGGATTTAATGATCACATCCTTCGCTTTGTCATTATTCCCAATCATACCTATAGCAGAGAATAAGTCCTTGAGGATTCTAAGTTTCTTACTAAGGTCATACCGATTCCTTTCCGTAAGAACAATATCATTAGGATAGAGAATAGGGATGATTACTATAATGGAAAGAGTTGGTCCAACACAACCCTCAACTTCCAAACAATCTTTTAACTTGTCAATTTCAAAGCCAAAACAGGTAGGAGATAGGGGGGAACCTTTCTTGACTCCTATATTGCAATCAATTTCTTTTGACCAATCCTTAGTACTCCTAAACTTGACAATACCATTCTCATAAAACCTTACAACAACTTTCCAGGAAACTTTTAGCTCCTCTAACCTATTCCAAAGATTGTTACTAGGCACAATGTCAAAAGATTTCCTAAAGGCAATGAAACAACAAAAGACATTGATTTTATTGTTCGGATACATGATTATTCTAGTTTTTATATTTAAATAGTTTAAGAGTGATTATTCTAATTTTAATATTTTTTTTATATTTTAGGTTTTTAAATAAATGAAAATTTACAATTCACATTATTTATATAGAAAATGCTAATTATTGTAATTTATAATTATTCCAATTTTTATATTTAGATATTTTATGTTTTAATTAATTATACATTTATAAATAATATTATTTATTCATTATATTGAATAATTAAAATTTACATTTAATTTCATTTACATTTGTTTACTTAATTAAATTCTAAAATTTATTAAAAAAAAATATTAGTTCAATTACATTTTAAATAAATTTTAAAATGGAAAAAATAATTAATTAATATAAATTTCATTATTTTACATTTCAAAATATAACAAATTCATTAACTATACTCAATTATTTTAGCTAAATACTTTGAAAACATTATCAAACTTAATCTCAATAACATATAACAAATTCATTAACTATACTCAATTATTTTAGTTAAATACTTTGAAAACATTATCAAACTTAATCTCAATAACATAATCATAATATAGGTATAAAATTCTTTAAAATATTATAATTATTTAATAAAAAATACAAAACATTTTTTTAATAAAATCATATTTCAAAATTATATATATATATATATATATAACTTTACAATTAAAATTAAAAATTAACATTAAAGTTAAGTTAACATCTTTCACTTTTAATAAAATTTAATTTATTTTTATAATATTTTAATATAAATTCATCGTAATATATATGTTAAATCTATTATGTATTGAATGACGATGATGATGATGATGATTAACGTCCATTAAGACCTAATTGGTCTATCGGACCTTAAGACAGTAAGTGATTACTTGTGATTCTTTAGAATTTTGTTTCTGTGATAAAAAAACATTAAGAGAAGCTTTCCAAGATCACCATACTTTTGTTGAGTTAAAAGGCTAGGAAGGTTGGTAGTGTGATCAATATTTTGAAAATGAGATCTAATATGGGTATAGGGTGGACAATCTAAGAGAAAGTGCTTTTCATATTCAACCTTCTGAGTGTCACAAAGGTGACACACTCTTTCATCCCATGGCGTTTTAGGAATTGACCAATGCCTAGTTTCACTATGGAGTTCGTGAGAATTTGTTCTTATCTTAGAAATGCTTATTTTTTTCTTTACACTTGGCAAAACAAATAGATAATTTTGATCTTCTAGATTAGGGTTGATTACATCTTTATAATACCTTAATTTTATTTTTTCCTCTAACTCTTTATCACACCAAATTTTTTCCTTAAATTTTGATTTGACATTTTTTTTAATAGTATATTTATTTTGCAAAATGGTTTCTTCCATGATTCCCCAATAGTTTAGCCAAGACCAAGCCTCTTTATGCCATCGTCTCTTGAGTCAATGGTGGTTATGACTTGATTTTAAAGCAATTTTAGGTGGTCTCTTGTCTTCCATGTTGTTTAACTTGTTCTTATACATTAGGTATCTAGTCATAGCCATGGTCTCAATGGGGGAGAGGCTTGTTTCTACGAGGAGGATGGGATAGGGCGTATTTCCTTTACTTTTGAGATTATAGGTTATAAAATTATTTTGTATTTGTTATATCTTTCTCCAGGATTCACGAGAGATACCACAGCCCCAGACTTCACATCCATAAAGAATAACAGGTGTAACAAGAGTCTCAAAGAGGAGTTTCTTCTTATCCCAACTCCAAAGATCAGCTAATTTACAATTGTTTTCAAGCCCATAATAAGCTTTCCGTCCCCCAATAATCCTTTTCTCAATGCTATAATTCCAATTGAGCTTATGGTGAATATCAATTCCAAGATATTTGTATGAAGTCACTTCCTCCAAGTTGTTGTTGTCATATACAAAGGTATCATAAGGGATCTTATTTGTAACGCCCTCAAATTTCAACCACCGTCGGACTTCGGAACTTCATCCGTCGGGATTCGGGATTTCGTCGGTCGAGAGTTCACGAGCCCTGTTGCACCATGCACAGGACCTTCCAAGTCCCGAACCCCGATGGTCAACGGGTCAACCTTTTCTCTATCGGAGATTTCCCTATCGGGAAATCGGAGGTTGTGGTGCCGAGCGTTTCATGCAACACAAATCCCCGAA
>ML781696.1:1200009-1216149 GCA_009831015.1 Picea engelmannii | reverse complement strand
GTACGTAAATCCGGTTATTATATCTCGTTAATTAGTCGATGTCCACAACAAATCCCTCAAATTTTGGTATCAACACAGTGTCTCGTCCGATAAATTCCTTAACCTCTTTATACCAGTCATCGTCGTGCTGTAAAGTTAGAATATTTTCACGAATATTCGTCTGAAAAGGTATCCTGAAAAATGTTTTGTACATAAAAAACAAATAAATTTTAGATGAATTAATTCTCATTTAAATTCTATATTTGATTTTTCTCCATCCCCCATTTATTAATTGATTAATTAGTTTTTAGTCCTCATACCTTATTTAGACCTAGCCTTTAATTTCAACTAGGCTTAGCATTGTTAAGGGAATTTTATAATTAATAACTTTACTCAAACAACATTTTTATTTCAAGGCTGACCACGTCAAATAAAATATTGTTTTCTAGGAACCTAGGTTCATTGACTCACCAGTGTTAAAAGTCGTGATGTATCCTTTAAGACGCACTACGTGCTCCAAGGGTGCCACTTGCCTTTGACTTCTTTTGGTAGTTGTCCAACCCTTAGAGTCAATACTCCATCTGGCGACCTTGTGGGAGACTAAGGTCCTCTAAGGAATAAAGGCCTTGTCTTATTGTGCGCCCCTTAAAATCTTTGTGAGCCACTGTCTCAATCCACCCTCATGGCATCGTGGGTCTCTCGAACTAGGTAATCATCAACCTACAATTCGTGCCACAACGGGAGTGCTAGTAGGCTATGGAAGGGTTGTTTCCACACCTCTCCCTCAATATCTCTAGTTGTTGTGCATGGCCCCTTTACTCCTAATGTAAATCTGATTAGCAAGCAATCATCAACCTGCATCCATCAACGAAACATGTCAGTGATCCATAAACATCATCATGATATACCTGAACATTTGTCACATATGCATAAACAAAAATACCAAACCATATACAATCCACTCCCCGACTCGATCCAGAGTCCAAGGAGGTCTATCGATGCCATCGTCATCCCTAATCTGTCAAGTTTCCTCCACACTCAGGAGAAACCCGTCAATAGCACATGTTGATATATATATAATCAAATAACACATCGTCATATCCACAACATCATCATCATAATCCATAAGTGAAACAGACAATCATATAATGAACCGGATCACTTGCACGAAAGAGCGAGATGTTACATACACCCCCTCTTGTTTTAAACTTCATCTCGAAGTTTCACAGTATACAAGTGCAGAAATAAAGTTTCTAACAATATTTAAAAGTCTAGTTTTCAAACAAAAATGGAAACTTCTGACGCATATCATATGCGTCCTCCCAAGTATCAGAGTGTGGACTATAATTGTCCCATTGGACTTTAACCTTATCGACAGTTCGACGTTGTAGCTATCGAATGATATGGTCTAGAAAGCAGATTGGCTCTGTCGTAAGTGCACCCTCGCCCGACATCTGCAAGGAACTCATGTCAATCACAAGTGTAGGATCACTAACATAAAGTTGCAATAGATACAAGAAAAATACCATGCATACGCCTCTAAGAATGAGGCAAGGCCAGTCAGTAGGCCACATGTCCCTTCCTTTCCACAACTTCAAAAGGCCCTACAACCTAGGAGAGGGTTTACCACCCCTTCCAAACCAAATTGAACTCTGGTGAGGTTTCACTCGTAATAAAAACTCGATCTCCAACTTCATAGTTGTGATTAATACAATGCGCGTCAGCATAACTTTTATGTTGATCTTGCTCTTCCTTAGTCCTATGTCTTATCTCTTGCAATTGTTCTTCCATTCCTTGGATCGCTTCTTGTCCTTCCAGGACCCTATCCTCAAGTCGATCCCAGCTTAATGGCGTCCGACACGGTCACCCGTAAAGAAACTCAAAGGGCCATCTTAACGGTACCTTGATGGCTATTGTTGCACGTAAACTCGACCAGCGATAAGAACTATTCCCAACGTTCTAGTTGGTCTAACACAAACATATGTAACATAACCTTCCAAAATTTGGTTCGTTCCTTTAGTCAGCTTGTCTATCTCAGGGTGATATGCAGTACTAAAGTTAAGTTGGGCTCCCAAGGCCTCTTGGACTAGTACAAAATCGTCCGGTAAACACAGATCCTAAAACATACATGATTCTTTTAGGCATGCCAGCTAGTCTCACAGTCTTGCTGACAAAATTCCAGCTATATTAGGTGTCTGATATGTCGTGTGCATAGGAATAAAATGTGCACTCTTCGTCAGAGTGTAAACTATCACGAAAAACGAGTCATGCCTCCTTGCCGTCAGCGACAATCCCACAATGAAGTCCATTGAAATGGCCTCCATTTTTTTTTGGAATGACGTGTGGCAGTAGTAATCCAACTGGATGTTTATGTTCAGCCTTTACTTGCTGACATTCCATACACCTCGCCAAGTAGTTAACTATGTCTGCCTTCATCCCTACCAGAAGAATGAGGGATTAAGGTCTACCCTCATCTTCGTGACTCCAAGATGAGCCATGTACACTACTCTATGAGCTCTGTTTCATATCAACTTCTCAACTCGTCGTAAGGCAGTACATAAATCTGGTTATTATATCTCGTTAATCCTTCGTTTTTCATAGTAAATCCCTCAAATTTTTGTATCAACATGGTGTCTCGTCCGATAACTTCCTTAACCTCTTTATACTAGTCATTGTCGCGTTGCATAATTAGAATCTTTTCACGAAGATTCGTCTGAAGAGGTATCCCGAAAATATGTGTGGTCTCCAACTCAATGCATCTGTCACTCTGTTCATTGTTCCTTTTATGTAGGTAATATCAAAATCATACTCGCTAAGCAGTTCTGACCAACGCCCTTTCCGTGCATTCAAGTTGTTTTGCGTAAAATGTGTTGCAAACCGCAGTGGTTCATTTTTTAGTTCAAATTTCTGTCCAATTAGGTAGTGTCTCCACACTCTTAGGGCATACACAATGGTCAAAATTTCCAAATCATGTGTCGCGTAGCTTTCGGCATGCCTTCTTAAATTCCTTGAGACGTAAGCGATCGCTCGACCACCTTGCATCGAGATTCAACCTAAGCCTTCCTTAGATGCATATGTGCATACCATGAAGTCCTCACCCCTGTCAGGGATTTTTAGTATTGGCGTTGTCGTCAATTGCTCCTTGAGCCTTTGAGATGCTTTCGCACATTCTCGGTACATACAACTCATTTTTTTTCTTCTGAATTTTCATGGTCGGATTTGCTATCTTCAAAAACCTTCAACGCACCGTCAATAATATCCATCTAAACACATGAAACTGCGTACTTCTAGTACGTTCGTCGGCGCAAGACATTCCCTAATAGCCTCTACTTTTGTTGGCTCCACAACAATGCCTTCGTTGAAGATAACATGCCCCAATTGATGAATCCTCAATTGACAAAAGAGCATTTCGACAGTCCCCAAGATTTGTTCCCTTGTAAACACTTTAGCACCAAGCACAAAGTTCGTCAAGCTCTTCTGTCCTCCGGGAATATATTAATATGTCGTCAATGAATACTTGACAATAGTCAAGCAGAGTCTCCACGACCCATCCTTCTTCCGTATGAAAATAACAGGGGCACTCCAAGGTGACAGACTTGGACTTATAAGTCCTAGGCCCAACAACTCTTTCAGTTGCATTTTCAACATCTGTAACTCAGGTGTCGACATCCAATAAGGCGTTCTCGCTATCGGTTTTCTTCCAAGTTTCGAGCCGATTTTAATCTCCAACTCTCTTGCGAGTGAAAATCTGGGTAATTTTCTTGAAACATGTCAAGAGTACTCGTGCCACGGGAAGGTCCTTCTAATCCTTCCATTACACCCTAATCGTTCAACGCCAAGATTTCATATAGCTTGCATCACTGCTCACAGTCTTCTGTAGCTGTAGGGAAGAAATGAACCTCAGGGATACTCCTTGGTTTCTTCCTACAATCACACTTCTCTGTCCCTCATTGTTTGTCCAACTAAACTTCTTCGTCTTATAGTTGAACATCGCATCAAGCGATTCCCACTAGTCCATACTAATCATGTCATCAAAGATCTTAAGATCGTGATGTATAGGTCGAACTTCGTTACACTATTCCCCAGATTAAAGTGACGGTTCATGCCCCTTCCTCCAATGATCTGGTTTGCACCCGAAGCCATTTCGACGAATCTAAACTCGTCATGTTGAAATACCTTACCTAAATCCCTTCAACGCGGTACTAGAAATAGAACTCTCTGTAGCACTGAGACCTAACAAATACTAAAGTTTGGTTGGCGATGGTACCTGATGCCTTGAGTAAAGTGGTCTGGTGCTCGGCCTAGCGGTTATTCACCATGATCATGAATCACGTGGGCCTTTCCCATCTCCACAACGGTAGTGTGTCATGTTAACCTGGCCACCCTAGCCTTTTCAACCGACAGTCTTATTGTTAAGGTGACTCTCCACATGTCCAACACGTCTCTGGTCTAGTTCTCATGGCCATGAAGTAGAAGTTGTTGGCCTGTCATCCTAAGATCCTAGTCTATTCTGTCGACAAGCCTATCTTCGATTGTTGGCGGTGGTCCCCTGTAGGGGGTCTTCAGCTAAGGAACCCATAGTCATGGTGTCAAGAACAAGGGTTCTATAGACGTATCTTGCTACCAAGATGTCTTGTCTGGTTGGTAACTAATGTTGTTGCACACCAGATGTTGTCAGTCCATACAGTTTTGTAGGAGTCATGCCCTGACTCTCGCGGTCAATTCTTCCTCATCTATGAGACCTACTAGACTGTATAGTGCAACATCTGAGGCATTTAGATCCTCACCTTCGCACGAAAGCTGGAGTTAAGGTCGATCGCGAACTTGTTGATCTCCAACTTCTCCGTGTTCAGATGCAGGGCATATCGAAGTAGCTCCATAAATCTGGTCTCATAATCCGGCATCGTACGACTACCCTGTCGTAAGACGTTGAACTCATCAAGTTTGCACTCAATGAATTCCTCTGACAAAAACTTCTACTGAAACCGTACCTCGAATCGTTCCCATAACATGGCTTCAATGACCATGTTTAGTTGAGGTAGGACCATCTTCCACCATGGAAGAGTGCTCCCCTTTAGCGAAAGAACGTCATGCAGACCTTCATGTTGGAGGTCGTAACCGCGAAGCGCAAAGCACATCGCCTTGTTCTCCACCAATGCCTCAGCAACTAAGTCGTCCATGGCACTCATGAACTCGGGAACTTAACCTTCTCAAGTTCTCTGTGAATGCTACTAGTACTTGCTGGGGCACGCTGTGGACCCTCAGGGGTACAGGCGCCCTAGCCTCATCTCAATACAGATGGTTAGTCAAGGCCTCTGAAATTTCCCTGGAAGGACCTTGTCAGACCATCCACATCACTTACAGCAATCGACTCCCGCCTGAGGACTTTTTCTTCCCCTTAGGGGTTAGACTACTAAGGCGCGAGTGCTTCTGGAGGCGTCACACCTTCCCCAACACCACGTTATGAATCTTCGCGGCGTCCTCTAACTGTGACTACCACAAGGACATGGTAAAATTTTAATTAGCGCTACTATTTAATCAAGGGTTTAATTCAGTGGAAGGCGTGAATATCCACATTTGTGGGGTTGAACCCGCTCTGATACCATATGTAACAGTCCACGTCAATACGACAACAAAAACAACATACAACAGGTAAAAAAAAATTTACTTTTTAATGTTGCGTTAGGAAATTAAAACATTACCATAGTAGAAATATCCTCAATGCATCATTCACATAATGTAACGAAACAAAAAAAAATACATTAACAATCAATTACGACACAATGTTGACTATCATCACCATGATCCACGACACACATATCAATGTATTAACACATTAGTTAGCAACAACACAACATCATTGCATTCTACAATTAATAACGACGCATAACAGTACGAAGCTTAAACGCTCAATGCCTATGATAAAGACCATCATCAGATAACATAAGATAACATAACAAATCAAAAGGATCATAAAGATAATCACAAGCATCACATGATATACTATCCGCTCAACCTACCCTGCAAGGTTAGGACCTCCAAGACACATAAGCAATGCTCAAGCCCAGGTTCCAATTGATTTTAACCATTTAAGGTCTTAGGACTGGCGGTTGTTCTAAGGAACAAGGAGGTGTCTATATCCCACTAACACAATCAATCCATGCAACTAGCTAAGTCAATAGAGTCTGCAATCATCGATCTCATCAAGCCATCAATCCTAACATCACCTAATCAAGGCACAAGGGTAATCATTCACATAACACATAATAGACCATATTTATCCGAGGCACAAAGCATTTATTAGATATTTTCGAGGCCCAAGACCCAGTCACAAATTGCATTCATCTGTAGTAATAATTTTCATTACGCGTTAGGCGACTAATATCTAAGACCCTCATTTATCTCATAAGATCCATCTGCGCAAGAAGTCTAAAATCTAAAACCATCATTTATTACATAAAATCCATATTTCATTAATACATCTAATGACGCAAGTAAAGATTGTTAATCCATCGTATGACAATATAAGAGAAGGCATTAGGTAAACAACTATATTTATTTGTTGCGTAAGGAATCTAATCACATGCATAAAATTATACGTCTCCTTGAGTTGAGGCGCAAGAGTATCATCCATTAATTCGTTGCGCAAAAGATCTAAGGTCTAACATTCATTCACCACATCATAAATCCATTACGCGCAAGAATACTAATGTCTCTAATATCAGTCTTTACTACAAGGTTTCGCTCCGCGCAAGGAGTCTAGGGTCTAACATCATGCATTGCCATAAAACTTCAGTGCACACAAGAAAATGATTTAATTATCTAATCATTCATTTAATTCAGTGTGCGCATTCATTCTATTAACTATGTCATTCATCGACACTACAAATCATCACACAAGAGATAAAGAAGGCTTAAATAAACATATGAAAATCGTGTTCTAAAAGCGTGAGATTAAGATAACACCAATGATCCATACATTGCATTTGTTCAAGGAGCAAGATAATCGTCAATTGATATAAAGCGCAAGGGGTCTGATCCAAAATTTTAGGTGCGAACAAAGGATTACAAGCAACACAAGTGAACCTTATTCAAACCGCGCGAAGGTAATCACCTTCTATTTTCTAGTTTACGTCATTATTAATCATCTATACCCATCTTGGATGAACATGTAAATTAGACATCAATAATATAATAATGATTATTTAATCATTAAAAAGAGAAGATAGTAAAGGAAACAATGAACCAATAGGTCATTGGATAATTAGGAGAATATAGTCCTTACAGATGTTTAGACCCTCAAGGAATTTAACTAATTTTTACTTTTAAAGCAATTAAAAATCTACACATTAAATTATTAGTTATTAGTCACTTCATATCAACAATAATAATATTAAAACGTATTCACTCATAAATATCAATTATCAAAGGACGTAAGAAAGCAAGTTTTCTGGACTCCAACCTTCATGCTTGACATAAATTGATTGTTGTCATTAAGGTTCAAAAGGACAAAATTTAAGGAGATAACTCCAGTAACATTTGTTACAGAAAAAGAAATCCAAATCAATTTAAGGCAGAGGAATTCCAAAAGGGAAACGTGTTCCAATTTAGTCTGAACGCAGAGGTAAATTCCTCAAGATAAATAAACAGGATAAGGTTGGGTAAGGTCGCAAGGTGATCTCACCAACCCAGGCAAAATACTTCCATGAGGACGTAGAGAGATTCAGGGAAAAACAGGCAAGTTTCAACGCCCAAAAACACAGAGAAGGTGGGCTCCCAACTCGCTGGGAAAGGGAAGTAACATCACCAATGTCGTTGACTAAAAGCTTAGTAAAAAGACAAAGGACGACTTAAGACATTACCAAGAACGAATGACTACAACATCTGCCTTTAACAATAAGAGAAAATAAAGACCACGCATTTGGAAAACATGCGCGCTGCAAGACTGTTCTGAAATGGATTCCTCGTCTTCACACTCCACAATGCAGGAACCCAACGAGCCTCTAGACCTGGACAAACCTCGAACTCCCCAGCTTTGGTGAACGTGAGTGTAAGGGAGGTGGTTCTGATTTCTCGGTTCCCTGCGAGGAGGAACCATCCAAGTACTCGAGGGTTGACCTTTGGGGGTTACGGGTAAAGTTCCTCCATGCTTGCATCAAGCTCGCCAGGGGAGACTCAATTAGCACTGAATTCCATGAAGGAGAAATTCATGCCCAAGGATTATCGTGGGATGGACAATTGATCAACGAAGAGAAGGGGCCAACAAGTTTGTCGAACCAGGCAATCTGAACCAGATACCCTTTCCCCCACGAATCGATTCAAGACTGGAAGGGCTCAAGGCGACTAGGGATTCAGAGGTCACGCTCTAAAACATATAAAATCGTCCACAACTCGAAGGAAAGAACCCTCGTTGTGGATATCTGAGATTTGTCAAAAGGTGCAAGGATGTAGACCACTCGAGTTACAAAGGGGATTGTACCATCCTATTAGTCTAAAGCTCCAGAATTGATTTTAAAATAATAATTTACACCACAGTTCAAAAGGTTGAAGTATGTACAGTAGCCTATCAAGAATTTATCAGTTAGTGTGTATTTGAAGAACGATCTGTACAGTCCGAGAATACTATCTCGGTAGTTCTCAATCCAGTGACAATATATTGCAACTGTTCAATCATAATAATGAATAGTAAAACAAATAATGAAATCGACATCTACAGACTAAAAACCATGAATTTCATTTACATCCATATTAACAATTCATTTGTTCTAAATCATTTAGTGTCCACCGATCTATTATCAACTTATACCCAACAAGATAATTTTCATCCACATAAGGGTTATAATGTCGAAGGGAATCTCTTTTTACACAACAATATAGATCATAATTTACTGCTGCAAATCACCAAATTACGGTATACGATCAAATTTTTGAACACCATTAACAACTTTTAAGTATAAAATATTCTATCAAGTAACTATTAATTATTGAGTATCTTTGACCAAGAAGACTCTGATGGGTGGATTGTCCCTCGATCTGATATTGTCGTCAATCTCTCTCCCTTCCCCTTTGCTTGCAATTCGAACTTCACCGGTGTCTCCCAACCAATGCTCGGGGTACTCTTCTTCTCCCTTAGTCCCTCTAGCTGCAAAGGGTCCACGCATACAAACCAGAGAAAAATATAGCTCCCATCTCGCCTCGCAGGGTCAAGCTACCACTCCCCATTCGAGTTGGGTATCCCAACTCCCACAAGAAAAATCAGTCAACATAACCTTACGCATATCGGTTGTGATCCATTCCTCCATTCTACCATTACTTTTATAGAGTTATCATAGTTACCACTTGACAATTGCCCGTTAACCTCTTTTTATTAAATTTTATTAGGAAATAATATTCCCGTACACTTGTCACCTGATCCCTTAGTTGCACCAGAAATTCATTTAATTAATTAAAATAATTTGTCAATTTGTCTCACCCACCTAAAGGCATTCATAAAAATGTTCCTTGCTATCCCTTTATTCCTTCAATTTCCTTTAATGACGGATGTTTTTCTTAAATCTTATTTGAGTTCTAATTAGGAAAGTTCACTAGACTAGATTCATTTCTATGTTTCACATTCTTTTTACATTTAATTTCCCCTTTTGGTCTAAATTTTAATTTAGCAAGTTTTGTACATAAACAACAAATAAATTTTAGATGAATTAATTCTCTTTTAAATTCTAAATTTGATTTTTTTCCATCCCCCATTTATTAATTGATTAATTAGTTTTTAGTCTTCATACCCTATTTAGACCTAGGCTTTAATTTCAACTAGGCTGAACATTTTTAAGAGAATTTTATAATTAATAACTTTACTCATACAACATTTTTATTTTAAGGCTGACCATGTAAAATATAATATTGTTTTTCTAGGCACCTAGGTTCATTGACTCACCAATGTTAAAAATCGTGACGTGCCCTTCAAGATGCACTAAGTGCTCCAAGAGTGCCACTCACATTTATTCGTGTTTCATTTGTATGGCGTGTTCTTCAAAACGCACTACGTGCTCCAAGGGTGTCACTTGCATTTAACTGATTTTGGTAGGTTTCCACCCTTGGAGCCAATACTCCATCGAGCGACCTTGTGAGAGACTAAGGGCCTCTAAGGAATAAGGACCTTGCCTTATTGCACACCCCTTAGAATCTTCGTGAGCAACTGTCTCAATCTTCCCTCATGGCATCGTGGGTCTCTCGAACTAGGTAAGTGTTAACCTATCATTCGAGCCACGACGGGAGTGCTAGTAGGTTGTGGTAGGGTTGTGGCCACACCTCTCCCTCAATATCTCTGGTTGTCGCGCATGACCCGTTTACTCCTAATGTGAGTCTGATTAGCAAGCAATCGTCAACCTGCATCCTTCAATAAAACATGTCAGTGATCCATAAACATCGTCATGATATACCCAAACATATGTCACATACGCATAAACAAAAATACCCAAACCATATACAATCCATTCCTCGAATCGATCTGGAGTCCAAGGAGGTCCACCGATGCCATCGACATCCCCAATCTATCAAGTTTCCTACACACTCATGAGAAACCTGTCAATAGCACCTGTCGATACATATATAATCAAATAATACATCATCATATCCACAACATCATCACATAATCCATAAGCGAAACAGACAATCATATAATGAACCGGATCACTTGCACGCAAGTGTCTTCAAAGAATAAGTCACATCAGGTGTGCGCAAGAGCGAGATGTTACACTTTATTATCACTCTAACTCGAGTTATATAATACATGCGTCATCACAAAATTTTAACTTGCTTAGGAACATTGACTAAGATACTGCTAATTGATTATCATGTTTTTTCATCACTTCATAGTTTGGTCATTGTCCTCAATCTCACTTTCTTCTTAATCTCACTTTCTTCTTAAGTCATATAAATTAGATCTCAACAAAGTTAAATTTTTAGTATAGGATTTTTTTCGTCATAGTCAAGGAAAATCATGTTTTCTATCAACAATTCACAATGGCAAATGTTCTTATATGTAATGACTACCATCTTGATCCGTGGGTTAGTGAAAATTTTTATATCTTGAATAAATTTACTATAAGGGTTCATTCCAAAATATTTTTCAACTATTGCTAAGATCTTCATTTCTCATAATTGTACTTTATATGTCTCAAAATTATATCCCCTTTACCTAAATGATACTTATCAACTCTGGCCTAACTCTTTTTTGGTTGCATCAATAGCATTTGTTTTCCTTCTTTTTATTATGAAAGAAGTTCAGTGGTGGAATGAACATTCTCATGATTTATCATTTGACTCTAAAACTAGTTTCCATCAAGTAATAAGTAAATATACTAAATTGATTTCCGAGTTCCTTCCTCTTACTAACTACCCATCATGTATTTATATGTCATAAATTCAATGCTAAGGTCTCTATAAATTCATGTGCTTTCACATCTTCAAAAGAAACCAATGTTTGCATACTTAGCATCTCTTCTAACTCAAAACATCCACACATATTTTATATACACAATTTATCTATCATATTTTATTATATGTATTTTGCATCTTTCTTTAACACAACATGTCTTATTACCTTGCATACATCGCACCTCACTTATCATGCTTCTACTTACTTGTCTCTTATTAATCCACCTTTACCACCTTTATATTAAGTACAAATCTATTGTTTACTTACTCATCTATATAATATTGTTCTTATTACTTTATTTTTGAATATTATTATACATCATATGTGTCATTTATTTATACCTTTATCACCTTTTATTTTTTCTAATATTACACCTTCTATTTCCCCCAAAAATATACTTATTTACTAAATCCATTTGTTATTCTTTATTTCTTAACCCTAATTATATACATATTTGTCCTAATATTTCATTTTATATAACCATTATTTATTATCGATTGCATGTTTTATTCCCTTTTTAACCTACACATCTCTCATCTCCATATTATTATCATTATCACTCCCCTTTTTATTTGCAATCTATATACATACATTATATATTTATTCGCATCAATCCTTAATTGTTGCTATACTTTCATGCCCTTTGCTTTTAATATATCATTGTTATCATATACTTGTATCTACTCATTATCATCTATGTATATACTTTTTCACTATCCTAACTATACCACCACGACCTTATGTTATACATACTTAATTGCACATCATCTCTTTATCTAACTCACACATTTAATCCTTATTTATTATTATAGCATACACATTGTATACCTTTAAGATGTTATGTAAAGTATTAATTATTCCCTAAATTCACTCCATAACTCTTATAGATAACTTATTATTATTTTACACAATCCAATATATATGGTTCATATTTATTATTACTATCATGTTACCCTATTACTATTATCTATATACCAAGTTTCTTACTTATATACTAACTACTGTTTTTTACATATATTACTAATCTTATTCCTTTTTACAATATATGCTTTTATAACAATCATGTTATAACCTATAAAATGTGTTTCATACATTTTTATTTATTTACTTCCATTACCATTATTGTATATCTTGTGTGGTGATATGACATTATTACTATTTTTAATATCATGGTTTTGGGTCCCCATATTAATAATGTATTTTGTTTATTTGACGAAAGGTCGGAGTGCTCGAACAATTAAAAAGGGGTTGAAGTGCTTAGGAAATGTAATATTTTGAACATTGTAAATAATAAAAATGCATCATTGGCTGCAAGACAAACAAGAACAGAGTTATAGGGGGCTATGATTCCATGAGAGAGGGGATAAAGGGGTTAAGTCCTTATATTATATTTTACTTACCCATCTTGGAGAAAGAAGTAGTTACATGAGCTTCCTGGGGAAAATGTTCTATTGTTATTGATTGCATGTAATTATATAAACACCTCTTGTGAGTTGTTTGGGGGTTCTTTCACAAGGGTTCTTCCTCATTCATTGTTGATCATTATCATTCATTTGTTTTTGTCATTTGTTCTAGTTCTTGGTTGGGACATGGGCATGAGTTGCTAAAGAAAGAAGCCATTATTATGTTGGTTGTAGTAATTTTCGATGTATTCCAGCCATGAAATGGTGCTTGTATGCTTGAAATGCATTGGCATGTTCTAAGCCTTGATCATAGTTGTGAATATTGAGAGACATGGCATGGAGATTCTTCACTAGATGCACTGGAGCCCTGGAAAGAAATGAACATCCTGAGGGACTACGCGACAATGAATGGGGTTCATTATCTTTAGGTGGTGTAGGCTTGAGAGAAGAGAGTTGGTGTACTTTGTATTAATGTGTGTTGAGAAAACTACGAGAGATTGATTGCTAACTAGTTTGGGAAGCCGAGTGTAGCTCTAGAACCCATCCTTGTGGATTCATAGCCTTGGCTCGAGGGTGAGCTGTTGTTGAGACTTGGAACAACAATGTCTAAGATTGGGTGGAACATCATTGGTCTGTAGCCAATTGGTGATTGGTTTTTTTAAGATAAGTGCTCTTTGTCATGATTTCCTTTGCTTGTATATTTATTTTTGTTGTGTATTAATTATTATATCTGATACTCATATTTAGAATATGCATGCTTCTTGGTTATTGTTATGCATGACATATTGTACATGTATTTTATGTTGTAACACGAATATTGATTATTGCATGTGTGTCTTTCATACCTATTTATTAATTAAATGATATAAGAATTCAAATCAGTTCTTGAAGTAAGACTTTGAAGTAGCACGACCCAACTGACTCGTGGATGGGTACGTTACATATTGTTTTTAGAGCCTCTTGGAGGGTGTTCTGGTGGTAGGTCGCATGCTCGACATGGGGTGTTAGAGGTCAGGGATGTTGCAGAGTTATAAGGAAGTAGGATGGTACCTTGAGACCATGTATTGATCATAGGTAGTTGAAAAACATGACCATCAAGAACAAATACCCTTTGCCTAGGATAGACAATTTTTTTTACAACTCAAGAGAGTTGCAGTATTCTCAAAGATAGATTTGAGGTCGAGATATCACCAAGTCGGAATCAAGGATGAGGACATCCACAAGATAGCCTTTAGGACAAAGTATGGGAACTATGAGTTTTTTGTGGTACACCAGCTACATTCATGTGTTTGATGAATAGTGTGCTCAATAAGTATTTAGACAAGTTTGTCTTAGTGTTTGTGGATGGCATTTTGGTGTATTTCAAGAACCAAGAGGAGCATGAAGTACACCTTAGAATGGTGTTACAAATGTTAAGAGAAGTCTAGTTGTACACCAAGTTCAACAAGTGTGATTTCTATATAAAGAAAATATAGTATCTAGGCCATGCAATCTCAGCTGAAGGAGTGGTAGTGGACCCCAAAAAGATCAAGGAAATCACAGATCGATCTACCCCTAGAAATGTGACTGGATATTACATAAGTTCATAAAGGGATTTTCCAAGATCAGTAATCCTATTACTTCATTGCAGAGAAAAGGAAAGAAATTCATCTAGTCGTTGGAGTGTGAAGTTATCTTCCAACAACTGAAGTATCTATTAACTAATGCACGTGTTCTAAGGATTGCAGCTAACAGATCACGTTTGGCTTGGACTGTCTCTTGGTTAGGGTTTGGACTATCTGATCAACTCTTGTTGGTGCGCTATCCTTAGGGAAAGGAGCACTACCCTTTGTTTGGCTATCTAGACTAGGGTTTGCTTTCAGAGTGATTCTCTGTCAAGGTTAAGGTGCTCGAAGGGTGGCTTCGGCCTATGGTTGGGTGACAATAGCGATATTGTCAATGGTAAAACAACAACATCCATTACATTTTAACAGGTTATGAGTCCACACCTCCTTCATTCAGTCTAATCGTTGGAAGGAAACATAGTCGTAAGGATATTAAGCTCGTTGAAGAACTGTCACTAGGGTTTCTAGCAGGAGCAGTCACCATAGCACTATCGTTAGGGTTACTAGCAGGTGAAGTTGCAGAAACCCTAATCCTCTCGTTGAGGCACCTTAAGTGAAGGGATTGACCTAATTTTTGGATAGATCAGTGTGCCCTAGCCTAGCGCATCTCCTAGTACTCTCAGCAAGCCAAGACGTCAAGTTTGAGGTTTTTGGTCAGATCTAGGGTTGACCAAGTCAAAGCAGCCATGACTTACTCTATGAAGTCAGAAAACAAGTTAGATGGAGTTTCTAACTTCAAAGCGTGGAAGACAAGGATTGACCTCATCCTTGCCAAGAATAAAGTGTTGGATATCGTGAAAGGAAAGATCGTGAAACCAAAGTTTGAAGAAGGAAAAGAGAAGGAATCGCGAAACATTGCAGTTATGGAGAAGTTCAAAGACAGTGACATCAATGCCATGAGTATCATAGTGGACTCTATAAAAGACCACTTGATACCCTACATCTCCCATCTTGACTCATCGAAGAAGATGTACGATGCCATAACAAACCTCTTCTCAGTCAGAAACGTTGGACAAATAATGAGTCTAAAGAATGAGCTCTGTGACATGAAGATGAATGATGATGATAGCATAACATCATACTTTGTGAGGATCTCCCAGTTAAGAGATCAACTACAAGTCATTGAAGAGATCATTTCAGAGAAGGAATTGGTAAACATAGTACCCAATGGTCTTCCCAAGACGTGGGATGCATTTTCCGGAAGCATGAACACAAGAAAGGAGTATCCTACATTTGAAGAACTTTGGACTTCTTGTGCTCAAGAAGAATCCAGGATCAGTGCAAAAGAGAAACCCCAAAAGAAGTACGATGATCAAGCCTTCACAGCAAGATTCAAGAATTTCAGGAATAAAAGGAAGTTTGATTCAAGGAGCAAGACAAATCAAGAGAAAGATATTTCAAAAGTACAATGCTTCAACTGTCGAAAGTATGGTCACTACAAGAATCATTGTCCCGAGCTAAAGAAAAGGAAGGAGAAACACGAAGCATCAGTTGTCGAAGAAAATGAACCTACAAAGAAGACTAAGTAGGATGAAAGAGACTTCTTCTTCTGAAGGTAACAATACTCTTCTTAGTTATTGTACATATCTTGTTTGCATATCTTGTATATCTATCTCTTAGAAGATAATATGTTCCAAGAAGAACTATACTTATGGAAGAACAACAAGATAATGATTGCTATCATTATACAAGCCAGATAATACACATGAAAGGACGAAAT
>ML781696.1:1174270-1199909 GCA_009831015.1 Picea engelmannii | reverse complement strand
GTGTTAAAGATCTGAGTTATATAGACCTGTTGTATTCAGATAGATGTTGTCTTAGATCTGAGCTAACTTACATATGAATTCTGTGTTGTGTCTTTAAGCTGACACTAACTGTTCTAGATCTATCCTACTATATGCTGTTGCAGCCCTGAGTTGAGTGTTCTGTTCTATAGTTACAGTGTTTAGATCTGTCTCTTAGATCTGAGTTTAATATGTGATCAGAGCTTCTCTATTAAACAGCTGCAGTTTGCTTTACTTGAGGTCTATCCATGATTGACTTACAGATCTAATTTGTCTTGTTTATTAGAAAAATTAAAAGAGACTAACATTCTGCATTTTACCCTAAAATCTAACACTGACAAGTCAAACCTTGAATGCCCATCTCGTCTTTGGTTTGACTAGAATGAGATAAGAGGAAGCAAGTTGTTGTGCTTTGTCAATGTGTGTCATGAGATCAACGGAAACGAGTTCATGACCCCCGATCGATATGTGCATGTGTCTTGCGCCCTATCCTGTATATGGTTGGTTGGGGATTGATCGAATCCTGGTTCCACGTACATAGCAATGAAGTACAATCCATGTTCTATATAGAGAGATGAAGGATCTAGAAAGAAAGAGAAGGTGAATAGATGCTTGTCTTTGCGTTGTACACTCATTATTAAGAGGGTTGAGTTGTTTATGGAGCGATTTCGTCTAGATATGTCAAACACCAAAGTCAAGGTCCCTATTAGGTGGAAGAGCTCCCTCCTTTGAACCCTCACCATCTCACTTGAGTCCGCTATTGCTCACTATACTCCTCTATATATACATAATATGACTTGCTATACCATCATATTATATGTAGATTCCCTATCTATTAATGAGGGAGAGAGAGTTACGATGTAATGTTGTGGGGGACGGTGGGGACCATTCAAACATATATATAAATCAAGTGGTAAAACCAGCTCCGAAGGCCAAATGCTCAAGGATGTTGCTATAGTGGGAAAACCCCCCTACGGACTACACTAGGGTTCTAAAGTGCAAACAAAGCTAACTGTCTAAAGTCTCCTACTTTTAACAACTATCCCAATAACACCCCACATTCATGCATAAAGTACAAAGTATAGGGATCCAATAGTCTTATCTTAAACTCCGCATTCGGTGTCATTCCTTATGCATTCGGTCGCTTCTCAACTACAAATCTCCTCCCAAGGTTGACTTACATTCACCAAAGACAAACAAGAAACTACGAACATGCATTCTATATATGAATTAATGTGTTAGATGTCATAATAAAAGGTAAATCAAACATAAAGATTGAACACATCATATAGCGAGACGAAAACAGTACTTCTTTATATTAATCTTACAAAGTCACTTATAAAATGAGATCGACAATTGCTCCTCGAACTCGGTCCTGGGCTCCTCTTCACCAAGCTCCAACTGCTTCCACGTATCCTTCTTTTCTCACACTTCTCTCTAGAGAATGGGCATGGGCTTATGAATAAGGAAAAAGGTAAGAATAGGGAATTCTGGCTCAAAACTCACAATGTGGCTGGAAATTCTTGGGGCAAGGGGGGAAAGTGAAATGGGAAGAGTTTCATTGTAGCTATGTTTCTCCTTGGAATGGGACCCCAACACCTCTTTTTATATGACAAAAAGATGGTTATTCGGTTGGTTGACGGGCTATAGGCGGTCAATTGGTTGGGAAACTACCCAATAGCCCGTAATCTCAACGAATCCCTTGCAACTTTTGTGGGTATACGCGTGCTGTAATGGTGCAGCTAGTGTACGTACGCGGGCAGTAGTGGCGCAACTAGCATACATACGTGGGAAGTATTGGTGTAGGGCGCGTACATCTTCAAAAATTGTGTTTTTAAGAAGAGTTGTTATGTATTGGCTTGGCAAAAATAGTAAGTAAGATGGCCTGATGCCAAGTCTGCATGTGTGGTGCAATTTAGGGTTATAACAGATGTAAGCCCCATTTGAATTATAGGACGAAAAAAATAAGCGAGTCTGGCATGCCCCATGCCCCTAGGATAGGAAAGGAAGGGAGAGAGGTAATATTAAGTCAAGACCTTAATTCACCCACCCACTATGCTAAGGACCAACTATAGGTGTCTATCCCTCTCTTCGAAGGTTCGAAGGAAACATTTCCCTTTTACAAAGAAGAAAAAATGTTAACAAATAATATTTCAACATCCATTCTAAACACACACACACACACACACACACATATATATATTTATTTTTTTGCAGAGGCGTCCCTCGACGATGAATGATGCTTGCTTTCAACTTTCTTTTGACATTATGAATTTCTACACGAACCCCTACATGGACCTTCAAGCAGATTCAACACCTTCCTTCGACAAATTCCCTAGCGACTTCCTCGTCTTAGTGGGAAACACATAAGGACAACAGTGCTCTAGAATCCTTAGTGAACTTTGGGTGAACTTCGAATGAACTTTTACTCAGAAGAGGTGAAACACAGACAAGTGTTTGCGGAAAATGACTTATATTTATTTCAGAAAAGATTACAAAGATTGATAAGCTTATAGCTTTTAACAAGAACACGTTTCAGAATTCGTCACGCCTATAAAGAATTCAACTCGGCTACAGGATTTATGTGGAAATTCTTCAGCTTCTAGTGTTCCTGGAAAACTCTTAGATACAGACTCTCTTAGCTACAAGGTATCTGTCACTTTAGTTCGTGTTGGCCGAGCCATAATCATGCAGGATACCAGTCCCTAAGACACATAAAGACTCGGAACTTGGACAGAAGGGAGCCCAGAAGACAGACACTAACTAAGACTCTTCGACCCGATGCCTCAAATGAGAGCCATAGAGATTTATTTATAGATTTTCTCTAGACTTCGGTCCGACGAAACGTGCAAGAATCGTGTTGAATGGCCGACAAATTTTTGAAGTATCGATTGTGACTCTTATCCATGGATGCTTTAGTTTCCTATGGATTCCTTAGAACGTAGGTCAAATTGCACCAAACGTCGGAGAAGTGCTATGAATTCTAAAGATTCCCACAGAAAGCAAATCATATGGAGAAGATTTTAGTCATGATCACACAACATTCCCATATTATATTGTTGGGAATAACCTCCACTAGTTTCCCGTGCTTTTGAATAGAGCTTTCGTACGATGATGGTCCTTGAAATGATTCAGCAGAGATTCATGTTTTTACGAGCCAATGGAGATGATAGGTTACATACATGGACTAGATCATATCATCAGTAATCATGTCAGATTCAAAGAGGTCACAGATTTCTTTGAGTGGGATATTTTTCGCTGTGCATTCATTCTTTAAACATGTTGGGTCCGCTGCGCTTTTGTTGATGTTGAAGTCTCTTCACCAATATACTAACCAAACACGATATAACCCTCTCTTACTCGTATATACATTTCCAAATTTCAACAATGAAAAATATGTCTTATTTCTATTTTCTTTTCTAAGCAACTTCCACCATGAATTTTTATATTCATTGTAATCCATATCTGTTCGGGGAATTTCTGAGTAGGATCCTGATTTGGCCAGAGAGCATAGGAGTGAGGTCTATTAGGTGAAAAATATTGATGACCTAAACCGACTCTATTATTATATTGTTGCCAAATTATGTTTATATCCCTAAAAGTGTAGCATAGAACGGAGGTGGCATCAACTGCTGCTCTAGTTGACCTGTCATAGAGCATTTCTGGGATGTTTCTAGTGTATAATGGAATCATTTTGAGTTCTGGAACATAATTTGGTAGGAGATGAATTGGATGTAAATTCATACCAAGAACCTCAGTTCTTTTGAGTTGCCATGTAGGTTTCCATAACTGGGCATAAATATCCCAGTCTTCATTGTCTGGTATATTCCTTATTTGTTCTCCTCCATTTTTCCATTCAGTAACAATGACTAGACAATGTCTTTCTGTACTTGATCTTACCTATTTTGCAATCATGCTCGCTTGTATATGCTCGCTCTCATGTACACGCTCGCTTGCAAGTTTTCTCTACTTAGAAAATCATGAATATAATTCTAAGAGCCTTTGCTATGCTCAATATCAAAGTCAAAATTTGCAAATAAGGCTTTCCATCTTGTGAATTTTGCTTCACTTTCTTTAGTGATCTTTTTATGCAAAACCTTGTTAATTGTAGCAACATCAGTTCTGAGTAAAAACTTTTTATTGATGAGATAGATTTGGAATTTATTGATTGCATTGAGAGTTGCTTTTATTTCTTTGTCTATTGTTTGCAAAGTTCTTTTCACTGTCAAGCCATGTTCCTAAAGCAAACTGTATAATTTCTTCATGTGGCTTAGTTTTCCCTGTCTTTACTTGTTTAAGAACTTCTCCCCATCCCTGGTCATTGGCATCAGATTCAACTATCTTAAAATGTTCATCAGTTGCTACATGCAGTATTGGAAAATGCCTGACTTTAGATTTTATTTTCTTACAGCCTCAGTATATGCTTCAGTCCAAGGTACAGGATCCTTCTCGAGCCTGTTATTTAGGATTTTTCTATCCTTAGCACAATCTCTATAAAAATGGCTGACATAGTTCAAACTTCCCAAAAAAACGTTGGAGTTGAGTTTTATTAGTTATTTTTTCTGAGAATTTTTCTGCAAATTCTACTGCATGGGTCTGAAGAGTAATTTGTCCATTTGAAATTGTATGTCCCAGAAATTAGACAGAGGTTTTGAAGAGCTCCATATTCTTTTCATAAAGAACTAAACCAGACTATTTAACGACTCTTAGAAAGGTCTCCAAATGATTGAAATGTTGGTTGATGGAATATGAGAAAACTAATATATCATCTATATAAACAATTAGCTAGTCAAAATATGCCTTTAAAGTATTGTCCATCACCCTTGAAAGTTTGTTGGAGCATTTTTAAAACCAAAGGGCATAACATTCCATTCATAGTGTCCTGTAGGAACACTGAATGCAATTTTAAATTTGTCTTCTTCCTTTGTAGCCACTTGCCAAAATCTAGATTTTAAATCAAATTTTGAAAAGATCTTAGCATTTGTTATTTTGTTGACTAGGATGGATTTATGGGGTATAGGATAAGTGTCATCTTCTAGCACTAAATTCAAGGGAGTATAGTTCACCACCAATTGTAGAACTCCTCTAATCTATTCAGATTGTTTATTGACATAGAATCCATAGCAGTGCTAGGGGCTAATGGATTCTCTAATCAATCCCCATTTCAATAATCCTTGTATTTTTTTAGCACACAATTTTTTATATTTAGCATTATTGGGATTGCTCTTCTTCTACAAGGTTTTCCCTTATAGCTATCTTTGTATGGAAATTCAACAAAATGTGTCTTTCTTTCCCAAAATGCAGTTGGGAGTTCTGAACATACCTGTTGTTCAAACTTTTTTGCAATTCACTGATCTTGTCTTGAATCTTTGGATTCTTGAGTTGTTGATCAATTCTTTGGTTGCTCTTCATTTGCTGGAGTTCTTGAATTTTTTTTACTTTTCTATAAGAGTCTGAGAAATTTGGACCATTGTGCATAATTTGGGAATTGACACAAATGGCAGTACTATTTTTCTTTTGGATATTGTAACAAAATATCTTGATTTCCCATTGGGTATTCTTTCAGAACCATGTGGTTCTACTGCAACTAGGAATGGAGTACCCAAAAGACAGGGTACTGGTACTTCTGCAAGTGAAAAATTTAGGTTCAAGTAGTAAGGACCAAAACACAATTTGACCTTTTCAACTTCATATTCCATCTGTAGAGTTTGGTTTCCTAGTCCAATGGTTGCATTGTTATTTTTCAACCAATAACAAGAAGGAATAGAATCTTTATTTAGGATGTTAAAGTCAGATCCTAAATCAATTAATGCCTTTAGCTTAAAGAATTTTCCTTGAATATTCAACTTAATCATTACATGATATTGTTGATGCTGGATGGCCATTATTCTCATAGCATTCAAACCTTCTATAGAATTGGTCTCAAATGTACTGATGTTAGCATTTGAATTATGAGGGATTTCTTCTAGAGTGGGCATATATTGAATGACATGTATTTGTTGTTGTAATCCTCTTATTTCTTGTCTTTCCCATGAATCAATTTTGTATCCATCTTCAATTTCTGATTCTTTTTCAATTTTCTCTAATCTTTACTTTATTTATGCAACTTCCCTTTTGAGAACATTTATTTCTTTTCCCAAATCATTTATAGTCAAAGGCCTCATTTTATCATTCTGGTTTTGTCTAATAAATGACTTGGTATTTCTTTCAAAAGAAGCATCTATGAACAATGGTGTTTTACCTGCATTTGTGACTGCTGCTGGCTGTTGATGTTTCACCATTGTTTTTAGGAATGAATCCAATAGTGCAAATTTCATTTCTCCTTCTGGAAATGCCTTGATTTGTGCCAACATCTAAGCATTTCCATCAGATTGATTTCGAGCCATACAAACTTTAAGTTCTACTTCTTCTTCTTCTTCTTCTTCTATTTCTTCAAAACTTGAAGATTCAGACTGACACATACAAGATTTTGGATTTTACAATTACAGTGATTTGCTATACGCAACATTTCTTCATTAGAGGATTCACTAGAGCAATATTCAAATTCAGAAGTGTCAATAGACTGACAACATCCTTCTTGAAGCATATGAACTTCTTCTCTTTTGGCATGGAAAGGATGATGTGGGCATTGATTTGTATCATGGTGATTTGAGCCACACCTATTGAAGTGTATTTAGATTATTTGTTTAGAAGACTCAACCTTTTGTCTTGCCTTTTGTTGGGCAAGTAACTTGGTTGTCCACACAACCAATAGGTTAGGTTGGATTTAATTTGTTGTTTGAAGGATTGTAATTTGATTTCCTCTAGAGAGTAGTAATGGGAATTTGTGTATTTCTTATAATAACTCATATTTCTTTTATCTTTATGGTAAGATTTAGTCTTTCTCTTCTCATATCTTTGGAATCTTTGTTTCATAACTTTCTTTGCTCTCTTCTTTCTCCTAATTGGGTCATTTATGGTCATACCATATTTTTCACAGATATATCTACTATCTGGCAGTTTTGACAACTTTTGTATTGACTTTGTAACCTTCATATTTTCACATAATCCTATAAGGGAAGATGTAATGATTGTGTAGATTTCTCCCCAAGTATAAAGCTCATAAGGTTGAACAAATTTTTTTCGGACTTTCAAGTATTAAACAAATTTGTTGGGGAGAGCAACAACATATACTTGCTTCCACAGTAGGTTCTTGTTGTCTTTCACTTCATATATTCTTTGAGTCCATTCCCTGTGGAAATAATCATAATTGGACATTCTCTTGCATTTCATTCCCATTAAAATGATGGCATGTTTATCAGAGAGCTCCTGCTCACCAATGCTCAAGAATGAATGTAGTTAATGCACCTATCATATTATTTTTTGCTTGGCCATCTTCTTTAAAAAATATATGATCGTTCTCATCTTTGACTTGTTCTTTTCCCATTTTTTCAACTAGAGCAGGTGAGGACTCGATTTCCCAACATTTAGCCAAGGTTCCTGTAAAGAATTGTATAATAGACTTACATGCTTCTACTTCACTCTTCCCTTTCATGCATATGACTCTGTAAGAAACATACATTCTGTCTATAACTTGACGGATTTGGCATGTGGCCATACTATCTATGTTCCACTCTGCAAAATTTTGATCTGTAAAAGTTTGTGTCTGTGGTAGTTTTCCTTTTCCATAAATATCTGGGGCTGAAACTCTATTCATATTCCAAGGGACTGGTTCTTTAGGAGGAAGAATATGAGATTGTGTGACCAGAAGATGGGAAGAGGATGATTCATCTTGTTCTGGGGGAAAATGGACAAGAAACCTTTTCTTCAAATCAGTTTCTTCTAAAATGTAGACTGTATAACTTACAGACGAGACTTTTTGTGGAAATAAGTAAGAACTAGGAATTGTTTTGTCAGGAAGCTTTCCAAATTTTTCTGAAACTCTGATAATGGATTCCCATATATTTTTAAAAGCTTCTCCTAGCCCTTCCTTTAATTCTTCATGGTCTTTCTTTGAAGAATCTTTTTCATTTTCCATAGTAGTTTTGATTTCAGAAACTTGTGAATTAACAAAGTTTATACTGGAGGCAACTTGATTTGCAAAGACTTGAAGTTGGTCTATTTGTTGCATCCTATCATAGTCATTTGTTACAAAAGTATGTGCAACCATTCCTCTTAGAGCAGTGTTTTTCCAATTCAACAGCTTAGACAAACTTTGGAGTGTCTTCTCCGAATTTGTTTGCTAATATTCTTCCTTGTGAATCATGAGGAGGATAACCTTAGTTTGTTTTTCCTCTTCTCCTAGAGTGATTCCTTTAGAAGGGGGAAAAGAAAAATATGTCTCAGCTGTTTGTGCATCTAAGTCATTCCATTTGTGTTTGGTACTGACATTTTGTTTGGTAGACATCATTTGAATTATTTCTTTTTGAGAAAACTTGTACCATTCATAAAAGGATATCCACAAATCCTTTGTTGACATATATGTTTTCCATTGGTAAGACAGTTCTTTCTTTAGCTCTGTAGAGGTGGTAGCATTAAATTCTTTGGCTTGGGGATGAGTAAACAAATCCCAATTTAAAATTCTCTTAATCCATTGTATATTCAGTCTTCTCTTAGGCAATCCTTTCATAAGGGAAAAAAAATTATGCATCTTTGGGACTGATGATTTTTGTAGTCTTGTGGGCAATGAATTTTCAAATCTGCAGGATGGGATTACTGCATCTTCTTACTCAATATACCATAATCCATATCTTGGTGTTCCTGGTGGCTTGCAATAGCTAAATATTTCTCTGATTCCGGGATCATCTATTTCTAGCTCAAGAATATGTTACATCATTAATACATGGCTTTCATGTGGAAAGTCTATGTCTGTTGTATCTGAACACTTTGGATGGAGTCAATTTTCTTTTGAGATTGAGGTTGGAGGATAATCACTTATGGGATTATGGTTTTTATGTACAAGAGAGGATGCCTAAGGTTGGGTGTTAACCATTTTAAGTCATAGAGGGCATTATCTTGGGAGGATAGAAGTTGGTGACATCCATATAGGTTCATGTGTACAAATTGGTGGATCTATGACTTCAAAGTTTGAGGAAGATGTAGATGGAACGTTTAAAAATAATTCACCATGCTGGATGCTTTGAGAAGACTGGTTAGAGACAAGAGCAGAGCATAAAGGGAATTGAATGAGACCTGGAATAAGAGGCCATTAGAAAATAGGTGTGTGAGAACATTCGTGTCTAGATTTACTTGAAGTGGAATGTGATGGCCTAGAAGAGACAAACCTTCTTGGAGGAAACTGAATAATGCCTTGAGTATGATCTTCTGCGATGTCAACAATGTTAAGTGTAATTTATGGTGAGGGCTTAGGTGCCTGCACCACCCATTCAGTAGGAAATTCTAATTGTTCCCATAAGATGGCTTGGGGAACAAGTTTGGTATTGTCTGCAGAGGTATATACTAAAGTAGAAATCTCTCAGTCTCTATCAGGTGCATGTAGTACTGCAAGGCATAGAGTGTTAGTATATCTAAGTGCCAATTTATAATGGATTGTAATATTTTTAGAACTAGGCTTCATATCATATCCTTTGGTGAGAACCTTAACTTGTAATATGCCTATGTTTCAACTTCGTGCATCTTCTCAGTTCAAAATCATTGAAACAATATCTGAGGTTCAATAGAATGCATCTAATCATTGTATTATTCCTACCTTAGACCTTGATGAAATTAGGATTGAAGCTAAAAAGGCTAGAGCAAATTTCCTGCATCTTGGATGTATCATAATAGGCATTGAACCTCTGCATAGAGCTATAATTCCTGCATTCACTCTTATTGTTGTCCTTGATAATCGTTTCAACAAATTTGATCATGCTTTAATAGGAGGGGTACATGGTGATTTAGCTAGAGGTCCTATCTGGTTTGACTGTCATCCAAATTTCAGAGTCCTTGTCATTGACCCAAACCTCAAAGACAACACAGAAGGACAACAATACTCCAAAATCCTTAGTGAACTTCGGGTGAACTTCGAATGAACTTTACTCAGAAGAGGTGAAACACAAACAAGTATTTGTGGAAAATGATTTATATTTATTTCAAAAAAGATTACAGAGATTGATAAGCTTATAGCTTTCAACAAGAACACGTTTCAGAATTCGTCACGCCTGTAAAGAATTCAACTCGGCTACATGATAATGTGGAAATTCTTTGGCTTTTGGTGTTCCTGGAAAACTCTTAGATACATAATATCTTAGCTATAAGGGATCTTCCACTTTAGTTTGTGCTCGCTGAGCCAGAATCACGCAGGCTACCAATCCCTAAGATGCAGATATAGAGTCTCTTAGCTACAAGGGATCTGCCACTTTAGTTCGTGTTGGACGAGCCGGAATCACACAGGATACCAATCCCTAAGATGCATAAAGACTCAGAGCTTGGACAAAAGGGAGCCTAGAAGACAAACACTAACTAAGACTCTTCGACCCGATGCCTCAAATGAGAGCCATCAAGATTTATTTATAGATTTTCTCTAGACTTCGGGTCGACGAAACGTGCAAGAATCGTCCTGAATGGTCGACAAACTTTTGAAGTACCGAATGTGACTCTTTTTTATGGATGCTTTATTGTCCTATGGATTCCTTAGAACGTGGGTCAAACCGCACCAAGCATTGGAGTAGTGCTTTGAATTCTAAAGATTCCCACGGAAGTCAAATCATATGGAGAAGATTTTAGTCATGATCACACAACATTCCCATATTCAATTGTTGGGAATAACTCCACCAGTTTCCCATGTTTTTGAATAGAGCTTTCGTACAATGATGGTTCTTCCTTGTATAATGTTCCTACAAACATGTATGTAGTTACCCTATCTTATAAAGAAAGAATAAAAACACGATGTGCATAAGTGACCATTAAATAGTATGGTGGTTTCCTACATGTTAAAGATAACAAAGGGGGAGTGCACTCTCAGGGTTTCACAATGCATCTTCTCTTAAATATTGTAATAATGAAATATTACAAAATAAATATTGTAATAATGAAATATTACAAAAGAACATAGTGATTATTTAGTATTGTAATTATAATCTATTAGAAATTAATAGGGATAAAAATGCAATACAACCTATTATATATGATTTTCCACCACTTCTAAATAATTGTGATCATTTGTAAAAAAATAAACAAAATGATGCCATATTCAAGTACCAAGATGTTGTTTAACATGGTAAGTTGGTTGTGGCTTGGATGAGATAATTTGGAAGAAATGCAACATTCCTAGCCAAGAAATGTGTAATACTTAGAGTGCAAGTGAATTATAATACTTTTCTAAACCCATAGATCTCAACTTCAATGATGAGGAAGACCTTGTAGACATTGAAAAATCTAAAAGACATGATGAAGTAAAAAAGGATGAGAATGATTGAAATCTAAATGTGCTAAAAAGAAATCACTACACCATGCATCACATTTTATATATAAAGAGATGCTAGTTTTCACTTGATGCTAAGCACATGGAATAGGCAACATGCTTTCATTCTACTGCAATTCAAAATTTTTCCTAAAAGCTTAAACTTTTCTTTATCTTATTGGCCATTTGATTCATGAGAAAGACTCAATTGAAATTAATTTTTGCAGTGAAGATGTTATATTTTTATGGACTTTGGGCATTGTTCTCTTTTCTATGAATTAATTTTGTGATAGTGTGGCTTGTTACAATAGAAGTTTAAATCAATACCCTAATATCATAATTTGGTCCAAAACAAGTTTTCATATTTTAAAATTTTAAGATATGCATTGATAATGCATGATTTGATCCTATCGAATATCACAGTGTTGGGTTGGAATTATGTTGGAAAGTGCTCCTTTAAAATTTGATCCGACATGAAGGGCTTAGATGGGTCGATATAAAAAATATCATATTCTAAATTAGCACATACCCAACCGCATGATCAATATGATGAGGTCCATATCTATCTTTGATATCATGCACATTACCCAACTGTTGGTCACTTTAGTATTCAAAATAGATACTTTATGTATGAGATCTCATAAAGAACATCGACAACATCCACCCAATCACTATAATAACACTGACAACATCCACCCAATCACTATAATAATACTGACAACATCCACCCAATCCTGGTAGTGGAAGATTTTTTCATAAATGGAAACTTGTACACATTTAATGTAGTTCCTTTATAATGAAATCCTCATCACAACGAGTAAGCATATGATTATGGGAAAGTATGAAGTTATTTTTTAGTCAAGTATGAACTCACTTTGGGATGGTTTTGCATTTTAAATTTGATTTATATTGTATACTAGAATAAAATCCAACCAATATATTCTATGGGTGTTTCCAATGGCATCCAATAAGTCCAATGGAATTTTTACAATATAATTTGAATCCTTGTTGAATATATGAAAATCTAAATTGACTTATATTAGAACATATGTGTAGCACACCCAAGCCCCTAAGTAACATTTTAAGGAGTGGGGTATTAACATTTTCTCTTTCTTCATCTATATCAATACCTCTCTTTGAGGTCACCATCATTTTTTGCTCGTCAAGAGCTTTCCAATGACTATAATTATGCTTCATTCTGAGTTTAGGATCAAAGTTATGGCCTTCTACAATTTCTCAGACTCACAAGGTTAGCATCCAACACATTGCCACGTGGAATCTATGTGGCACTTCATCACTCATGCTCTCTAGCGTGACAACATCGTGGTGCCAATATAGCTCCTGCCCCAACTTGTCGTTGTGGAGCTTCTGCCCACATAAGCCTATTGTCATCGTCGAACTTCATTTAAGCTAAGTACCAACTATCCATTCTAATTGTCCCGACGACGATTCACCTATCGACCCTTTTCCAGATCCAACGGTCATCATGCCACTCATACTACGGTCTTGGTTGGGTCGACGATTATGACTTACTCACAAGTTAACACTTGTCCCTTCTTTTACATTCATTAAATGAATCAAGGGGAGCTATAGTGGTTTGACAGTGAAGATTAATCCTTCACCCTGCGAGAGACAATGGTCTATATTTCCTACCCTTTTCACCGACGTAGGCGCTCCTAACCAACACCCTACAGGTTTGACTCCTAAGCCTCGACGATAACGCATAAGGATCAAGGGTTCAAGTTTCATCATCACATCCCCGATGAGATCGACGATTGTCAACGATCTCAAGACTATTTCATCGTTGACACTCCTTAGGTGACATTTAACTGACCATCCCCCTACATCCGACGTCGATGCCTTGGGCATCAATTGTCCAGAGCCACTGGCCCGTAGATCTGACGACCATCGCTTAGAACGAAGGTTCAAAGAACCTCCTCTCTCAATGGGACCCACATTCGTCCCGTCGACCAATCTTATGGTAACACCTATCACCACTTTTACATATGGATTGTCGAGTTGGCATATCATGTCATCATGACATCCTCACCCTCTTTCATAACCTAAGAATGATATTCTAGAAATCGACGATAAAAGATACACTCATATTAGGCACGGATCGACGGTTCTCATCAAATCTTTTTCCACTTCATCGTCGACACTTCCTTGGTGAAACTTCCTCTTCCCATTTTTGGTTGCCGAAGACAATGCATATAGTATCGACGACGTAGATCTCTCCTAATCGTATTGACTGGATCGACGATTGTCGTTCTCTCTTCAACCTTTATTGTCATCACCGAACTTTTAAAAGTTCTTGCTCTCGGTCATTCCCGACGATAGGTATTTGTTGACGAAGGGTTGAGATTCACTCATCCCACCAAATCAATGGTCATAATTTATTCTGACTCATCTCATAGTTTCTCGACTAGTTATCCCATTGATTGGGACTTAGTCATTTTCCTAGTTTAGTTGGGATCCATCCCAATATTATAAGGTCTAGAAACACTCTATGATCATCACTAGTCTCTCAACTTGATGATTGCGTAAGAGCATTGCAAATATTACAACTTCTCCATTAGAGATTGGGGTTTTTCTCAAGATTCAGAGTCCTTTTCGTACAAGGAATTTTTCGGGTTACAAGACACCCTATCATTGGATGAATGATGTTTTTTCCATGTCCTGCAAAATTTCCTCTAACACCACAAGGCCCTTGGGGACACAACAATACACACTTGTTCATTTTCACAATTTAACACATAAATTAAATTCCATGGTAACATAACCAATTTCTCAGAGATTTCGCATAATCATTTGCAAGCATTTACATTTCCCATTGTATCATAAATTTACATACACATATCATTCGTGTTCAATTTTAACAAGCTAAGTTAAACACTTATCTGATAAGGAAATTTGCGAACACCAAATGACCGAGAGAGGATTCCTTTCCTCCTAACCTTAGGCCTTACTATAGAGTGCCTTCCTACAATACACCACTCTCGTGCCAAGCCATGATATCTACAAGGAAAGTTGACTCAATCGGGTTCCAAGCTTATGATGATCTGGGAAGGTTACTCTCCTCCCCCCTCTGACATAATAGAATTTTCTCACCAACTCCCTCTAAGCTCAGGGTCTCTACAGGTTTACCAGGTGATTTCTCAACTAGATTTCCTCTACACAAGGGAGTCCCTTCTCTGCTAACCAATCCCTCAACGAACTCCCCTTACCGCTGTTGATTTATGTCTAGTAAGCACCAAGTTGTAGCCCATCATTGCTTCAGCTTAGGATCTAGGTCTTCTTTGTTCAGGGTGATCATCGACAACTTAGAAAAATTTCCTCGTTTCTTGAAGGAAAACTCTTTTTTTCCTTTCTCTTCTATTAATGTTCCTAAATATCTTTGTGTTTTGTGTTTCTCAACCCATGATTTTCAAAACTCGCATGCTCTGCATGTTCTATAGATCGTTCTGTTGTGTGTGCGTGCGCCCTTCATGTGTGTCCTCCTTTTCTCCATTCTCTGTGTGGTGTTCTGTTGTTCTGTTATCCTGTCTCTTTTAGTGGTGTGTTTCCACTTTTTTCCTCACTCTTTCCAATCCCTCGAGACTATTGTTTCTTCCAGCAGATGCCACCTGCAGTTTGTGGTTCTTATCCTGAAGAGGCATATCCACAGAGTCCTACTTGTTAGAATATAAGTGGATGTGCACGTTTTACCATTGACAATACCCTTGTCACCCAACCATAGGTTGAAGCCACCCTTTGAGCACCTTAACCTTGACAGAGAATCACTCCGGAAGCAAACCCTAGGCTAGATAGCCAAACAAAGGGTAGCACACTTTTTCCCAAGGATAGTGCATCAACAAGAGATGATCAGATAACCCAAACCCTAGCCAAGAGATAGTCCAAGCGTAACTGCTAGCTGCAACAGCTGCAACAACAACTCTCCTCCAAAACTGCGCAGAAACTGGGCAACTGCAGTGCGCACAAGTGCTTCTCTGCAATTGTGAGACTGCCTGCCAGAATGAGAACTGGCCTCCTGTATTTATACTAATTCTGGCTAACTACCTGGGCCGACTTCTCATTCTGGGTATCTATCTGTTCAGTATATATTATTATTTATGGCCGACTTCTTCTCTTGGAGGCTAATAACCTAGTATAAATTATCTTCTTGAGCCGACAAGTCTTCTAGGGTTATTAGCTAACTCATTAGGGTTTCTTCTTGCTTCCCAGAGTATTCTATCCTTGTCAGGTTTACACGTGGAGGTAAATACCTCCAGCAACTACCATAATATCAACACTCCCTCCTAGCTAGGGAGGTATTACAGGACTGGTCTTGAGCACAAAACATACCATTCACCCGGTAGAATCAACATAGTTATATAGATTAGATCATGAGCACCATCACCATCATCATCATCAGTTGCATCATCTCTCAAAACCATACTCTATCTGAGTAATCAAACATGATGCTCACTCCACAGAGTGATACAAGAGCCATTCTTCTAATCTAGAAGAGTAAATGTTCTGAACCATTTTTTGTCTGGAAAATCTTTGTTCATCATTCATTTGGTTGATAATTATCTCCAATAAACTGTTGATAGTCTTCAAGGCAATCAAAACAAAATATAACACAACTGTGTCTATCCATAGTAGTACATAACTACAATCCAGTGGTACACTACCACACCAAGTAACACACAAGTACTTGATCAACAACGTATAGTCACGAACAGTGGAACACATCCACCACAATAGTATACATCTACTGTCATACAGTCTTCATAACAATCATCTGATACCAACCTGCATAGAAACAATGTTATGATATAAACTGAATCATCTGGGCCAATCTTTCACTCTCATCTGTGAGATCTGAAAGAATATCTGCCCTCAGAGTAGAACAATGAGATATCTGGACTATTCTTCTCAAGCAAGGAAGAATAACTGTCCTGTCTTCTGAACCTGGACCATTCCCCACCCTCGGCCATTCTTCCTACACTAATCAAAGTGCACTCTGGAGAGAATGTATAAACCCCAAGGAATGCTTGTCCCTGATTGCTGAGCCTGGACCATTCCCCACCCTAGGCCATTCCTCCTACACTAATCAAAGTGCACCCTGGAGAGAATTTATAAACCCTAAGGAATGACTATCCGGACCATTTCCTCTATTAACCACAAGAGGAAAGGACTGTCCTGTATCAACCTCCAAAACAAACCATTCCTCATGTTAACCACAATGAGAAATCGTTATTTGGCGAGGCGGGCCAGTCTTCTAGAGTAACCCTCAAGAAGAGAGACTGACCTAGACCACTCCCCATGTTAACCACAATGGGAAGTCGCTGTCTATGATACATCAACAATCTGGACCATTTCCCATGTTAACCACAATGGGAAATCACTGTCCATCAGAAATCTCAATCCACTTTCTGAACAGGAAAGCATCTGTCCAAGATGGACTATTTTTCAATCTTGAAAATGAATGTCCTCAATAATATTTTCAGTTCTCCCTCCCAACCTGGGAGTAATCTCTTCCTTTTTCAATAAGGAAGTTGTCTCCACGAGCTCCAGCTTGAGTGCGCAAACTCTTTCATCTTGGATAGAAGCTTTAACAAAATGTCTACTTATCTACTCATCTGTGGAGATATGTATTGGAGAAACACTTTCTCCTTTCTGGACTTCATCACAAATAATGTAATGCTTGATTTTAAATGTACTTTAGTCTGGAACACTGATTTTTTGTGAAGGCTTCATGTAGCTCTGAACAATAGAGTATATCATTGTTGGAAAAAATGGAACATATTCATGTGGCACTTCTTCTGTCATCATGAGATCTGATCTACTGAGTAATCATCTTGATGTTATAACAAATCTTCACCACGCTTCTGTTGTGCACTGGAGGTTCTCCATCAAGTTATCTTCTTCTATCTGCATACAAGGGTCTCTTTCTGGTATGCCTCAAAGTCTTGAGATTGCTCTTCATACGCTCTTTATTCAATTTCTCTGGAGAACATTCTTTGCATTCATCTGATGTAGAACTCCAACTCATGGATGTTGCGGATGATATAATGACTCATGTAGAGATAAGTCTGGTTTACTGGAACAAGTAATCATCATAGTCTTCTCTCTCCATCTGGGAGAACCTCTAGTTTTGGATCTCACAATGCTTTCATTCATAAGTCTTCCATACGCTGTTCTTCATCACGACTTTCAGTTCCTCTGCTTGATTGCTTTTATTGAGTTTACATCAAGCTGACAATCTTGTGATTCTTGATACAATGACTGGTTGTTCTAGCTTCTCTTTCTTTCTTCGAATCTTCATGTGTTTCTTTAGTTCTCGGGTCCATGGAGTTTCTTATAGATTTCATGCCCTAAAGATTCCATCATAGGATCACGGATGTGGATGGACAACCAGGGATACTTTAAGGCTTCTCTTTGAAGAATACGTACTGTCTTTCATGGCTGCTATCATGGATATATACTTCATCATCTTCAATGGATCATAGGATTAGCTCCCTCCTAATCCTTGCTTCATGTATGAGTGCATATAATCGGCTCCCTCCGTCTAACAGAGTCCACGCTTCCATCTACATCCTTATTGTCTTCTGCAATATATAATTGGCTCTCTTGTCTAACAGACTCCACGCTTCCRTCTTGTTGTCTTCTACGAAATGTCATAAGTCTTTTTCCAATTTCCTCTCGATTGCTGACTTCTTTCTGTCTTTGCTTCTTCTAAGTCTCTTCATGATTGATTCGGCTTATCTTGCAATAACTTCCACATGATTTGTATTTCATCCTTTCATGTGTATTATCTAATCATATCCATTGTTATCTTATTGTTCTTCCATAGGTATAGTTCTTCTTGGAACACATTATCTTCCAAGAGATAGATATACAAGATATGTACAAGAAATAAGAAGAGTTTTGTTACCTTTAGAAGAAGAAGTCTCTTCCATCCTACTTAGTCTTCTTTGTAGGTTCCTTTTCTTCAACAACTAATGCTTTGTGTTTCTCCTTCCTTTTCTTTAGCTCGGGACAATATTCTACTTCTGAAATGTCTTTCTCTTGATTTGACTTCCTCCTTGAACCAAACTTCCTTTTGTTTTTGAAATTCTTGAATCTTGTTGTGAAGGCTTGATCATCATACTTCTTTTGGGGTTTCTCTTTTGCACTGATCCTTGATTCTTCTTGAGCACAACAATTTCAAAGTTCTTCAAATGTCGGATACTCCTTCCTTGTGTTCATGCTTGCGACAAATGCATCCCACGTCTTGGGAAGACTATTGAGTACTATGTTTACCAATTCCTTCTCTGAAGTGATCTCTTCAATAGCTTCTAGTTGATCTCTTAACTGGGAGATCCTCACAAAGTATGATGTTATGCTGTCATCATCATTCATCTTCATGTCACAGAGCTCATTCTTCAGAATCATAACTTGTCCAATGTTTCTGACCGAGAAGAGATTTGTTAGGACATCGTACATCTTCTTCGATGAGTCAAGATGGGAGATGTAGGGTATCAAGTGGTCTTTTATAGATTCCACTATGATACTCATAGCATTGATGTCACTGTCTTTGAACTTCTCCGTAGCTGCAACATTCAGCGATTCCTTCTCTTTCCCTTCTTCAAACTCTGGTTTCACGATCTTTCCTTTCACGATATGCAACACTTTGTTCTTGGCAAGGATGAGATCAATCCTTGTCTTCCACGCTCTGAAGTTACAAGTTCCATCTAACTTGTTCTCTGACTTCATAAAGTAAGTCATGGCTGCTTTGACTTGGTCAACCCTAGATTTGACCAAAAACTCAAACTTCATGTCTTGGCTTTCTGAGAATACCAGGAGATGCGCTAGGCTAGGGTGCACTGATCTATCCAGAGATTAGGTCAATCCCTTCACTTAAGGTGCCTCAATGAGAGGATTAGGGTTTCTGTAACTGCTCCTGCTAGTAACCCTAGCGACAGTGTCTTGGAAGCTGCTTCTGCAAGTAACCCTAGCGACAGTTCCTTAGCGAGCTCAATATCCTAGCGACTATGTTTCCTTCCAGCGTTTACACTGAATGAAGGAGGTGTGGGCCCATAACCTATTAGAATATAAGTGGATGTGCTCGTTTTACCATTGACAATACCCTTGTTACCCAACCATAGGCCGAAGCCACCCTCCGAGCACCTTAACCTTGACAGAGAATCACTTCGGAAGCAAACCCTAGGCTAGATAGCCAAACAAAGGGTAGCACACCTTTCCCCAAGGATAGCGCATCAACAAGAGTTGATCATATAGCTCAAACCCTAGCCAAGAGATAGTCCAAGCGTAGCTGCTAGTTGCAGCAGCTGCAATGACAACTCTCCTCCAAAATTGCGTAGAAATTGGGCAAATGCAGTGCGCACAAGTGTTGCTCTGCAATTGTGAGACTGCTTGCCAGAATGAGAACTGGCCTCCTGTATTTATACTAATTCTGGCTAACTGCCTGGGTCGACTTCTCATTTTGTGTATCTGTCTGTTCAATATATATTATTATTTCTGGTTGACTTCTGCTCTTGGAGGCTAATAACCTAATATAAATTATCTTCTTGAGCCGACAAGTCTTCTAGGGCTATTAACCAACTCATTAGGGTTTCTTCTTGCTTCCCGAAGTATTCTATCCTTGTCGGGTTTACACGTGGAGGTAAATACCTCCCATAGCTACCATAATATCAACACCACTGTCAGGTCATTGAATTGTCCCTTTCCTTTTTCAAGGGGCCAATTGCCAGAATCACTAATTGTTCCAACCATCCCTGCAACTTCTTTTATTGCTCACGTGGCTCTGCACAGGTTTGGTACGTTAGAGGTGTAAGGTTCTGCTTAGCAAGCATAAGTAAACTTGTTAAAAAAGCTTCCTGTTTTCCTCACTAATGCATTTCAACTTCTTCTGCACTCAACCAGTCAATCAATCCTTTCTTCATCAACTTTCTCTGGTGTATCATGACCAATATTGTCAAGGTTGTTTCTTCTCAGTCAATAGTTTTGTGTTTTTATTAAATTATACATAGTCACATGTTCAATAACATGTATCATGATCAATATTGTCAAGGTTGTTTCTTCTCAGTCAATAGTTTTGTGTTTTTATTAAATTATACATAGTCACATGTTCAATAACATAAATTATGTAACCTTAACATAATTACAGTCTCGGGGGAAAACGAGGTATTACATTCCCCTCCCCCTTAAAGAAACATCGTCCTCGATGTTTAAAACACCATGTATATACAATTATACAGTGAAAAATGGGTATGGGAATCTCATGGCATCTTCCAGCTCCCATGTAGTTTCATCGGCTCCAAAGTGCTTCCATATCACCTTGACCTTCACGATGGATCGGTTCCGGAGAATGGTTTCTTTCCCGTCCAAGATGCATTGGGATTCTAGCTAGAATTCTCCTTCTAGTTCCATCTGTATTGCAGTCCAATCAATAACATGATTAGAATCATGTATGCATTTCTTTAACAAAGACACATGGAATACATTATGATCTATAACAGTAGGTGGTAAGGAAAGTCTATATGCTACTGGTCCTATTCTGTATAGGATATCAAACGGTTCACAATATCAGGGAGCCAACTTAGTACACATCCCCATTTTCAGGGAAATTTTGGGTTTCACTTGGAGATACACATGGTTTCCTACTTTGAATTCTCTGTGGATTCTCTTGCTATCAACATAGCTCTTTTTTCTTTCTTGGGAAACCTTCATGTTTTTCCTTATCTTGACCATAGCATGTTTCATCTCGTTCAACAATTCTGGTCCAAGTGTGATTTTTTCCACTGGACTATCCCAACTAATCGAGACTCTACACTTTCTTCCATACATAATCTCAAACATGCTCATCCTCAATGATTCTTGATAACCATTGTTATATAAGAATTAGACCAATGGTAGATATTCTTCCCACTACTTGGGTTGGGGCATAACATGCATCCTTAACATGTCTTCTAACAATCTATTCACCCTTCTGGTCTGACCATCTGTTTGAGTATGGCAGGTCGTGCTAAATTCCAATTGTGTTTCCAAGCATGTAAACAAGTTTTTCCATAAATTCAAGGTGACCTAGCATCCCTGTCCAAGATTATGGTTTTGGGAAAATCTTGCAATATGAAAATTTCTTTCATAAAAACATTTTCATCGTCTATATAGCTTTAAAATTAGATTTTATATGAATAAAATGAGTTTTCTTTCTCAACCTATTCACTACAACCATTATTGCATCATGTTGTTTGGTTGCCTTAGGTAGGCATGTGATAAAATCCATGGAAATCACTTCACATTTCCACTGTAGAATTTGTAAGGGATACAATAGTCCAACATGGTGTCAATGCTCGACTTTCACCTGTTGGCACTCTAAACACTTCACATTGTATTTGACAATGTCTTGCTTCATTCTAAGCCAATAATGCAATTGTCTAACTGTTATTACTATTTTATGTTAACCAAGGTGACCTACATATGGTCTCCTATGGAATTCATCCATAATCAAGTGCCTCAAATCCATTGAATTAGGCACGTACAACCAATTGTTATACAACAATAGGCTATCATCCCCAAGCTAATATCCTTCATACATCTTTTCTCTAGGTTCCTTTCACAACCTTTCTTTCACTTGATTGAAGTACTCATCTTCCTGCAAGAGGGTTTTAATTCTTTGTTGAATGCTAGACTCTTCTACACTTTTCGTCGCTAAGTCTGAACACTTTGGTTGAGCGCGTCATCTACTTTGTTATATTTTCAATGCCTCAATGATTAGAGAAGTTGAAGTGTTCAGATTTTGAAGTTGAACTCACTGATCAACGACATCCACCTGACCTGTCTAGCATTCAACCTCGTCAGATAAAATAAATACTTCAAACTGTAATGGGAAATAATGAGGAAAAATCCCCTCCCAAGTAGGTAATGCCTCTGTTAGAATATAATGAATGTGCTTGTTTTACCATTGACAATATCACTATTATCACCCAACCATAGGCCAAAGCCACCCTCCAAGCACCTTAACCTTGACAGAGAATCACTCCGAAAGCAAACCCTAGGCTAGATAGCCAAACAAAGGGTAGCGCTCCTTTCGCCAAGGATATCGCACCAAGAAAAGCTGATCAGATAGTCCAAACCCTAACCAAGAGATAGTTCAAGCCAAACGTGATCTGCTAGCTACAACAGTTGCAATGGCAGCTCTCCTCCAAACCTGCGCACAAAACTGGGCACTGCAGTGCGCACAAGTGTTGCTCTGCAATTCTGAGACTGCCTACCAGAATGAAGACTGGCCTCCTGTATTTATAGTAATTATGGCTAACTGCCTGGGCCAACTTCTCATTCTGGGTATCTGTCTGTTCAGTATATATTATTTCTTCTGGTCAACTTCTTCTCTTGGAGGCTAATAACCTAATACAAGTTATCTTCTTGAGTCAACATGTCTTCTAGGGTTATTAGCCAACTCATTAGGGTTTCTTCTTGCTTCCTGGAGTATTCTATTCTCGTCAGGTTTACACGTGGAGGTAAATACCTCCCGCAACTATCATAATATCAACACTCCCTCTTAGCTAGGGAGGTATTACATGTAATGGTCTTGAGCAAAAAACATACCATTCACTTGGTAGCATCAACATAGTTGTATAGACTATCTCATGACTAGATCATGAGCACCATCATCACCATCAGTATCATCATCTCTCGGAACCATACTCTATGTGAGTAATCAGTCATGATGCTCACTCCGCAGAGTGACACAAGAACCATTCTTCTAGAAGAATAAATGTTCTGAACCATTTTCTGTCTGGGAAATCTCTGTTCATTGATCATCCATCTAGCTAATAATCATTTTCAACACTACCAATAGTCTTCAAGTCAATTGGAACAATATCATTCAATAGAACACAACTGTGTCTATCCATAGTAGTACACAACTACAATTCAGTGGTATACTACCACACCAAGTAGCACACAGGTACTTGATCAAACAGTGGAACACATCCACCACAGTAGTATACTGTCTAGAGACATACAATCTTCATAACAATCATCTGATATCAACCTGCACAGAAACAATGTTATGATATAAATTGAATCATCTGGGCCATTCTTCCACTCACATCTGTGAGATCTCGAAAGAGTATCTGCCCTCAAAAAGGTAAGACATCAATGATGAGCTATTTGGACTATTCTTCTCAAGCAAGGAAGAATAACTGTCCTGATTTTATGAGCCTGGACCATTCCCCACCCTGGGCCATTCCTCCGACACTAAACAAAGTGTAACCTGGAGAGAATGAGTCTGCCCTAAGGAATGTTTGTCTTTGATTGTTGAACCTGGACCATTCCCCACCCTGGGACATTCTTCCGGCACTAAACAAAGTGCACCCTAGAGAGAATGAATCCGCCCTAAGGAATGATTGTCCGGACCATTTTCCATGTTAACCATAAGAGGACATGACTATCCTGCACCAACCTCCAAAACAAACCATTCCTCATGTTAACCACAATGAGAACTCGTTGTCTGGCGAGGTGGGCGTCTTCTTGAGTAACCCTCAAGAAGAGAGATTTCCCTAGACCACTTCCCATGTTAACCACAATGGGAAGTCGCTGTCTATGGTACATCAACAATCTCGACTATTTTCCGAATTGGAAAATGTCTGTCCATCAGAAATCTCAATCCACTTTCCGAACTAGAAAGAAAATTGCTCATCCTGGACCATTTTTCAAACTGAAAAATGACTATCCATCAATCAATAATACATCAGTGCTCCCTCCCAACCTGGGAGTCATCTCTTCCTTTTTCAATAAGGAAGTCGTCTCCACGAGCTCCAGCTTGAGTACGCAAACTATTTCATCTTCGATAAAAGCTTTACCAAAATGTCTGCTTATCTACTCATCTGTGGAGATATGTATTGGAGAACCACTTTCTCCTTTCTGGACTTCATCACGGATAATGTAATGCTTGATTTCAAATGTACTTCGGTCTGGAATACTGGTTTTCTCTGAAGGCTTCATGTAGCTCCGATCAATAAGGTATATCATTGTTGGAAAACTGGAACATATCCATGTGGCACTTCTTCTGTCATCATGGGATCTGATCTTCTAAGTAATCATCTTGATACAATATTTATGTTATAGAAAATCTTCACCATGCTTCTGCTGTGCACTGGAGGTTCTCCACCAAGTTATCTTCTTCTATCTGCATACAAGGGTCTCTTTCTTGTATGCTTCAAAGTCTTGAGGTTGCTTTTCATACGCTCTTTGTTCAACTGCTCTGGAGAACAGTCTTTGCATTTATCTGATGTAGAACTCCAACTCATGGATATTGCAGATGATATAAAGACTCATGTAGAGGTATGTCTGATTTATTGGAACAAGTAATCATCATAGTCTTCTCCCTCCATCTGGGAGAACCTCTAGTTCTGGATCTTGCAATGCTTGCATATATATACCTTGTTCTTCATCACAACTTTTAGTTCCTCTGCTTGATTGATTTTATTGAGTTCATATCAGGTTGGTGATCTTGTGATTCTTAATACAATGACTGGTTGTTCTGGCTTCTCTTTCTTTCTTGGAATCTTCATGTTCTTCCTGATGTTTTACTTTAGCTCTTGGGTCCATGGAGTTTCTCATAGATTCCATGCCCTAAAGATTCCACTTCTTTCTTTCATTATAGAATCATGGATGTGGATGGACAACCAGGGATACTTTAAGGCATCTCTTCGAAGAAGACTTCTTTTGAGGTTGAACTGAACACGTAATGTCTCTCATGGCTACTACCATGGATATATACTTCATCATCTTCAATGGATCATAAGATTAGCTCCCTCCTAATCCTTGCTTCATGTATGAGTGCATATAATCGGCTCCCTCCATCTAACGGATTCCACGCTTTCGTCTGCATCCTTATTGTCTTATGCAATATATAATCGACTCCCTCCATCTAATAGAGTCCACACTTCCGTCTTATTGTCTTCTGCAAAACGTCATAAGTCTTTCTCCAATTTCCTCTTGATTGTTGACTTCTTTTTGTCTTTGCTTCTTCTAAGTCTTTTCATGATCGGTTATAATTTCGGCTTATCTTGTAATAGCTTCCACATGATTTGTTTGATGTATTTCGTCCTTTCATGTGTATTATCTGGCTTGTATAATGATAGCAATCATTATCTTGTTGTTCTTCCATAAGTATAGTTCTTCTTGGAACATATTATCTTCTAAGAGATAGATATACAAGATATGCAAACAAGATATGTACAA
>ML781696.1:1159224-1174219 GCA_009831015.1 Picea engelmannii | reverse complement strand
CTTAGTCTTCTTTGTAGGTTCATTTTCTTCGACAACTGATGCTTCGTGTTTCTCCTTCCTTTTCTTTAGCTCGGGACAATGATTCTTGTAGTGACCATACTTTCGACAGTTGAAGCATTGTACTTTTGAAATATCTTTCTCTTGATTTGTCTTCCTCCTTGAACCAAACTTCCTTTTATTCCTGAAATTCTTGAATCTTGTTGTGAAAGCTTGATCATCGTACTTCTTTTGGGGTTTATCTTTTGCACTGATCCTGGATTCTTCTTGATCACAACAAGTCCAAAGTTCTTCAAATGTAGGATACTCCTTTCTTGTGTTCATGCTTGCGGCAAATGCATCCCATGTCTTGGAAGACCATTGGGTACTATGTTTAGCAATTCCTTCTCTGAAATGATCTCTGAAATGGCTTGTAGTTGATCTCTTAACTGGGATATCCTCACAAAGTATGATGTTATGCTATCATCATCATTCATCTTCATGTCACAGAGCTCATTCTTTAGACTCATTATTTGTCCAATGTTTCTGACTGAGAAGAGGTTTGTTATGGCATCGTACATCTTCTTCGATGAATCAAGATGGGAGATGTAGGGTATCAAGTGGTCTTTTATAGAGTCCACTATGATACTCATGGCATTGATGTCACTGTTTTTGAACTTCTCCATAACTGCAATGTTTCGTGGTTCCTTCTCTTTTCCTTCTTCAGACTTTGGTTTCACGATCTTTCCTTTCACGATATCCAACACTTTATTCTTGGCAAGGATGAGGTCAATCCTTGTCTTCCACGCTTTGAAGTTAGAAACTTCGTCTAACTTGTTTTCTGACTTCATAGAGTAAGTCATGGCTGCTTTGACTTGGTCAACCCTAGATCTGACCCAAAAACTCATAGTTCCCATGATCTAGGGTAAGTCCAAAGGGTACCACAAAAAACTCATAGTTCCCATGCTCTAAAAACAATATGTAACGTACCCATCCACGAGTCAGTTGGGTCGTGCTACTTTAAAGTCTTACTTCAAGAACTGATTTGAATTCTTATATCATTTAATTAATAAATAGGTATGAAAGACACATGCAATAATCAATATTCGTGTTACAACATAAAATACATGTACAATATGTCATGCATAACAATAACCAACAAGCATGCATATTCTAAATATGAGTATCAGAGATAATAATTAATACACCACAAAAATAAATATACAAGCAAAGGAAATCATGACACAGAGCACTTATCTTAAAAAAACCAATCACCAATTGGCTACAAACCAATGATGTTCCACCCAATTTTAGACATTGTTGTTCCCAATAGATAGTATATAAGTAAGAGACTTGGTATATAGATAATAGTAATAGGGTAACATGATAGTAATAATAAATGTGAACCATATATATTGGATTGTGTAAAATAATAATAAGTTATCTATAAGAGTTATGGAGTGAATTTAGGGAATAATTAATACTTTACATAATATCTTAAAGGTATACAATGTGTATGCTATAATAATAAATAAGGATTAAATGTGTGAGTTAGATAAAGAGATGATGTGCAATTAAGTATGTATAACATAAGGTCGTGGTGGTATAGCTAGGATAGTGAAAAAGTATATACATAGATGATAATGAGTAGATATAAGTATATGGTAACAATGATATATTAAAAGTAAAGGACATGAAAGTATAGCAACAATTAAGGATTGATGCGAATAAATATATAATGTGTGTATATAAATTGCAAATAAAAAGGGGAGTGATAATGATAATAATATGGAGATGAGAGATGAGAGATGTGTAGGTTAAAAAGGGAATAAAACATGCAACCGATAATTAATAAATAATGGTTATATAAAATGAAATATTAGGACAAATATGTATATAATTAGGGTTATGAAATAAAGAATAACAAATAGATTTAGTAAATAAGTATATTTTGGGGGGAAATAGAAGGTGTAATATTAGAAAAATTAAAAGGTGATAAAGGTATAAATAAATGACACATATGATGTATAATAATATTCAAAAATAAAGTAATAAGAACAATATTATATAGATGAGTAAGTAAACAATAGATTTGTACTTAATATAAAGGTAGATTAATAAGAGACAAGTAAGTAGAAGCATGATAAGTGAGGTACGACGTATGCAAGGTAATAAGGCATGTTGTATTAAAGAAAGATGCAAAATACATATTATAAAATATGATAGATAAATTGTGTATATAAAATATGTGTGGATGTTTTGAGTTAGAAGAGATGCTAAGTATGTAAACATTGGTTTCTTTTGATGATGTGAAAGCACATGAATTTATAGAGACCTTAGCATTGAATTTATGACATATAAATACATGATGGGTAGTTAGTAAGAGGAAGGAACTTGGAAATCAATTTAGTATATTTACTTATTACTTGATGGAAACTAGTTTTAGGGTCAAATGATAGATCATGAGAATGTTCATTCCACTACTGAACTTCTTTCATAATAAAAAGAAGGAAAACAAATGCTATTGATGCAACCAAAAAAGAGTTAGAGGCCAGAGTTGATAAGTATCATGTAGGTAAAGGGGATATAATTTTGAGACACATAAAGTACAATTATGAGAAATGAAGATCTTAGCAATAGTTGAAAAATATTTTGGAATGAACCCTTATAGTAAATTTATTCAAGATATAAAAAATTTCACTAACCCACGTATCAAGATGGTAGTCATTACATATAAGAACATTTGCCATTGTGAATTGTCGATAGAAAACATGATTTTCCTTGACTATGACGAAAAAAATCCTATACTAAAAATTTAACTTGGTTGAGATCTAATTTATATGACTTAAGAAGAAAGTGAGATTGAGGACAATGACCAAACTATGAAGTGATGAAAAAACATGATAATCAATTAGCAGTATCTTAGTCAATGTTCCTAAGCAAGTTAAAATTTTGTGATGACGCATGTATTATATCACTCGAGTTAGAGTGATAATAAAGTGTAACATCTCGCTCTTGCACACCCCTGATGTGACTTATTCTTTGAGGACACTTGCGTGCAAGTGATCCGGTTCATTATATGATTGTCTGTTTCGCTTATGGATTATGTGATGATGTTGTGGATATGATGATGTATTATTTGATTATATATGTATCGACAGGTGCTATTGACGGGTTTCTCCTGAGTGTGTAGGAAACTTGATAGATTGGGGATGTCGATGGCATCGGTGGACATCCTTGGACTCCAGATCGAGTCGGGGAATGGATTGTATATGGTTTGGGTATTTTTGTTTATGCGTAGTGACATATGTTTGGGTATATCATGATGATGTTTATGGATCACTGACATGTTTCATTGAAGGATGCAGGTTGGTGATTGCTTGCTAATCAGACTCACATTAGGAGTAAACGGGTCATGCACGACAACCAGAGATATTGAGGGAGAGGTGTGACCGCAACCCTACCACAACCTACTAGCACTCCCGTCGTGGCTCGAATTATAGGTTAACACTTACCTAGTTCGAGAGACCCACGATGCCATGAGGGAAGATTGAGACAGTTGCTCACGAAGATTCTAAGGGGTGTGCAATAAGGCAAGGTCCTTATTCCTTAGAGGCCCTTAGTCTCCCACAAGGTCGCCCGGTGGAGTATTGACTCCAAGGGTGGAAACCTACCAAAATCAGTTCAATGTGAGTGACACCCTTGGAGCACGTAGTGCGTTTTGAAGAACACGCCATACAAATGAAACACGAATAAAGGTGAGTGGCACTCTTGGAGCACTTAGTGCATCTTGAAGGGCACATCACGATTTTTAACACTGGTGAGTCAATGAATCTAGGTGCCTAGAAAAACAATATTATATTTGACATGGTCAGCCTTAAAATAAAAATGTTGCATGAGTAAAGTTATTAATTATAAAATTCTCTTAAAAATGTTAAGCCTAGTTGAAATTAAAGCCTAGGTCTAAATAGGTTATGAAGACTAAAACTAATTAATCAATTAATAAATGGGGGATGGAGAAAAATCGAATTTAGAATTTAAAAGAGAATTAATTCATCTAAAATTTATTTGTTGTTTATGTGCAAAACTTGCTAAATTAAAATTTAGACCAAAAGGGGAAATTAAATGTAAAAAGAATGTGAAACATACAAAGAAATCTAGTCTAGTGAACTTTCCTAATTAGAACTCAAATAAGCTTTAAGAAAAGCATCTGTCATCAAAGGAAGTTGAAGGAATAAAGGGATAAAATTTAATAAAAATAGGTTAACGGACAATTGTCAAGTGGTAACTATAAGAACTCTATAAAAGTAATGGTAGAATGGAGGAATGGATCACAACTGGTACGTGTAAGGTTATGTTGCCAAATTTTCTTGACTGATTTTTCTTGTGGGAGTTGGGATACCCAACTCGAATGGGGAGTGGTAGCTTGACCCTGCGAGGCGGGATGGGAGCTATATTTTTCTCTGGTTTGTATGCGTGGACCCTTTGTAGCTAGAGGGGCTAAGGGAGAAGAAGAGTACCCCTAGCATTGGTTGGGAGGCACCAATGAAGTTCAGATTGCAAGCAAAGGGGAAGGGAGGGAGATTGACGACAATATCAGATCGAGGGACAATCCACCCATCAAAGTCTTCTTGGTCAAAGATACTCAATAATTAGTAGTTACTTGATAGAATATTTTATACTTAAAAGTTGTTAATGGTGTTCAAAAATTTGATCGTATACCGTAATTTGGTGATTTGTAGTAGTAAATTATGATCTATATTGTTGTGTAAAAAGAGAATCCCTTCAACATTATAACCCTTATGTGGATGAAAATTATCTTGTTGGGTATAAGTTGATAATAGATCGGTGGACACTAAATGATTTAGAATAAATGAATTGTTAATATGGATGTAAATGAAATGCATGGTTTTTAGTCTGTAGATGTCAATTTCATTATTTGTTTTACTATTCATTATTATGACTGAACAGTTGCAATATATTGTCATTGGATTGAGAACTATATTGTCATTGGATTGAGAACTACCGAGATAGTATTCTCGGACTGTACAGATCGTTCTTCAAATATGCACTAACCGATAAATTCTTGATAGGCTACTGTACATACTTCAACCTTTTGAACTGTGGCGTAAATTATTATTTTAAAATCAATTCTGGAGCTTTAGACTAATAGGATGGTACAATCCCCTTTGTAACTCGAGTGGTCTACATCCTTGCACCTTTTGACGAATCTTAGATATCCACAACGAGGGTTCTTTCCTTCGAGTTGTGGACGATTTTATATGTTTTAGAGCGTGACCTCTGAATCCCTAGTTGCCTTGAGCCCTTTCAGTCTTGAATCGATTCGTGGGGGAAAGGGTATCTGGTTCAGATTGCCTGGTTCGACAAACTTGTTGGCCCCTTCTCTTCGTTGATCAATTGTCCATCCCACGATAATCCTTGGGCATGAATTTCTCCTTCATGAAATTCAGTGCTAATTGAGTCTCCCCTGGCGAGCTTGATGCAAGCATGGAGGAACTTTACCCTTAACCCCCAAAGGTCAACCCTCGAGTACTTGGATGGTTCCTCCTCGCAGGGAACCGAGAAATTGTGACAGAACCACCTCCCTTACTCTCGCGTTCACCAAAGCTGGGGAGCTCGAGGTTTATCCAGGTCTAGAGGCTTGTTGGGTTCCTGCATTGTGGAGTGTGAAGACGAGGAATCCATTTCAGAACAGTCTTGCAGCGCGCATGTTTTCCAAATGCATGGTCTTTATTTTCTCTTATTGTTAAAGGCAGATGTTGTAGTCATTCGTTCTTGGTAATGTCTTAAGTCGTCCTTCGTCTTTTTGCTAAGATTTTAGTCAACGACATTGGTGATGTTACTTCCCTTTCCCAACGAGTTGGGAGCCCACCTTCTCTGTGTTTTTGGGCGTTGAAACTTGCTCGTTTATCCCTGAATCTCTCTACGTCCTTATGGAAGTATTTTGCCTGGGTTGGTGAGATCACCTTGCGACCTTACCCAACCTTATCCTGTTTATTTATCTTGAGGAATTTACCTCTGCGTTTAGACTAAATTGGAACACGTTTCCCTTTTTGAATTCCTCTGCCTTAATTGATTTGGATTTCTTTTTCCATAACAAATGTTACTGGAGTTATCTCCTTAAATTCTGTCCTTTTGAACCTTGATGACAACAATCAATTTATGTCAAGCCTGAAGGTTGGAGTCCAAAAATCTTGCTTTCATACGTCCTTTGATAATTGATACTTATGAGTGAATAAGTTTTAATATTATTATTGTTGATATGAAGTGACTAATAACTAATAATTTAATGTGTAGATTTTTAATTGCTTTAAAAGTAAAAATTAGTTAAATCCCTTGAGGGTCTAAACATCTGTAAGGACTATAATCTCCTAATTATCCAATGACCTATTGGTTCATTGTTTCCTTTACTATCTTCTCTTTTTAATGATTAAATAATCATTATTATATTATTGATGTCTAATTTACATGTTCATCCGAGATGAGTATAGATGATTAATGATTATAGATGATTAATAATGATGTAAACTAGAAAATAGAAGGTGATTACCTTCGCGCGGTTTGAATAAGGTTCACTTGTGTTGCTTGTAATCCTTCGTTCGCACCTAAAATTTTGGATCAGACCCCTTGCGTTTTATATCAATTGACGATTATCTTGCTCCTTGAATGAATGCAATGTATGGATCATTGGTGTTATCTTAATCTCGTGCTTTTAGAACACGATTTTCATATGTTTATTTAAGCCTTCTTTATCTCTTGTGTGATGATTTGTAGTGTCGATGAATGACATAGTTAATAGAATGAATGCGCACACTGAATTAAATGAATGATTAGATAATTAAATCATTTTCTTGTGTGCACTGAAGTTTTATGGCAATGCATGATGTTAGACCCTAGACTCCTTGCGCGGAGCGAAACCTTGTAGTAAAGACTGATATTAGAGACATTAGTATTCTTGCGCGTAATGGATTTATGATGTGGTGAATGAATGTTAGACCTTAGATCTTTTGCGCAACGAATTAATGGATGATACTCTTGCGCCTCAACTCAAGGAGACGTATAATTTTATGCATGTGATTAGATTCCTTACGCAACAAATAAATATAGTTGTTTACCTAATGCCTTCTCTTATATTGTCATACGATGGATTAACAATCTTTACTTGCGTCATTAGATGTATTAATGAAATATGGATTTTATGTAATAAATGATGGTTTTAGATTTTAGACTTCTTGCGCAGATGGATCTTATGAGATAAATGAGGGTCTTAGATATTAGTCGCCTAACGCGTAATGAAAATTATTACTACAGATGAATGCAATTTGTGACTGGGTCTTGGGCCTCGAAAATATCTAATAAATGCTTTGTGCCTCGGATAAATATGGTCTATTATGTGTTATGTGAATGATTACCCTTGTGCCTTGATTAGGTGATGTTAGGATTGATGGCTTGATGAGATCGATGATTGCAGACTCTATTGACTTAGCTAGTTGCATGGATTGATTGTGTTAGTGGGATATAGACACCTCCTTGTTCCTTAGAACAACCGCCAGTCCTAAGACCTTAAATGGTTAAAATCAATTGGAACCTGGGCTTGAGCATTGCTTATGTGTCTTGGAGGTCCTAACCTTGCAGGGTAGGTTGAGCGGATAGTATATCATGTGATGCTTGTGATTATCTTTATGATCCTTTTGATTTGTTATGTTATCTTATGTTATCTGATGATGGTCTTTATCATAGGCATTGAGCGTTTAAGCTTCGTACTGTTATGCGTCGTTATTAATTGTAGAATGCAATGATGTTGTGTTGTTGCTAACTAATGTGTTAATACATTGATATGTGTGTCGTGGATCATGGTGATGATAGTCAACATTGTGTCGTAATTGATTGTTAATGTATTTTTTTTTGTTTCGTTACATTATGTGAATGATGCATTGAGGATATTTCTACTATGGTAATGTTTTAATTTCCTAACGCAACATTAAAAAGTAAATTTTTTTTTACCTGTTGTATGTTGTTTTTGTTGTCGTATTGACGTGGACTGTTACATATGGTATCAGAGCGGGTTCAACCCCACAAATGTGGATATTCACGCCTTCCACTGAATTAAACCCTTGATTAAATAGTAGCGCTAATTAAAATTTTACCATGTCCTTGTGGTAGTCACAGTTAGAGGACGCCGCGAAGATTCATAACGTGGTGTTGGGGAAGGTGTGACGCCTCCAGAAGCACTCGCGCCTTAGTAGTCTAACCCCTAAGGGGAAGAAAAAGTCCTCAGGCGGGAGTCGATTGCTGTAAGTGATGTGGATGGTCTGACAAGGTCCTTCCAGGGAAATTTCAGAGGCCTTGACTAACCATCTGTATTGAGATGAGGCTAGGGCGCCTGTACCCCTGAGGGTCCACAGCGTGCCCCAGCAAGTACTAGTAGCATTCACAGAGAACTTGAGAAGGTTAAGTTCCCGAGTTCATGAGTGCCATGGACGACTTAGTTGCTGAGGCATTGGTGGAGAACAAGGCGATGTGCTTTGCGCTTCGCGGTTACGACCTCCAACATGAAGGTCTGCATGACGTTCTTTCGCTAAAGGGGAGCACTCTTCCATGGTGGAAGATGGTCCTACCTCAACTAAACATGGTCATTGAAGCCATGTTATGGGAACGATTCGAGGTACGGTTTCAGTAGAAGTTTTTGTCAGAGGAATTCATTGAGTGCAAACTTGATGAGTTCAACGTCTTACGACAGGGTAGTCGTACGATGCCGGATTATGAGACCAGATTTATGGAGCTACTTCGATATGCCCTGCATCTGAACACGGAGAAGTTGGAGATCAACAAGTTCGCGATCGACCTTAACTCCAGCTTTCGTGCGAAGGTGAGGATCTAAATGCCTCAGATGTTGCACTATACAGTCTAGTAGGTCTCATAGATGAGGAAGAATTGACCGCGAGAGTCAGGGCATGACTCCTACAAAACTGTATGGACTGACAACATCTGGTGTGCAACAACATTAGTTACCAACCAGACAAGACATCTTGGTAGCAAGATACGTCTATAGAACCCTTGTTCTTGACACCATGACTATGGGTTCCTTAGCTGAAGACCCCCTACAGGGGACCACCGCCAACAATCGAAGATAGGCTTGTCGACAGAATAGACTAGGATCTTAGGATGACAGGCCAACAACTTCTACTTCATGGCCATGAGAACTAGACCAGAGACGTGTTGGACATGTGGAGAGTCACCTTAACAATAAGACTGTCGGTTGAAAAGGCTAGGGTGGCCAGGTTAACATGACACACTACCGTTGTGGAGATGGGAAAGGCCCACGTGATTCATGATCATGGTGAATAACCGCTAGGCCGAGCACCAGACCACTTTACTCAAGGCATCAGGTACCATCGCCAACCAAACTTTAGTATTTGTTAGGTCTCAGTGCTACAGAGAGTTCTATTTCTAGTACCGCGTTGAAGGGATTTAGGTAAGGTATTTCAACATGACGAGTTTAGATTCGTCGAAATGGCTTCGGGTGCAAACCAGATCATTGGAGGAAGGGGCATGAACCGTCACTTTAATCTGGGGAATAGTGTAACGAAGTTCGACCTATACATCACGATCTTAAGATCTTTGATGACATGATTAGTATGGACTAGTGGGAATCGCTTGATGCGATGTTCAACTATAAGACGAAGAAGTTTAGTTGGACAAACAATGAGGGACAGAGAAGTGTGATTGTAGGAAGAAACCAAGGAGTATCCCTGAGGTTCATTTCTTCCCTACAGCTACAGAAGACTGTGAGCAGTGATGCAAGCTATATGAAATCTTGGCGTTGAACGATTAGGGTGTAATGGAAGGATTAGAAGGACCTTCCCGTGGCACGAGTACTCTTGACATGTTTCAAGAAAATTACCCAGATTTTCACTCGCAAGAGAGTTGGAGATTAAAATCGGCTCGAAACTTGGAAGAAAACCGATAGCGAGAACGCCTTATTGGATGTCGACACCTGAGTTACAGATGTTGAAAATGCAACTGAAAGAGTTGTTGGGCCTAGGACTTATAAGTCCAAGTCTGTCACCTTGGAGTGCCCCTGTTATTTTCATACGGAAGAAGGATGGGTCGTGGAGACTCTGCTTGACTATTGTCAAGTATTCATTGACGACATATTAATATATTCCCGGAGGACAGAAGAGCTTGACGAACTTTGTGCTTGGTGCTAAAGTGTTTACAAGGGAACAAATCTTGGGGACTGTCGAAATGCTCTTTTGTCAATTGAGGATTCATCAATTGGGGCATGTTATCTTCAACGAAGGCATTGTTGTGGAGCCAACAAAAGTAGAGGCTATTAGGGAATGTCTTGCGCCGACGAACGTACTAGAAGTACGCAGTTTCATGTGTTTAGATGGATATTATTGACGGTGCGTTGAAGGTTTTTGAAGATAGCAAATCCGACCATGAAAATTCAGAAGAAAAAAAATGAGTTGTATGTACCGAGAATGTGCGAAAGCATCTCAAAGGCTCAAGGAGCAATTGACGACAACGCCAATACTAAAAATCCCTGACAGGGGTGAGGACTTCATGGTATGCACATATGCATCTAAGGAAGGCTTAGGTTGAATCTCGATGCAAGGTGGTCGAGCGATCGCTTACGTCTCAAGGAATTTAAGAAGGCATGCCGAAAGCTACGCGACACATGATTTGGAAATTTTGACCATTGTGTATGCCCTAAGAGTGTGGAGACACTACCTAATTGGACAGAAATTTGAACTAAAAAATGAACCACTGCGGTTTGCAACACATTTTACGCAAAACAACTTGAATGCACGGAAAGGGCGTTGGTCAGAACTGCTTAGCGAGTATGATTTTGATATTACCTACATAAAAGGAACAATGAACAGAGTGACAGATGCATTGAGTTGGAGACCACACATATTTTCGGGATACCTCTTCAGACGAATCTTCGTGAAAAGATTCTAATTATGCAACGCGACAATGACTAGTATAAAGAGGTTAAGGAAGTTATCGGACGAGACACCATGTTGATACAAAAATTTGAGGGATTTACTATGAAAAACGAAGGATTAACGAGATATAATAACCAGATTTATGTACTGCCTTACGACGAGTTGAGAAGTTGATATGAAACAGAGCTCATAGAGTAGTGTACATGGCTCATCTTGGAGTCACGAAGATGAGGGTAGACCTTAATCCCTCATTCTTCTGGTAGGGATGAAGGCAGACATAGTTAACTACTTGGCGAGGTGTATGGAATGTCAGCAAGTAAAGGCTGAACATAAACATCCAGTTGGATTACTACTGCCACACGTCATTCCAAAAAAAAATGGAGGCCATTTCAATGGACTTCATTGTGGGATTGTCGCTGACGGCAAGGAGGCATGACTCGTTTTTCGTGATAGTTTACACTCTGACGAAGAGTGCACATTTTATTCCTATGCACACGACATATCAGACACCTAATATAGCTGGAATTTTGTCAGCAAGACTGTGAGACTAGCTGGCATGCCTAAAAGAATCATGTATGTTTTAGGATCTGTGTTTACCGGACGATTTTGTACTAGTCCAAGAGGCCTTGGGAGCCCAACTTAACTTTAGTACTGCATATCACCCTGAGATAGACAAGCTGACTAAAGGAACGAACCAAATTTTGGAAGGTTATGTTACATATGTTTGTGTTAGACCAACTAGAACGTTGGGAATAGTTCTTATCGCTGGTCGAGTTTACGTGCAACAATAGCCATCAAGGTACCGTTAAGATGGCCCTTTGAGTTTCTTTACGGGTGACCGTGTCGGACGCCATTAAGCTGGGATCGACTTGAGGATAGGGTCCTGGAAGGACAAGAAGCGATCCAAGGAATGGAAGAACAATTGCAAGAGATAAGACATAGGACTAAGGAAGAGCAAGATCAACATAAAAGTTATGCTGACGCGCATTGTATTAATCACAACTATGAAGTTGGAGATCGAGTTTTTATTACGAGTGAAACCTCACCAGAGTTCAATTTGGTTTGGAAGGGGTGGTAAACCCTCTCCTAGGTTGTAGGGCCTTTTGAAGTTGTGGAAAGGAAGGGACATGTGGCCTACTGACTGGCCTTGCCTCATTCTTAGAGGCGTATGCATGGTATTTTTCTTGTATCTATTGCAACTTTATGTTAGTGATCCTACACTTGTGATTGACATGAGTTCCTTGCAGATGTCGGGCGAGGGTGCACTTACGACAGAGCCAATCTGCTTTCTAGACCATATCATTCGATAGCTACAACGTCGAACTGTCGATAAGGTTAAAGTCCAATGGGACAATTATAGTCCACACTCTGATACTTGGGAGGACGCATATGATATGCGTCAGAAGTTTCCATTTTTGTTTGAAAACTAGACTTTTAAATATTGTTAGAAACTTTATTTCTGCACTTGTATACTGTGAAACTTCGAGATGAAGTTTAAAACAAGAGGGGGTGTATGTAACATCTCGCTCTTTCGTGCAAGTGATCCGGTTCATTATATGATTGTCTGTTTCACTTATGGATTATGATGATGATGTTGTGGATATGACGATGTGTTATTTGATTATATATATATCAACATGTGCTATTGACGGGTTTCTCCTGAGTGTGGAGGAAACTTGACAGATTAGGGATGACGATGGCATCGATAGACCTCCTTGGACTCTGGATCGAGTCGGGGAGTGGATTGTATATGGTTTGGTATTTTTGTTTATGCATATGTGACAAATGTTCAGGTATATCATGATGATGTTTATGGATCACTGACATGTTTCGTTGATGGATGCAGGTTGATGATTGCTTGCTAATCAGATTTACATTAGGAGTAAAGGGGCCATGCACAACAACTAGAGATATTGAGGGAGAGGTGTGGAAACAACCCTTCCATAGCCTACTAGCACTCCCGTTGTGGCACGAATTGTAGGTTGATGATTACCTAGTTCGAGAGACCCACGATGCCATGAGGGTGGATTGAGACAGTGGCTCACAAAGATTTTAAGGGGCGCACAATAAGACAAGGCCTTTATTCCTTAGAGGACCTTAGTCTCCCACAAGGTCGCCAGATGGAGTATTGACTCTAAGGGTTGGACAACTACCAAAAGAAGTCAAAGGCAAGTGGCACCCTTGGAGCACGTAGTGCGTCTTAAAGGATACATCACGACTTTTAACACTGGTGAGTCAATGAACCTAGGTTCCTAGAAAACAATATTTTATTTGACGTGGTCAGCCTTGAAATAAAAATGTTGTTTGAGTAAAGTTATTAATTATAAAATTCCCTTAACAATGCTAAGCCTAGTTGAAATTAAAGGCTAGGTCTAAATAAGGTATGAGGACTAAAAACTAATTAATCAATTAATAAATGGGGGATGGAGAAAAATCAAATATAGAATTTAAATGAGAATTAATTCATCTAAAATTTATTTGTTTTTTATGTACAAAACATTTTTCAGGATACCTTTTCAGACGAATATTCGTGAAAATATTCTAACTTTACAGCACGACGATGACTGGTATAAAGAGGTTAAGGAATTTATCGGACGAGACACTGTGTTGATACCAAAATTTGAGGGATTTGTTGTGGACATCGACTAATTAACGAGATATAATAACCGGATTTACGTACTGCCTTACGACGAGTTAAAAAGTTGATCTAAAACAAAGCTCATAGAGCGATGTACATGGCTCATCTTGGAGTCATGAAGATGAGGGAAGACCTTAATCCCTTATTTTTCCGATAGGGATGAAGGCAGACATAGTTAACTACTTGGCGAGGTGTCTAGAATGTCAGCAAGTAAAGGTTGAACATAGACATCCGGCTGGATTACTACTGCCACACGTCATTCCAAAAAAAACATGGAGGCCATTTCGATGGACTTAATTGTGGGATTGTCGTTGACGACAAGGAGGCATGACTCGTTTTCCATGATAGTTGATACTCTGACGAAGAGTGCACATTTTATTCATGTGCACACGACATATTAGCTACTTGACATAGTTGGAATTTTGTCAGCAAGATTGTGAGACTACTTGGCGTGCCTAAAAGAATCATGTATGTTTTAGGATCTGTGTTTACCGGGCGATTTTGTACTAGTCCAAGAGGCCTTGGGAACCCAACTTAACTTCAATATTGCATATCACCCTGAGATAGACATGCTGATCGAAGGGGCGAACCAAATTTCGAAAGGTTATGTTACACATGTTTGTGTTAGACCAACATGAACGTTGGGAATAGTTCTTGTTGTTGGTTGAGTTTGCGTGCAACAACAACCATTAAGATATCATTAAGATGGCCCTTTGAGTTTCTTTACGAGCAATCGTGTCAGACGCCATTAAGCTGGGATCTACTTGAGAATATGGTCCTGGAAGAACCAAAAGCGATCCAAGGAATGGAAGAACGATAACAAGCGATAAGACATAGGACTAAGGAAGCACAATATCAGAAGGAAAGTTATGCTGATGCGCATCACACCAGAGTTCGATTCGGTTTAGAAAGGGTGCTAAACCCTCTCCTAGGTTGTGGGGTCTTTTGAAGTTGTGGAAAGGAAGGGACCCGTGGCCTACCGACTGTTCTTGCTGTTAGGATATTTAGACACTTAGGAGTTAGTTAAGATCTACTTGGTCTAATATGTCGTTAGGTAAAAGTGTGTTTCTTTAGTATGCATTAGTATGCATTTGTAGTTAGGAAATCCGACGGTCACGATATGTTCCAGACATAGAGTGATCCGACGGTTCATACTCTCCTCGATCTTAACGGCCATTGATCCGTGGCTTAACACCCGATTGATCCATGATCTCTATTTAAAGAGCATGGAGGGTCATTTGTCGATGATCGATTGTGGGAAACTATCTTGTAAAATCTCTCTGTAATATTTTTCTTTGCATTAATAAACTGCTCCAAGTGGCCGTGGATGTTTCCCCGTAGGGGTTTTACCACGTGAAAACATCGGTGTGTTGATCTTTGATCTGGTTATGTGAGTGGTTACTGA
>ML781696.1:1113849-1142107 GCA_009831015.1 Picea engelmannii | reverse complement strand
TCGAAACCTGGAATCGTGGGAGGGTTGTGTTAAGCCACAATCCTCTAGACATGTGATGGAGACTTCTATTTTCATGTTGGGGAAGCTTGGTGAATATGTGTGACACTTCCACTTATGGGTTCTATCTAGAGTTAGGTCAATATGGTTGATGATCTAGCTTAGTCTAGCAGAGAAAATGATAGGATGGAAGATGGAAGCAAGTTAGGAAGATGCACCACTCTTGTTTTCTCACTTGGTACCAAGACACTCATTTTGATTCATTTTTTATATTTTTAAATGTGATGATAAAATATTGATAAATTATTGTAATTTTGTTGGTTAAGTTATTGAATGATGCATTACTTGATTTGTTGTCCTACCTACTTTGTTGTGATGATACTTGAACTATGCACTAGAGGTATTGCTTATTTATGTTTAGTACATGTGCGTGATATGTGTCCACTAGCTACGTATACATACTCTACACATGTACACTTAGTTAATGTCTTACTTACTAAACTAGATTATTCAATATTTGGTTAAACGATCGTATATCTTTTATTGCATGCATAAATATCTAGTAGCATTAGATACCTTCATTGATTATTTCAATGATATTTCATAAATATCTAGTAGCATTAAACACCTTCATTGACTTTGATTGTTAGTTGGTATGACAAATTAAATGGGTATGATGAGTTGTCATAAATTTTGGGGACAATTGTCAAGTTGCATGACTTTGCATTCTATTTATTATTATTTTATGTAAATCATTTAATATTTTAATATTTTTTTTAACTTTTTTCCCAAAACAATCTAGATAAGGTATACAGATGGCCAGTTGGCAGAGGGGGGCTTAGAGAAGGGGTCGGAAAACTTGATAACTAGGAAGAAGAAATAGGGATGAATGGGGGAAAATGTTGCGAGGTTAGAGCATGTTGGAATTTTGGTGAATTTTTAGAATAGATATTTCTTGTGAAAATTTTCTTAGAAGATATGTGCATTTTTGTTTTTGGAGTCACAAGAATGGAGGGCCTAGAGACCGTAAGGTTTCTTTGAGCTAGGAAGCTGGCTAGGATCCTAGTTGGATGGGAGGATAATTATGTTTCACTTTGGGCAAGTGGGGGAAAGAATGCTTGGAAGAATATTCATTTTACTCATTGGATTACATTACAATTGATACGCTTCAACAAAATAGACTACATGACAACTAATGAGTGACAACAAACCAATGAGGAGGTATTTTTCTTAATATGTATTTTGTTGTTTTTCTACTATTCCATTTAAAGAGTAAATTTCTTGTTTACATAAAATCTCTTAATGCATGTGTATAAAATAACAAATATTATTTCATAAGCGTTATCACGCAATTTGTACTTTGTACTTTGATAGAGGAAAGGTAAAAAGAGAGAAAATTGGCATAACATGAGAGTATCCTATCACTGTCACCTCAATATGATTCCTTCTTCTATTTAGGGTGGTAGGCCCAGGGGAGACGTCCTTGGTGATCTGGGGGTTTGAGAAGGCAAGGTCAAAATGGCTAATAAAAAGATCTCTCACAAGGCATGACCGATCAGAAAGTCCTGGTTTAATAAGCAATGAAATGATAATATATCAAAGTGTACCTGCCTGAAACAAAGAAACAAACAACTATATATATTTGCAAGTACACTTGTTGGTTAGCACTTCATAAAACCATAGACTTTTTCAAATGAAACAATTAGCTGATAATGATGAAGTAAATAGAAAATTATAACAACAAATATTGATGATGAAATACTTCACATTATATGCTTTGAAATGGCTTCAAAATGACTAAGAATCATCAACCATTGAAATCATAATACTAACATTTATTAGAAGCAAACAAGACAATGTATTAATCAACATTTTCAATTGTTTTTATGAGTTTTTAATGCTGCAATTAATGGTTGTAGCTTACTTTAGTAACACCAACAATAGTGTTAGTAGGTTAGGCTATTCTAGTATTAGAAATGGTTAGTAGGAAGCTCAAAGTATAAGTTTTGGTGGTTGTTTTGATCAATTACTCAAAATAGGACTTAGACTAGTGCTTTAGGGAAAATGGAGTCAATGATGTGGCATAAAATGTTGAAGAGAAATGATAGTAGGAGGGTCAAAGACAAACGAGATAAATAGATGGAGTTTTGGTAACCCAAGGCTCCAACTATCAAACTCTAGGGGAAACTAGCTACTAAATTGTAGGTAACCCTAGGCCTTAGTAGATTTCCTCCCTCTTTAACTCAATGACGAAACAAAATCGAATAAGATGAAACAAGTAAGACTAGGGTGTTTCAATGGAAATGCCCTAGAAAATGCTTCAAGAAAAATGGCCTTTTGACAAGATCTAGTAGGTGAAGGCTTTTAAATCTAGGACAATAATATGAGCTGGTCTTCCTAGGGTTTAATCTTGCAATTTCATAATGTTGACTGTAAATTCAAGATAAATAAAAATATAACTATTCAATTAAGAAGAATTTCAGAAGTATCACTTACATACATCAAGAATCATCAAGAAAATCCCTAGTTGAACACATCCACCAAGAAACTTGCTAAAATACTCCAAATTTAGCCTTCTTGAACAAGTGTGCCTAAACTTTCAACCAAGAAACCCTAGATAGGGCGCAAATTTTAGTCCTCACAAGTGTGAGTGAAAGATGATCAATAATACAAGGGTTTAAACCTTTATTTATACAAAACTAATGACCAGAATTAGGTCAAAAAGGTCGACATGGCCTGTTACACATAATATCCAGTTTTTACATAAAATGTCATACTAAACCCTAAATCAAGTTGTAAATATGATGTCATACCCTTTTAGGGTGACGTTAGGTCCTTTTATGACAACGTTGGACTCCTAGAGAAAAACATTAGGCCTCAGGATTCTACCACACGTGCCACTTGGCACACAATTTCCTCCAAAGTATCCAAAACCTTGGGTGATGTCATGGGCCTTCCAAGGCCTATATCATGGTGAAAAGAGCAAGACCCCCCCTGGGTCCAGGCCTGCTAGACTGTCCTTGGTGGAATGTCCACCTCACTCTAGTGAAAACCCCTGATCTGTCTCTGCCCCTGTGAGTTGCACTTTGTCATGGATGCAAATGTTTCCAAGCCCATTCATGCATTTTGTCTTTTATTCTTATTGCTTTTTCTTTCAAGAGGCTAGTTAGGTGACATTTCCCTGGCATGGTGACCAGTGGTGACAATGTTACCCACAAGCATTTCACGGAAATGAAAATGTTGGATTGTGATGAGACCCCCTTTCTCTTGGCTATGCCACCAATAGCCACTACCCGGGCGTGGTGACCAACTGAATGGTAGTGTAATACCACTACATGCCCATGGACCTAATAGGATGTCTCATGATGAGACCCCCTATCCTCCAACTAGGTCTTGATTTATTATTTTTATGGATTCCTTTGTTTCTTGCTGATAAGCTTTTTATTTTCTTCCACTGTAATATATATCTGTAGTGAATAGATACGGTGGTGAATATTATCTCTATGGTGCATACATAATGCATGCACATTTCTACCTCTATGGGTGAATTGGTATATCTACAATGAATTGATGCGATGAATAATTCAATGGGTCTACAATGAATTTGGTCTACGATAAATTTGATATGTTGTAACTAAATCACGTTCGTGACTATTCAAACCCTACCATTAATAAGATGCACAAGTTTCTTACTTATTTATTTTTCTTTTCAATATGAGTAATACATCGTTGATACCTAAATCTAATAGAGGAAGGCCTAACAAAGTAACCCTAGATTGTTTGCATGAATATATAGAATCAATAGATAAACATAGAGAATAAAGAGAAGCCAAATTTCAAAGTGAGTTAGTAGCAATGCTTAATAATAAATTAAGATCCTTAGAAGATAATATTTAGAGACAAATAGACAGTAAACTATTAGGCTTTAAGACTTAGCTACAAAAATGGAGGTTAGGTTACAAGAAATAGAAAAAAACAACCAAGAAGAAAAAAAAATGGAGGTTAGGTTACAAGAAATAGAAAAAAACAACCAAGAAGAAAAAAAATCAAAGCATGAATAAGAGGTCGAAGAAAATAACAATCTTTGGGACAAAATTAAAGATCTAGAAGAAAAACAAATTAACAATTTGGCCCTAAATAGTGTGGACCAAAAACTGGATATCAAACTGTTGGTAGCCATATTAATCTCTATATTTGCCAGCTGCCTACACAAGGTTTTTAATTTCTCATTATTCGTCACAACTTTTCTCATTAAACGATACCATTATCCTTCGCTTTTTGCATACCTGCTTTTCGATTCCGTATTCATAACTGCAAGTATGAAAACAAAACAACTGGAATTCATGTTTGATTTCATCAAAGGGTTGATTTTTATATGGTTTATTGTCGATTTGTTTCATTTAGTTATGAGCATGGTTGTTCATGGTATAATTCCTCGGCCTCAAACACACCATTGGTTACATATGTATCAAAACGCCACCCATTTAGCGTTTGACTATTGTTAATATGGTTTTGATTTATAAAAATTTTGATGCAATGGTTTATTTGACATATTGAATTTTTTTGGTCGAATCGTGGATATGCAATTGTTCATTTGACATTTTGATCGAATTTTTGGATATGCATATAATGGTTTTTTAACTTTTATGATTTGTATGTACCATTACACCAAGGTGTCGTTCCAAGTATAGTCTGATATGATGTTCTTGCATGGCCTCGATCTACACCACTATCCTCGCACGCATAGCATTAACACTCCTTCATAGCATTTCGAGCTGCCTTTGCATTGTATTGGGAAGCTCGAGGCAAATGGCTCTGTTTATACTCTGTCAAACCCTATCGCCGAATACCCTGTCGATTTTGTGCTGTTAGCCATGGCTCCCGTAGTGAGAATAGAACCCAACGATGTCCAGACTTTGTTATTGTTTGATAATGCCTGAGAAGAATAAGAGAGGAATGGTTGGCGGGTCTTTGTTGAGAAGTTCGAGGGTTTTAATTTGGCAGTTGCCCAACAATTCGCGCTAACGTTCGATGGTTGCAGAGTTAAAATTGGAGACGTCCAGCTTGAGTTAAACAAAGATTTTATTAGCTCAGCCACTGGTCTGCCAGCCGTGGGACAAAAATGGTTTAAAAGTTCAAAGGTTGAGGAGGTTCCATGATCACTGTTGTTTACCTCAAGGAAGATTACCAGCTGCGACAAAGGTATGCCAGTTACAGCTCTAAAACCTAGATGGCACGACCTGTTAGCTATTGTCAAGCAGTTCATTACCTGTGAGGGTAGATATAGTTTGGTTTTCTTATATCACTTGCGGTTGCTCATGAGTTTTATCGATTTTCCTCTAAACATGCCCTATTTTCTCCTTCGAAGTTTATATAAAATGGCAAAGCATTTTAAAAGGGAGAAAGCCGACTCCAGCCTATTCCACCACTGTTTGATTAAAATTATTATGGTTCATCAGTTGAAGTTAAATGGCGATTGTTGGGACGCTTTCCTGTTAAGGAATGGTTTTGCTAGTACTGAAATAGGACAAATTGACAAGTCCGTTGTTACAGAAACCCTCGTCGAGCCCATCATTCCCCCTCTTTCTCTCTTGCCCTCTGTGGAACCCTCGACCTACCCGGACACTACCCAACCCGACGCTCTACCTGATTCGTATCCAAAAGATGGTGGTAAGCCTGTTAAAAAATCTGCAAAGGAAAAGTGTAAGGGTAACAGTGATATCAATTACAAGGGTAAAAGGGCCGCGCGTTGGGTTTCACGGTGTGCCCGAAATTAACCTAAGGAAAATGCAGACCAAAACCCAATTGAGTTAAGAGAGGATTCCGATTAAGAAATTGAATGGTTTCTAACTGAAGAATATCCATATTCGTATGGACTTTGCTCAGTTAAACCCTATGATTATGTGACGAACCTCCCACTGTGTCTTAAAGACAACCCCGACTTCCCTGGAATAAAACTCGACAGAGAACCTACAAGCCAAATGAAAAATTCCCCACCTGCTGATACACATTCTATCCGATCGCAATGCAATGAATGTCAGTCATGGCTCGATCGATATTACAGAGATGTGCCTTTGCTTCAGTCTCGGATCAAGTCCTTGGAGGACCAGGTGAATGTGCTAACAAAAGAAAACGACAGATTGCAAAACGTAGCTCAAGCTAATGATAAAAGACAAAAAACCACAGGCGCTGTTGTTTTTAAGAACGTGGAAGCAGTGACTGCCATTGTGAATTCGAAAATTGCTTGATTAAAATGAATCACTGAATCTGAGGTATGGTGTTTTAAAAATAAGTTTAGGATGATTTTGTCTTTGTTTTTAATTAGAATACATGATTTGTTTACTCAAATTGCATCTCGTCTGTTTTGATTGATTTAATAAAACACAATTCTAGTTATAATTATAACTAGCTACAGAATCGTGAGATTCTGTAGCTAGTTACTAAAATTCGAATTCTTTGTTTTTACAACTAAAATGCAATATGAAATCATGTATTATTGTGCGTTTACAGGTACATATGATTTCTAAAGAAGATTTGAATAGCTGGTGGCATATTTCAACATGCTATTTCTTTATATGGTTTTAGAATAGGTTGTTACTTGTGATAACAATGAGGATCTGGGAGGTTGTATTCCCCACAATTTTTGGAACAAATTTGATGATTTCCACAAGAAATGTTTTGATCCCGTGGCCTTTATAAATGTATTGTTTTGTAAACTAAGAACCATCGCTGCTTGGGAGAAGAAACTATGGATTTATGATTGACAGACTTGAATGAAAGTTGATGTTGGTACAACTTTAGCTTCGATATATCATATTTTTGTTTAAGTTTTGCTCATTTTGATTTGTAATCAAATTATGACTACTTTAGATATCGTGTTTATTACAGATTGATGTGATCGGATTTATATGATGCCCATGTTTTATGTCTCTCATATTATGTACAACAATTATTCTGTTCCAATTTAATGATCAGAAGGTTAATCTTCTTTATTAAATGAGCAGTTGTATACAAATCTTTACAGCGAGATTTATCTTAATGTGATCATTTGTTAAATTATAAAATTGTTTTTTCTACATCCCTTACATGTTCTGTCATTAGTATTCAATCGTTACTGCTTTGCGTTTACGAGAAGCATTGGTAAGATCTGGTGCGGGTTGGCCTCATCAAAAAGAAAAATTAGATGTTATGCACAGGACGAATAGGAGATAAGACTTTAGGTCAGTTTGCTATTTCATTTTATTAGTTTAATTAATATAAGAATTTCCTGTAGTCTAAATACATTGTATCGATTGTTATTTTTATTTCTCAACTAGATAGCTTCCATTTCATTTCTTGTTTATATAAGTTATAAAAAATCAAAAGCACTGAATGATAGTTTCTCTATCATAAATCAATTCATATATGATTTCGCAGATTTCAATCAAAATTTGCATTTTGTGAATACTGTACATATATTAGAAATCTAATCATATCAAGTATAACTACTATTCTATAAATATTAGTTAGTAAACTGTGAATATATTTTAGATTTGTATATAGTTTTCAGCAGCGGTTTGGCATTTAGTTAGTTTCTTTAGTTTTGTTTTTTCACTTTCTTAGGACTTAGATCGACTAACGGAGCCTCTAAACCCGTTGGAGTGGATTAATCCAAACGGCTTGGGTTAAGTAGACAACCCCGGATCGGATTCACTCCTCCAGTTGACGAGTGGTCAATTTCGCCCGTCAACAAATGGCGCTAGAAGGAGGGCCTGAAAATTATTAATGGCACGAGGTGGTCGTAAGACTCCTCCACCACCTACCCGCTCACCTATAGTGACTAGAAGTCATTCAAACGACAACATTGTCCCTCAAACAACAACCACATCAAATGACAATCTACGGATTACAGTTGAACCAGTAACTCCAAATCCTACAGGTGGTGACGTACAAGATATTGTCCGCCAATATCTCATAAGAACACACAGTGCCTTCGCCCGTTTAAGACAACCAAGCCGACCTTTGGACCAACCATTAGAATTCTCTAATATCAGAGAACAAATTGGAGGCACTAACCTCACTCTTAACCCTACAGATCCAATCCTCATTCCTGCAGCAGGAGGATCTGGTATACCACCCTCACCACCTCCTTCATCTCCTTCTTCTTCTGGAGAAGAGTCCTCGGACGAAGGCAATTCCTCATCCCAGCCTTCAACACTGCCCACACCTATGGCCAACCAGAACAATCCTGCCAGACCCTGGCTCGACCAAGACACAGTGGCCATACCTGGGCCTCAACATCCCTTACCCAAACACCCGGAGAAGTGGCTCCCTAAATTTGACCCAGACTCTAAACAAATCGCCGAAGATCACATCAAAAAGTTTATGTTAGCCATTAGACTCCGTAGTGTCGAGCACAAAGACATAGTCTGTAGATTGTTTCCCTACACCTTTGAGGGCAATGCCTCTACCTGGTACTTTTCCCAACAACCCCATACCATCGTGTCATGGGAGAAGTTTGAATCCTTCTTTCTTGAGAAGTTTGGAGATGAAAAGTCCCCAGAAGTCCTAGTCATGGAGATTTCTAGTTTAAAAATGAACCCCAAAGAAAAAATCAAGGACTTTAATCAAAGATTCTTGACACTAAAGAACCGAATCCCTATGGATTCTATGCCTGCCGAGAATCTTATCATAGCATATTATATGAAATCCTTACATCAAAGCATAGCCATTTGGGTAAAGAGATCTAAGAAATCCACGTTGTTAGAAGCCTTCGAAGAAGCCAACCAGATCGAGAAAGACATCCTTAGCTTAAAAGACACTACTAGCAACGAAATAAAGACTAGTTCATCTTCCAAAAAGAAAATCAAAATCCTCCCTAGACCTGCCCAAAACAAAGCACCACCTGAAAGCTCGGATCTAGAAAACTTACAAAAAGTCATTCAAAAACTGTCCAATCAAGTTATAGATTTGAAAAGGATGGTTGAAGAAACTTCTTCGAGCAAAGGGCCTTACAAACCCCCATTTAGGAAGCCTTTTCCCACTAACCGACCAAATTCAAATACTGAAGGCCTAAACCTAGAAATCCTGTAGTTCGCTATTCAAACGATTCTAGAAGCACATGATAACTTGATGCCTCCTGAGATCCCTGAGGAAGTAGCTGAACAAGAGACAGTAGAAGAAGATGAATCATCTCCAAACATTTTTGAACATTTCTCGGATAACATTTTTCAAGCTAACTTCAAGACAGTACATCCTTACAATACTAGGATTAAGACAACAAACAAGCCTTCTTCTGAAAACACTGCGACTTTGCCCCCAAAACAGTCTAAACCAACTGAGACTAAACAGAATTATGTAAACCTAATCTTAGATTATGATTTGGTTGAATATCTAAAAAAGTTAAGGGCTAACATTTCTGTTTATGAATTATTAAAATTCTCGTTTTTGCTACAAAAAATGCTACAGAATATTGCAGAGAACAACAAAAATGGCAATCCAAGCAGTAACAAAGGTTTTCAGAACAACCCCAAAGCCCCTCAGAAGGCCTCCGCCAAGAATACTTCTGATCCTCGCGAGAAAAGAGACCTTCCTGTAAATAATGTAACAAATGTAGATAAATTAGTTTTAGAGGCTGTAAGTAAAAAGCAACAAGATTTCACCATTAGTACTCGCAGAAATGTCCCTCCATTTTTGTTAACTTTTGAAATTTTCAATAGGAACGTGCACAACTGTATGGTATATTCGGAAGCGTCATCGAACGTAATGCCATAGTCTGTGTGTCAAAAGATTAATGTTGAAGTTCAACTATCCACCTTGAAAATCATCCAACTTGATCGAACTAGTGTTAAAGTTATAGGCGAATTAAGAAATGTGTTTATAAGATTGTCATCTAACCCTAAAGTTCATCAAGTGATTGATATTATTGTTGTAGATATTCCAGAAGTTTACCGTTTATTTTTAAGCAGAGATTGGTCAGAACAACTACACGGCTATTTCGCGACAGATTGGTCTCACTTGTGGCTGCTCGAGAATGGAAAGCCCAACAGAATCAAGGTAAATCGTGAACGTTACCTAAAGTTCACAGTGACAGATTTAAATGATCCCAATGAGCCATTTACACCTTCTGCCGATTCACCCGAAATACAAGGGATGGATACCTTTTTCGGCAATTTCATGACCGAAACTTCCGCTATCACTAACCTGGAACATCAGTCTGAAATTTTGACATATATGCAGCCAACAGCTTCTACCCAATGGTCACATGCACTCGACAAAAATCAAATATGGTCTCTTTACTTTGACGGATCAAAATCCAAGGAAGGAGCTGGTGTGGGCTGCGTGATTATTGATCCAGCAGGTAATAAAACCCTGATTGCATGCAGGTTAGAGTTTGAATGTACAAACAACACAACAGAATATGAGGCTTTATTGCAAGGCCTCGGGAAAGCATTAGATATGAACGTTCAAAATTTGACTGTCTTTGGCGATTCAGAAATTGTGGTTAGACAGGTAAAAAATTCTATCCACTGTTTATCTCCACACCTTAAAAGATACCAATCTGAGGTATGGAATTTGATGAAAAAGTTTTCTGCATTTAACATAAATTCTATTCCTAGATTGAATAATTCGGAAGCTGACTTGTTGGCTAATGTAGCTTCGAAACTCTTTCCTGCAGAAGGCTTGTCCCTGAATGCATTCTCCGTCGAACTGTTGTTCAGACCATCCGTCCTCGACAACATCACGAATTGGAGAGTCTTCGACGATGATCAACAGATTATAAGTTTCCTGTATATGGAAGAAACTTTCTAGGGCACAGTGATCGATGAAGGTACTCATGACGAAAATCTTCGTAACTTCACAGTAATACCAGATCCGAGATCTCCTGAATCTTCATCGGACATAGTAAATTCTATCCCTAAATCTGTAGTTAGATTGGAAATTTTTTATGATCTTTAGGACAAGTTCAAAAAATCAGTGAACTGTAAAACAAATAGTTCCTCTTTGATGCATGAAAAAGTAAACTTGGGAACTAAAGACAATCCACAGTGCATTAATTTAGGGGTGGGATGTTCTGAACATGAAAAAACAATGTATATTAAATTGTTTAAGGAATTCAAAGATGTTTTTGCTTGGACGTACGATGACCTAAAAACCTTTGATCCTAACATCATACAACACGTTATTCCTATGAAACCCCAAACCTTACCTTTTCAACAAAATTTAAGGAAAATGCATCCAAAACTCGAACCAACTGTCAAGAAGAAATTAAATAAACTCCTGAATGCTAAGATAATCTTCCCAGTTAGGCACACGCAATGGGTCTCTAATCTTGTCCTTGTCCGGAAGAAGAGCGGTGAAATCCGACTATGTGTCGATTTCCGAAATCTTAATCGAGCGTCTGATAAAGACAACTACCCTGTCCCACCCATGGAACAGATCCTTCAACAGGTATATGGTTCTGAAAGATTATCCTTATTGGATGGTTTTTTAGGGTATAACCAATTTCTGATGTCCCCTCCAGACCAACTTAAAACTACCTTCCGCATTCCATGGGGCACCTACGCTTATAGGAAAATGCCCTTTGGACTCATAAATGACAGTGTCACTTTCCAGAGAGTGATGGACATCGCTTTCCAAGGCTTAATCAATCAATCTGTTGTAGTTTACCTGGATGACGTTACTGTCTTCTCGAAAAACAAATTTGATCATCTAGCTCATTTAAAATCCGTTCTACAACGATGTCGTAAGTACAACATTTCTTTGAATCCTAAAAAATCTATCTTCGCAGTAGAACAAGGTAAGCTCTTAGGATTTATTGTATCAAGCGAAGGGATGATTATCGACCCTGAAAGAACTCAAGTCATCGAACGTAATGCCATAGTCTGTGTGTCAAAAGATTAATGTTAAAGTTCAACCATCCACCTTGAAGATCATCCAACTTGATCGAACTAGTGTTAAAGTTATAGGCGAATTAAGAAATGTGTTTATAAGATTGTCGTCTAACCCTAAAGTTCATCAAGTGATTGATATTATTGTTGTAGATATTCCAGAAGTTTAAGGTTTATTTTTAAGCAGAGATTGGTCAGAACAGCTACACAGCTATTTCGCGATAGATTGGTCTCACTTGTGGCTGCCCGAGAATGGAAATCCCAACAGAATCAAGGTAAATCGTGAACATTACCTAAAGTTCACAGTGACAGATTTAAATGATTCCAATGAACCATTTACACCTTCTGCCTATTCACCCGAAATACAAGGGATGGATACCTTTTTCGACAATTTCATGGCCGAAACTTCCGCTATCACTAACCAGGAACATCAGTCTGAAATTTTGACATATATGCAGCCAACAACTTCTACCCAATGGTCACATGCACTCGAAAAAAATCAAATATGGTCTCTTTACTTTGACGGATCAAAATCCAAGGAAGGAGTTGGTGCGGGCTGTGTGATTATTGATCCAGCAGGTAATAAAACCCTTATTGCATGCAGGTTAGAGTTTGAATGTACAAACAACACAACCGAATATGAGGCTTTATTGTAAGGCCTCAGGAAATCATTAGATATGAACGTTCAAAATTTGACTGTCTTTGGCGATTCAGAAATTGTGGTTAGATAGGTAAAAAATTCTATCCACTGTTTATCTCCACACCTTAAAATCTACCAATCTGAGGTATGGAATTTGATGAACAAGTTTTCTGCATTTAACATAAATTCTATTCCTAGATTGAATAATTCGGAAGCTGACTTGTTGGCTAATGTAGCTTCAAAACTCTTTCCTGCAGAAGGCTTGTCTCCGAATGCATTCTTCATCGAACTGTTGTTCAGACCATCCGTCCCCGACAATATCACGAATTGGAGAGTCTTCGACGACGATCAACAGATTATAAGTTTCTTGCATATGAAATAAACTTTCTAGGGCGCAGTGATTGATGAAGGTACTCATGACGAAAATCTTCATAACTTCATGGTAATACCAGATCCGAGATCTCCTGCATCTTCATCGGACATGGTAAATTCTATCCCTAAATCTGTAGTTAGATTGGAAAAATTTTATGATCTTCAGGACAAGTTGAAAAAATCAGTGAACTGTAAAACAAATAGTTCCTCTTTGACGCATGAAAAAATAAACTTGGGAACTAAAGACAATCCACAGTGCATTAATTTAGGGGTGGGATGTTCTGAACAGAAAAAAACAGCGTATATTAAATTGTTTAAGGAATTCAAAGATGTTTTTGCTTGGACGTACGACAACCTAAAAACCTTTGATCCTAACGTCATACAACACGTTATTCCTATGAAACCCCAAACCTTACCTTTTCAACAAAATTTAAGGAAAATGCATCCAAAAATCGAACCAATTGTCAAGAATGAATTAAATATACTCTTGAACGCTAAGATAATCTTCCCAGTTAGGCACACGCAATGGGTCTCTAATCTTGTCCCTGTCCGGAAGAAGAGCGGTGAAATCCGACTATGTGTCGATTTCTGAAATCTTAATCGAGCGTCTAATAAAGACAACTACCATGTCCCACCCATGGAACAGATCCTTCAACATGTATCTGATTCTGAAAGATTATCCTTATTGGATGGTTTTTTAGGGTATAACCAAGTCCTGATGTCCCCTCCAGACCAACTTAAAACTACCTTCCGCACTCCATGGGGCACCTACGCTTATAGGAAAATGCCCTTTGGACTCATAAATGACGGTGCCACTTTCCAGAGAGCGATGGACATCGCTTTCCGAGGCTTAATCAATCAATCTTTTGTAGTTTACCTGTATGACGTTACTATCTTCTCGAAAAACAAAGCTGATCATCTAGCTCATTTAAAATCCGTTCTACAGCGATGTCGTAAGTACGACATTTCTTTGAATCCTAAAAAATCTATCTTTGCAGTAGAACAAGGTAAGCTCTTAGGATTTATTGTATCAAGCGAAGGGATGATTATCGACCCTGAAAGAACTCAAGTCATTTCGAAACTTCCCCCTCCCTCGTCAAAAAAGTCTATGCAATCTTTCTTAGGTCAGATAAACTTTGTCAGGAGATTCGTCCCCAGTTTTTCAGAAATGGTGAGACCATTACGAAACCTAATAAAAAAGGATGTACAATACCATTGGGGACCTTTAGAAAACCAAGCTTTTAATTCAATAAAAAATTCCATAATAGACGCTCATTCTCTGATGAGCCCCGACTTTTCGTAAGATTTCACTCTCTACACATTCGCTTCTGACCGCTCTTATGCCGCTGTCCTAACTCAAAAGAACGTTGGAAACAATGAAGTCCCAATTGCTTTTATGAGCTCAGCCTTCAAAGGCACATAATTTAATTACCCAGCAGTAGATCATCAAGCCTATGCTGTTTTTAAAGCAGTAAAGCACTTTCGATCTTATCTTTTGAAATCTAGGACAAAAATCATTGTCCCTTACCCAACCGTTAGAAATCTGTTAGTACAGAAAGAACTAGGCGAAAAGAGGGAAAACTAGGTCACATCCTTGCAAGAGTATGACATAGAAATCACCCCAGCACAAATAGTGAGAGGTCAAGGGTTATGCAAGTTAGTCGCTGACTCAGCTGCAGGACAACAAGAGGAAAATGATGTGTCGAATCCAGGACAACAGTACCAAAATTTAATTTGCTGTGCACAAAATACTATTAGTCCATGGTATGATGATATAAAATTTTGTCTTGAACATGGGTCAGCTCCCCGTCACTTGGATCCCACTAAAAGAAGAGCACTAAGATTAAAATCTGCTTCCTTTCAATTGATTAATGATATTTTGTTTCGTCAAAATTTTGATGGAGTACTAATGCGTTGTCTTGAGAAAGACGAAGCAGAAAATGTCTTATTAGAATTGCACGCAGGAGAAGCTGGTGGGAATTTTGCTGTAGATACCACTGCCCATAAAGTATTAAGAGCAGGTTACTACTGGCCCACACTTTTTAAAGATACTCATGCTTTGTGTCACAAATGTGTTATTTGTCAAAAAGCGTCTGAACGGATATAGAAACCAGCCTTCCCTCTGTAGCCTGTTTCAGCAGACTCCTCTTTTCAACAGTGGGGTCTTGATATTATAGGTCCGATCAATCCGCCATCCTCACAGCAGCATAAGTTTATCATAACAACCATGGATTACTTCACTAGGTGGTCTGAAGCTGCCCCATTAAAAGATGTAAATACTAGTCAGGTAATAACCTTCTTGAATTCAAATATTATTACTCGTTTTGGTATTCCTGACTCCCTGGTATTTGATAACGCTTCATATTTTTCGTCTCTTGAGATGAGTAATTTCTCTCTAGAAAAAGGAATTAAACTAAAATATTCCGTCAGCTACTACCCTCAAGGTAACGGATTGGCAGAATCAACTAATAAAAATCTGATTAAAATTATGAAGAGAACGGTATCTGAAAACCATAAAAATTGGCATAATGCACTGTTAAATGCAATCTGGGCTGATAGAGTGACTCTGAAAACTGTTGTGGGTAACTCACCCTTCTTTCTCGTTTACGGTAGAGAGACAATTCTGCCACCACATATTCTTCTTCCACCTCTACAGTTATCGCATAAAATACAAGAAGAAGACTGCCCCCCTTTGGAGAATCGAATTAACGCGTTGTTAAAATTAGAAGAAGTGAGGGCTCAAGAGAAACGGAAATTGGATCAACATCAACTCGTTGTTAAAAGCTGGTTTGATTCCAATTCTACCTTCGACAGAAATTTTGAGGTGGGTGACCTTGTCCTGAAATGGGACAAACCGCATGAGGGAAAGGGAGAGCATACGAAGTTTTAGAACTTATGGCTAGGACCGTTTTTTATTGCTAAGAAATTGGGTCCCAGCTCCTTCCGATTACAGAGTCTAAAGGGACAGCCAGACACCTATCTGGTGAAAGGCCAAGCTCTAAAAAGGTATTTCACTTGATGACAATCCCGTTTACACTGTGTAAATATTTTTCTTTTGTTTGCTTTTCATTTTTCTTCGTTGTTTTGGCTTTGATTCTTCCCTTATGCTTACCAGTTTTTTGAAACACACATACCTGCATCATGAACTGTTTCAGACAAAGAGAACAAAAAAATTTCTCCTCTGAAATGACTACTGAAGATTGTTAAAACATCAATTGTGATACTGTTCTAAAGTTTACAGCCATGTTAAAGAAATCTTGTTGTTTGAAAAACGTTTTTTGATTTCAATCTGTAACTGAATCTTTTCACGATCATCCATAAAAAATTTCTTCTTACGCTGTCCTTGTTCCTTAAGAGAACAACTCAGAAGATGTCTCCCTGCCTTCGAAGGTCGGTTTATAACAAATTGTCTCTAGATCTTAATGAAGGACAGTTAAAAAATTCTCTCAAGGTCTGTAATTTATTAAAATGTCCAAAATATCAGGATTTTCAGCGTCACCCCGTTTGATTAAATATATTTAAAATTAAATAAATCTTCAGAGAGCTGTGGGAAGTGCTTGTAAACCTGTTGGGATGCTGAACAGGTCTGCTGGCAGTGGGTAAATGCATGCATGACGCCAAGATAACTTCGTCGGGGTACTGAACAGGCCCACTGGCAGCGAAGCAATGTCGGGTATATGAAAATTTTAAGATATGAAATCTTTTGACCTTAAATTTCCTTCGTTCTGATCTAAAACTTCTTGGCAGGATACAGATATCGAAGTGGGTTAAATGGCATCCCTGTTGAGGCTATGGACGCCTGCTAGCAGCAGTGGCTCTGTCAACAGTATTGAAGATTTTAACCTTAACATCGTGACTCTCTTTTGTTGAGATTGTCATAAGTTTTCGTCTTTTAAAATAAAAAGCAATCTGAAACTGGAATTTTTTATGATTGATAATGATGTTCAAACAGTTTCTTGGTTGTTTTCGAGTTGAAGTTTTGTTGATTATCCTAATCTGGATTTGTTCATTTGGCAGAGATAACTTCTTCTACCAGTGTGTTGCCATTGTTGGCAGCCATATTAATCTCTATATTTGCCAACTGCCTACATAGGGTTTTTAATTTCTCATTATTCGTCGCAACTTTTCTCATTAAACGATACCATTACCCTTCGCTTTTTGCATACCTGCTTTTCGATTATGTTTTCATAACTGCAAGTATGAAAACGAAACAGCTGGAATTCATGTTTGATTTCATCGAAGGGTTGATTTTTATATGGTTTATCGTCGATTTGTTTCATTTAGTTATGAGCATGGTTGTTTCATGGTATAATTCCTCGGCCTCAAACACACCATTGGTTACATATGTATCAAAATGCCACCCATTTAGCATTTGACTATTGTTAATATGGTTTTGATTTATAAATTTTTTGATGCAATGGTTTATTTGACATATTGAATTTTTTTGGTCGAATCGTGGATATGCAATTGTTCATTTGACATTTTGATCGAATTTTTGGATATGCATATAATGGTTTTTTAACTGTTATGATTTGTATGTACCATTACACCAAGGTTTCGTTCCAAGTCTAGTCTGATATGATGTTCTTGCATGGCCTCGATCTACACCACTATCCTCACACACATAGCATTAACACTCCTTCATAGCATTTCGAGCTGCCTTTGCATTGTATTGGGAAGCTCGGGGAAAATGGCTCTATTTCTACTCTGTCAAACCCTATCGCCGAATACCCTGTCAATTTTGTGTTGTTAGCCATGGCTCCTGTAGTGAGAATAGAACCCAACGGTGTCCAGACTTTGTTATTGTTTGATAATGCCTGAGAAGACTTAGAGAGGAATGGTTGGCGGGTCTTTGTTGATAAGTTCGATGGTTTTAATTTGGCAGTTGCCCAACAATTTGCGCTAATGTTCGATGGTTGCAGAGATAAAATTGGAGACATCCATCTTGAGTTAAATGAAGATTTCATTATCTCAGTCACTGGTCTGTCAGCCATGGGACAAAAATGGTTTAAAAACTCAAAGGTTGAGGAGGTTCCCTAGTCACTGTTATTTACCTCAAGGAAGATTACCAACTGCGACAAAGGTATACCTATTATAGCTCTAAAACCTAGATGGCACGACTTGTTAGCTATTGTCAAGCAGTTCATTACCTGTGAGGGTAGATATGGTTTGGTTTTTTTATATCACTTGTGGTTGCTCATGAGTTTTATCGATTTTCCTCTAAACATGCCCTATTTTCTCCTTCGAAGTTTATATAAAATGGCAAAGTGTTTTAAAAGGGAGAAAGCCGAATCCAGCCTGTTCCACCACTGTTTGATTAAAATTATTATGGTTCATCAGTTGAAGTTAAATGACGATTGTTGGGACGCTTTTTTGTTAAGGAATGGTTTTTCTAGTATTGAAATAGGACAAGTTGACAAGTCCATTGTTACAGAAACCCTCGTCGAGCCCGTCATTCCCCCTCCTTCGCTCTTGCCCTATGTGGAACCCTCGACCTACCCGGACACTACCCAACCCGATGCTCTACCTGATTCGTATCCAAAAGATGGTGGTAATCCTGTTAAAAAATCTGCAAAGAAAAAGTGTAAGGGTAACAGTGATATCAATTACAAGGGTAAAAGGGCCGCGCGTTGGTTTTCATGGTGTGCCCGAAATAAACCTAAGGAAAATGCAGACCAAAACCCAATTGAGTTAAGCGAGGATTCTGATTCAGAAATTGAACTATTTCTAACTAAAGAATATCCATATTCGTATGGACTTTGCTCAGTTAAACCCTATGATTATGTGACGAACCTCCCACCGTGTCTTAAAGACAACCCCGACTTCCCTGGAATCAAACTCGATAGAGAACCTACAAGCCAAATGAAAAATTCTCCACCTGCTGATACACATTCTATTCGGCCGCAATGCAATGAATGTCAGTCATGGCTTGATCGGTATTACAGAGATGTTCCTTTGCTTCAGTCTCGAATCAAGTCCTTGGAGGACCAGGTGAATGTGCTAACAAAAGAAAACGACAGATTGTAAAATGTAGCTCAAGCTAATGATAAAAGACAAAAAACCATAGGCTCTGTTGTTTTTAAGAACGTGGAAGCGACGACTGCCATTGTGAATTCGAAAATTGCTTGATTAAAACGAATCCCTGAATTTGAGGTATGGTGTTTTAAAAATAATGTTAGGATGATTTTGTCTTTGTTTTTAATTAGAATACATGATTTGTTTACTCAAATTGCATCTCGTCTGTTTTGATTGATTTAATAAAACACGATTCTAGTTATAATTATAACTAGCTACAGAATCGTGAGATTCTGTAGCTAGTTACTAAAATTTGAATTCTTTGTTTTTACAACTAAAATGCAATCTGAAATCGTGTATTCTTGTGCATTTACATGTACATACGATTTCTAAAGAAGATTTGAATTGTTGGTGGCATCTTTCAACATGTTATTTCTTTATATGGTTTTAGAATAGGTTGTTACTTGTGATAACAATGAGGATCTGGGAGGCTGTATCCCCCACAATTTTTGGAACAAATTTGATGATTTCCACAGGAAATGTTTTGATCATGTGGCCTTTATAAATGTATTGTTTTGTAAACTAAGAACCATCGCTGCCTGGGAGAAGAAACTATGGATTTATGATTGACAGACTTGAATGAAAGTTGATGTTGGTACAACTTTAGCTTCGATATATCATTTTTTTGTTCAAGTTTTGCTCATTTTGATTTGTAATCAAATTATGACTACTTTAGATATCATGTTTATTACAGATTGATGTGATCGGATTTATATGATTCCCATGTTTTATGTCTCTCATATTATGTACAACAATTATCTTGTTCTAATTTAATGATCAGAAGGTTAATCTTCTTTATTAAATGAGCAGTTGTATACAAATCTTTACAGCGGGATTTATCGTAATGTGATCATTTGTTAAATTATAAAATTGATGTTGCTACATCCCTTACATGTTCTGTCATTAACATTCAATCATTACTGCTTCGTGTTTACGAGAAGCATTGGTAAGATCTGGTGTGGGTTGGCCTCATCAAAAAGCAAAATTAGATGCTATGCACAGGACGAATAGGAGATAAGACTTTAGGTCAGTTTGCTAGTTTCATTTTATTAGTTTAATTAATATAAGAATTTCCTGTAGTCTAAATACATTGTATCGATTGTTATTTTTATTTCTCAACTAGATAGGTTCCATTTCATTTCTTGTTTATAAAAGTTATTAAAAATCAAAAACACTGAATGATAGTTTCTCTGTCATAAATCAATTCATATATGATTTCGTAGATTTCGATCAAAATTTGCATTTTGTGAATACTGTACATATATTATAAATCTAATCATATCAATACGTTGTACATTTAATAAGTAGAACTACTATTCTATAAATATTAGTTAGTAAACTGTGAATATATTTTAGATTTGTATATAGTTTTCAGCAATTGTTTGTCATTTAGTTAGTTTCTTTAGTTTTGTTTTTTCACTTTCTTAGGAGTTAGATCGACTAACGAAGCCGCTAAACCCGTCGGAGTGGATTAATCCAAATGACTTGGGTTAAATAGACAACCCCGGACCGGATTCACTCCTCCAGTTGACGAGCGGTCAATTTCGCCCGTCAACACAAACCTATCAAATAGAAAATAAATAAGCTCATAGAGTTATACCACGAGTGCAACAAAAAATCCTTCAACCTAATAATTTTTGGTATAAAAGAACAAAAATATGATGACACGTTACCAATAGTCAAGGAGGAATTAAAAAATAAATATCAAATTGAAACCAGTGACCTTATAGAAGCAAAAAGGTTGGGAAAAATAATTGAACATAAATATAGGTTGATTCGGGTTCTGGTAAGTTCTAATGCCCATAAATATGACATACTTGGTAAAACTATGAGCTTAAAAGGGTTTGGAATATTTATAAGTGAAGACCTCATTCCAGAAGATCAAGCTAAATGAAGGAAGGAGGTTCAAAAGGTAAATGAAGCCAGAAAGGAAGGAAACTAGGCAATAATTAGGTATCGAAAAGTTATTATTATGGATAAAGACTAAAAGAATAAGAATAAATATCAATTTGAGACACTTTGAACCCTTTATTGGAATCCTAACCTTCTAAGTTATCAAAATTTTAGTGATCTTGGAACACTTAATGCTTTTCAAGCATCAAAATAACATTTTAAAGAAATCCAAGTAATCTCTTATTTTTCTTAAAGTTTGATAGACCAATTTTGATACCAGAAATGAGAAATGAGTGAGATTGGACATAATTATAATTTCAACTCTAATTAGTTCTACTATTAATAAAGAGTTTTGATTATTCACATAACATTTTGATATATCTCATCATATGCTTATTTTTTATATCTTTTATATCTTTGTTATTTCCTAAGTTTGTCTTAATATATAATATGTCAGTTCAGATATTTTATGTTCAATTTTTCCCAAAATCCGACTAGAAATGATTGGATATGCATATTTGAGTGGTTAATTTTGTATACTCCTAGTATCCCAAGGGTTTTTTAGCACCCTTAATCCATTTCTGCATTCAAAATGCAATTTAAACGACATAAAATTGTGATTTCGTGGAGATTTATGTCACCAAATTTCGAGTAAAAAAAACAAAACTTAGAACAGCTAGACAACACCAATAAAAAATAAATAAATGAAAATTATGTTAGGAAGTAGTTTCATTTAAGAGATATGAAGAATATGGATTCATGGCTAACTCACCCCTGAATCACTTAAATAGTATTAAACACTTATTCAACATTGGAAAGATATATATTTCAGAATGTATAATGGATAAAATTCATCATGGGTTTCACAATGTGGATGTGTACATTTGATTATAATTAGTTTAGAAATATTTTTTTTAATTAGTTTAGATTTTTTTTGAAAAAAATGATTTAAAATTATAATTAAATTATTAATTGAAAATAATTAATTAAAATATATATTAATGTACTAATTTTTTAGAAATTTTTCTTTTTTCTTTTCGAGTTTATAAATCTATTGTAATAATATATTTATCATGAGCTTATTCCTCCCAACCACCCAACTACACCTAATTGAAAACAAAAAATTATATTTATATTAATAATAATTTAATAAATTTTATATTAATATATTTAATTTTAAAATTATTTTACATTCATATACATATATAGTATAACTATATTTTTTATTTAAATTTATATTAATAATAATTTAATAATTTTATACATCCTAAGTGGGCCTAGTGGTTAAGAACATGTGTTTCCTCCTAAGAGGTCACATGTTCAAATCAAGAGGGGGTAGGGTATGTACCTTAAGAAAGGTAAGATATTACTTGAACTTCTTTAGAATTTATTTTGGTGTTCCAAAATTAGAGGGTTATGATGGTTGATATTGTAACAAATATTTTGAAATTGAGATCTAATTTGGGTATACTTAGGGCACTATAGAAGAATGTGATTTTCATCTTCAACCCTTTGAATGTCACAAAGGTGACAGATTCTTTCATGTCATGGTGTTTTGAGAATTTTCCAATGTCCATTTTCACTATGCATCTCATGGGAATTAGTTCTTATTTTAGCAATATTTATTCTCCTCCTTAAGCTAGTCAAAACAAAGAGATACTTTTGATCTTAGAGATTAGGGTTAACCACTTCCTTATAGTATCTTAATTTTTTTTTATCCTCTAATTCTTTATCGCACCAAATATTCTCATTAAATTTATTATTCCTTCCTTTATTCCCCAATGATTAATCGAAGAGTGTAGGCATCATTTTGTCGATGATGATTTTGGCTAGGCTCACTTCTATGAGGAGAATAAGATAGAATGTATTGCCTTAAATGTTGAGGTCATAAGTGATAAAAGTGTTTTAGATATGCTCTATCTTTCTAGATTTTTGAGAGAAACTCATTTCCAAATTTAATTACAATTTTTTAAAACCAAAAATTAAAAACTATCAATCGAACTTATAAATTTAAATTACATAATTTATAAGACACTTAAAATTAAAATATCATGTAAAATATAATGTAGACTAAATGGACAAGCATCTCGAAACACAGATAAAACATGCATAGAAGAAGTGGTGCACCTTTGATGAACCACAAGCTCGATCTAAATAATCAAACTTATAAATTTAAATTTATATATTTTATAAGACATTTAAAATTAAAATATAATGTGGACTAAAAGGACAAGGATCTCGAGAAATAGATAAAACATGCATAGAGGAAGTGGTCCACCTTTGATGAACCACAAGCTCAATCTAAATAATCGTGACCTTCAATTTTACTCATCTTAGTGATCAATTGCTTATTAACTATTTGGGATTAGTTAGACTAATATAGATATTTGAGATGTGTATAAATGGACCTATTTATGTGTTGCATAATGTTATTTTTACTATTGTATGTTCATGATGATGACAATTATGTGATTTTCTTAAATATGCAAAATTAAATTTGGAATTTCATTACATGGATACCAAATCAAAATTATGTTGTAAATGTCAATACAAATATGGTTTCTCATATGAAATTTGTGATGTATCTACATGGATATGAGTATCAGTGAGATAACCTACAGGTTGATGAGCTATGTAATAGCCAAATGATTGTAAGTGTTGTAGACATTAGGAAGATAATGTGTACTATACGTTTTACTTATGATTTCAAATATTTCTATGAGATTTGGTATATGTGGTTTTGACAGGATGCACAACTTGCTAGAGTGATTATTCGACGGTGTGACTCTAAGAATAGTAGTTGCATAACATGACTTGATATAGGGTGTTGACCCTAGTTCAATCAAGAGGGGTGGAGGCATTTTCCACCATGTATCCTTCGAAACCTGGAATCGTGGGAGGGTTGTGTTCAACCAAAATCCTCTAGACATGTGATGGAGACTTCTATGTTCATGTTGGGGAATCTTGATCAATATGTGTGACACTTCCACTTATGGGTTCTATCTAGAGTTAGGTCAACATAGTTGATAATCTATCTTAGTCCAGCAGAGGAAATGATAGGATGGAAGATGGAAGCAGGTTAGGAAGGAAGGATGATTTGATGTTAGTCAAGAATACTTCTTGGGGATTTGTAACAGCCTCCTCGTTACGACAACAACTCTGATAACAGGTGCATTTTTTTTCTTTCTTTGTTTAAGGTGTGTGCGCGCGTGTAGAAGTAACAGACACACTTGACTCTACGTCGCCCCTCGACAACCAACAAGACGCAACCACGATGTTCATCACAAGGAGACTGAAGGCACACAACTAGTAACTGTAAGAAATAAACGACGATAGACACAAGACACACAACACAAACATTTAACGACATACTGGGTTATGCACAGTACGAACACAGAGGGAAGGATCCATAGTAGTAGATCTTACTATTTCTGCACAGGAAAGCAGGGCGTTTAATCTTAGTTCTCTGCTCCGGAGAGAGAGAAGGTCAGATAGGCTCCTGGCCGACTTCTCAGGCATAAACTAGTAATCTCCGTCAGGTGTGTCGCAAGAGTGGAAACCCTTCCTTTAAAGGGCCCGAGACTCTTGATACGACACTGGATTCTTTCACGAAAATAAACACCACACAGACTTCTATACTAAGGCTACATGGAGGTGTCCACCTCCCTCCTGACACGAACAAACCACGCAATGCAAGACAACCAGTACTACAAAATCAAGAACAACCACAAACTCCATGAAAAGCGCAAGCCAATAAGACTCAGACAACGACCACCCAATATTAAGACAAGGCATTAACTATGACTCACTTGGCATTAAATATTGACCAATTTCTCCATTCGAATTCCAAAAATCATCGAATCACCAACCCATCCTTAAAGATGTGAGGGAATTAAATGCATTTTCCCATTTACCTAGGTCGGAATAATCCATGGTACTTAATTAGGGTACTTCATGCAAGGACCCTACCTTTTACATGTCATCAATAACAGTAAAATTTTAATAACCTTACCTAATAGCAATGTTATTTTATTTTAGATCACAATAACCATGCAATTAGAATAACATTAACATTTCATTCCCTATTTAGCTACCACTAACAAATCATTTGCTTTAAATTGCCTTAACGTTACCCCACCGAATTAACATTACTGTTCATTATAAAAATTTACATACAGCGTGTCATTAAAATACCTTCCTTAAACCAAATCGAAGATGCATTTATATTGCCATTACTTGCTAACCTAATATTATTTAAAATTACAAAGAAACATTTACGCATCCCTATAATTTAACATTCTGTTACATATCTCCCCTTTACATTACTTGACACTGACATTCGCCTTACCAGGAGCATTGATTTACATTAACAAACCCTAGAACGAAATAATATTACTAAAACGCAGGTCACAGGCTCTCAGTAAGAAGTCAACACGCTGTCCATCACACTTAATGTTGTCAGGCTGGTTCAAAATTACGACTACCAACGGAGAGGCTGAGGGATGACTCATCCTCAAGTGCGCTGGGATAAGGTGGATATTCTGGTTAAGGTTTAATACTGGTCTAAGCAACAAGAGGCAAGGGGGGAGTGACCATGCGTCCGACTCACACGCAGAATCGCAGAAGTGGAGAAGTTTAACCACGAGATAGGCAGCACGCGGAGGTGAGGGTTGTGGGAACCGGTCTGAAACGGGCATTAATCCTGCGAGGTGCCCAGGCAGGCATCGCCCCTGGTAAACAGGTAAAAATACAAAAAAATCGAAAGGTAACAGGGAGGGTGAACCCAACCGTTGCTGAGCAACTTTGTCAAAGGGTAACGGTTGAACGCTAAGCTGCTGCTCAACTCTTAGACCATTTTTATGTTCTGGATGGAAACTGCATGTTATGCACCCACCGCAGACATCAAGTGAAAAGTGGCGATTGAAGCTGGAAACTCAGGCAATGATCAACGCATTAAATTCTACTGAAGCAGGAACGAGTAGAAAGGACAAGCAACTTCAGAACTGCAGAGGCGAGAAGGTAAGGGTTCATTGCAGGGTTGAATGAGGTGGTTTCAGTACAGTTGCAGAGGTCAAGATACGGTTTCCACACAGAAAATTAGGGGCAAAAATAAAAGATTTCAACCCTGGTTACAGAGGCAGCAAAAATGCCCGAACCTTAATTTCAGTAATCAAATACCCAACAACTGTCCAGTTCCGGTTTTAAAGTAACCAATCGAGAAAAGGAAAAAGAAAAAGGGCTGATACCTAAACTTCAGTGACCACTTACTCAACAACCTTCCAGCTACTATTCCCCCGTAATCATTCATGAAATGGGAATGCCAGAAAAGTAGAAATACTCTACATGAATGTAAAAACCATTTTCGCCCAAGTTAGACTGACCTTTCTGAAAGCACCAAGCCTACGCTGCCAACCTAGGAGTGAAGAAATAAGGCGCCCGTGATGACGCTAGAGACTAAAACCGTAATTATCAAGACTGTGTAATCGTGCAGCGATAAGTTAATGGAAGGTAGGCAGTCGATCCAAGGGTGTAAATTAGGACTTCACTCGCCTGTTCTAAGGTAAAATCGTTGTGCAAGAAACAAGAGACAATCCAGAAGAAAACTATGACCGCACTGTTCCGATAAATAAGAGATAATCCCCAAAAATAAATATGAAATCGCTGGGAATACATTTGCTAGGGTTTCTGTCGCCAACCCAAGGAACAGATCCCAGGCGTGCTTAAAAGAAAAATAAAAAGGGCAATTTACAGACCTTAAACTAAATCATTCCCCAAAATAATAAAAACAAAACGCAGAGATCCAGAAATACCACAAGCATTACCAACAATAATCAGATACAAGCCTACAACCTACTACATTCTATTCTACATATAGAAAAGCATACCGTTGCCTTATAGTCTGCTTCGAAGGATGCCCGTGCTACGTCCCTCTCCTGCCCGTCGTGCCGCTCCTGCTCGTCGACCATAGAGACTACACTGGTACCTCCCAGCCAAACGCTAGGGGTACTCTGCTTCCCCCTTAGCCCCCCGAGCCGCAAAGGGGCCACACAAATCGAGAAGGTATGCCTAGCTTCCCAGCTCGCCTCCAAGGCTGAGCTACCACTCTAATACAACTGAGAAATTCCCAACTCCTCACAAGAAATCAGTCCAGTTTACAATTTTGGCAGCATCACCATCCTAATAGCTCCCCCTTTCTTTTATGGAGTCTTTTTCCCCCTTGCCCTAATCATATTTAATTTAAGTTTTAATGAAAAACCCTAAAAAATTCTTTGTCTTACAAGTGTCACTCATCCCCCACGTTTTTCCCAAAATTGTTTTCTCTCCTTTTAAAAAAAAAACAAAAAAACCAAAAGGTAAATGCACTCATGCATCTTTTCATTTTATTTTTAAGTTCATACTTTTATACTCCCGCTCGTTAATAATTTTATTACTATTGGTTTTGTCTGAGTTTACTAAAACTGTATTTATGTATATTTTTATTTTTAAGAAAAGTTATGTTTCAATTTGAATAAAGGTTATGAGTTCAATAAAAGTTAAATGGTTGAAAAAGATTATGAAATCTTGTATCCGTGGATATATTGGTTGTAGTTGGATGAAGTTAACGTTAATAAATCCAAGAACTAGAGATCAAGTACGTTCTACAAATTGTATTCTCCTTGCACTGCATTGAGGCGCGAACTCTAGCCTAAAATCTCATAATGATGTTTTGCTTAATTATTTTAATGGTTATTAGGGTTGATGGCTATTAATAATGATAGTTGGATATAGGATTAGGTCAAGATTCATAGGAGCTATTTCATTTCGAATTAGGGTTAGGCTCTTTTTAGAGTTAGAGTTAGGGCCTTTTTCCTTAAGGTTAAACGAAATTTTTATCTTAGAGAAGTTTTTTTTTTTTACTTAGGTTTAGATTTCGAACTGGACGACGATTTGTTTAGGGGTGTCGTTTTAAGAATTTATTAAGGCGTTATTGTCTTAGGGATATTTAGGTTTGTTTCCTTCATCCACATCAATGCGACGTGCCCTTCAGGACGCACCACGTGCTCCAAGGGTGCCACTCGCCTCGTTCGTTTCCTTTGCGCGACGTGCCCTTCAGGATGCACCACATGCTCCAAGGGTGCCACTCGCTTCTTGGGTTTCTTTTGTACGACGTGCCCTTCAGGATGCACCACGTGCTCCAAGGGTTCCACTCGCCATTTGGACTGATTTGTAGACATCTATAACCCCTGGAGTCAACACTCCGCCAGGTGAACTTGTGGGAGACTAAGGGTTCTAAGGAATAAGGCCCCCGCCTTATTGCGCGCCCCTTAGAATCATCGTGAGTGACTGTCGCAGTCTACCCTCACGACATCGTGGATCCTCTCGAACTAGGTAATCGTTAACCTACAGTTCGAGCCACGGCGGGAGTGCTAGT
>ML781696.1:1099990-1113641 GCA_009831015.1 Picea engelmannii | reverse complement strand
CTGCACACTCAATAAAACTGAGTCAATAGCACCTGTCTACATCAAATAGTAAAACATCATGTCGTCTATCAATCGCATCATAATCAAGTATAAATGGCTTAACATCATAAGAGTCCAGATCACTTGCGAGCAAGTGTCCTCAAGGAATAAGTTTTCTCAGTGCGCTAGAGCGGGATGTTACATACACCCCCTCTTGGTCTAAACTTCGTCCTGAAGTTTCTCAGTATAAATGCCAATATAAAAGTACCACAGTATCATAAGTCTATCTATCAAACAAAAATGGAAACTGCTGACGCATATCATATGCGTCCTCCCAGGTCACCGAGTGCGGACTATAACTGTCCCACTGGACCTTGACCTTATCTACCATTCGACGTCGTAACTGTCGAACGCGATGATCTAATATGCGGACCGGCTCAGCTGTGAGCGCTCCCTCGTCCGATACGTGCAAGGAACTCATGTCAATCACGTGTGTAGGATCACTAATATAATGTCTCAAAACAGATACATGAAAAACGTCGTGCATACGCCTCAAAGAATCAGGCAAGGCTAGTCGATAGGCCACGGGCCCCTTTCTCTCCACAATCTCGAAAGGTCCCACGAACCTGGAAGAGAGTTTATCTCCCTTTCCAAACTTGATCGAACTCTTATGCGATTTAACCCATAAGAAAACTCGATCGCCAACCTTTTAACTACGGTCGACTCGACGTGCATCGGCATAACTCTTCTGTCAATCCTGCGCTTCTTTAATCCTTTGTCTTATGGTTTGCATTTGTTCTTACATTTCTTGGATCGCTTCTGGTCCCACTAGGACCCTATCCTCAAGCCGATCCCAACTCAAGGGCGTCCGACACGGTCGCCCATAAAGAAACTCAAAAGGCGCCATCTTTATGGTGCTTTGATAACTGTTGTTGTAAGCGAACTCTACTAGAGGCAATAATTCCTCCCAATGCTTTTGTTGGTCCATCACATACATGCGTGACATGTCTTCCAAGGTTTGGTTTGTTCATTCGGTCTGTCCATCAGTCTGTGGGTGATACGCACTGCTAAAGTTAAGTTGAGTTCCCAAGGCCTCTTGGAAACTCGTCCAAAATCGTCTAGTAAACACCGATCCTCGATCGGATATAATCTTCTTAGGCATGTTGTGCAACCTCACAATATCACTGATGAAAACTCTCGCTATGTTAGGTGCCTGATATGTCGTACACACCGGAATAAAGTGAGCACTCTTCGTTAGAGTGTCTACTACTACAAAAATCGAGTTGTGTCTCCTGGCCGTCAGTGGCAATCCAACAATAAAATCCATTGAAATAACTTCCCATTTTGATTCCGGAATGGCATGAGGTTGAAGTAATCCTGTCGGGTGTCTATGTTCAGCCTTTACCTGCTGACATTCTAGACATCTAGCCACAAAGTTGACTATGTCGGCCTTCATTCATTTCCAAAAGAATAATGGTTTAAGGTCTGCCCTCATCTTCGTAACCCCCGGGTGAGCCATGTAAACTTCTCTATGAGCCTCGCTCAGGATCAACATCCTCAACTCGTCGTTTGGTGGTACGTAAATCCGACCTCTAAACCTCAATAACCCATCGCTTTCAAAAGAAAATCCCTCATATCGTGGTACCATCATTGTGTTTTGTCCGATAAAATCCTCGACTTCTTTGTACCAGTCATCGTCACGCTGTAAAGTGAGAATCTTCTCACGTAGATTTGTTTGAAGAGGCAACACCGAAAAGATGCGTGGCCTCCGACTCAAAGCATCCACCACTCGGTTCATTATTCCCTTTATGTACGTAATCTCGACGTCGTACTCGCTAAGCAATTTCGACCAACGTCGTTGTCGCGCGTTCAGGTCGCTTTGCGTGAAAATGTGTTGCAGCCCATAGTGATCAGTCTTTAATTCAAATTTTCGCCCAACAAGGTAGTGTCTCCAAACCTTCAAGGCATAAATGATGGATAATAACTCCAAATCGTGCGTCGCGTAGTTCTCCTCATGTCTTCTCAGCTTCCTCGAAATGTAAGCAATCACTCGTCTGTCTTGCATCAAGACTCCGCCTAAACCTTCCTTGGATGCGTCAGTGCATACCAAGAATTCTGCATCCATGTCAGGGACCTTTAGTATCAGCGCTGTCATCAACAACTCCTTAAGGCTCCGAAATGCTTCCGCGCATTTCTCGGTCCAGACAAACTTCTTGTTTTTCTTCTGCAATTTCGTGATCGGATTTGCTACCTTCGAGAATCCCTCGACAAACCGTCGATAGTATCCTGCTAAACCCATAAAACTACGCACTTCTGTGACATTCGTCGACGCAGGCCATTCCATAATAAACTCGACTTTGGCTGGATCCATGGCGATAACTTCGCCAGAGATGACATGCCCTAAGTAGTGAATCCTTGATTGATAAAAAAAGCATTTGGACAACTTCCCATACAATTTGTGCTCTCGAAGGCACTGTAGTACCAAGCGCAAGTGCTCATCATGCTCCTCCGTCGTCCAACAGTAGATCAAGATATCGTCAATGAATACTTGGACGAACTTGTCCAAGTACTTGCGGAACACCCCATTCATCAAACTCATTAATACCCCTGGGGCGTTGGTCAATCCAAATGGTAGAACAGTAAACTCGTAATGTCCAAATCTCGTCTTAAAGGCGGTCTTAGGGATGTCTTCCTCCTTGATCCGTAACTGATGATACCCGGATCGCAAATCGATCTTGGAGAACACCGTCACACCCTTCATTTGATTGAACATATCATCAATTCTTGGTAAGGGATACTGATTCTTGATCGTAGCCTTGTTCAGTTGACGGTAGTCAATGCAAAGCCTCCATGATCCGTCCTTCTTTCGTATGAAAATAACTGGTGCACCCCACGGTGACACACTAGGAAGTGTCAGTCCTAGGTCCAACAACTCCTTCAGTTGCATTTTCAACTCTTGCAACTCCGGGGTCGACATCCGATAAGGTGTTCGTGTTATCGGTTCGGTTCCCAGTTTCAGGTCTATGGTAAACTCCAGTTCCCTTTCCGGCGACATCCCAGGCAAATCCTCTGGAAATATGTCTGCAAACTCCTTCACCACTGGAAGGTGTTCTAGACCTTCTGCTATTCCCTTCTCGTTTAGCGCGAGGATCGCATAAAGTTTGCACCCCTTGCGCATACTCTTCCATAACTGTAAGGAAGAGACGAACCGCAGGGAAACTCCCTAGTTCCTTCCTACAATCACACGTCTCTGTCCTTCATCATCAACCAAGCTCAACCGTTTCGTCTTACAGTTGAGTAACGCCTCATGCGTTTCCAACCAATCCATACTGATCATGATGTCATAAGATCCTAAGATCATGACGTACAAGTTGACCCTCGTGATAAACTCTCCCAGGTTAAGGGCACAGCCTGTAACCTTTCCTCCAACCTTCTGTTTGACTCCTGAATCCATCTCCACGAAGCTAAACTCATCCTGTTCGACTGCCTTTACCTTAATCCTTTTTAGCACTGCACCAGAAATGAAACTCTCAGTAGCTCCTGGGTCTATCAAAATGATAAGGGTCTGGTCAGCGACAGTACCTGTCGTCTCGAGCACCGTCGACTGGTGCTCTTCCTGGCGGTTATTCACCGCTACATGAATACGATGGGCCTTGCCCATATCTCCCACTGTAGTGGGTTCGGCTGATCCGGACGCCCTGGTCCTCTCCACAGGACAGTCACGCTGGTAGTGTGGCTCCCCACACGTCCAACACCCCTTCTTCGGCCCAGTAGTCCTGGTACTCGAAGTAGAATATGACTGCCCACCGGACTGAAACCCTAGTCTGTTCTGCTAAACAGGCCTAAACTGTTGCTGCTGCGGGCGACGTTGCTGCTAGTGTTGTGGTCCTCGATAAGGTGTCCGCTGTCGAGGTGGCGGTCGTCGAGGTGTAGTGAAAGTGGATCCCCTCTGGAAGCCATGATATCCCGACGTATGTCTCGTTGGTGTCTGGTGCTGCGGCGTTCCAGATGAACCCTGCCCTGCGGGTCTCGCTGGAGTCCTGGTCTGACCCCCACTGATAAGCTCCTCCTCTGCTATGAGGGCCTTTTGGACAGTGTTGTGTAAGGTTTGAGGCATAAGGATCCTAACCTTTGCACGCAGGCTACCATTAAGGCCAAACACGAACCGGTTGACCTTGAGCTTCTCAGTGTTAAGGTGCGGAGCATACCGGAGTAGCTCCATAAAACGTGCCTCGTACTCAGGCACCGTACGACCTCCCTGTCATAAAGCGTTGAACTCATTGAGCTGATGCTCAATGAATTCCTCTGAAAGGGACCTCTCTCGGAACCGTTCCTCGAACAGTTCCCATGACACATTTTCCACGGCCATGTTCAGTTGTGGCAGGAGCGTCTTCCACCATAGAAGAGCGCTCCCCTTCAGTTGAAAGACCGCCATGCGGACCTTCATGTTGGAGGTATAATCGCGAAGTGCGAAGCACATCGCCATGTTCTCCAACCATGCCTCGGAGGCTGCGCCGTCCGAGGCACCAAAGAACTCGGGAAATTTTACCTTCTCGAGTTCACGGTGAATGCTACCTGTAACGGCCAGTGCGCGCGGTGGAACCTCAGTGGGTGCCGGCATCCTGGCCTCGTCTCTGTCCAATTGGCTGATCAGTGCCTCGGACATGCGCTGAAAAGATCTCATCATCTCAACAACATCGCCAACTGCTATCTTCTCCTGTCCGAGAACCTGCTCGCCTCCCTGGGGGTTAGACCCCTCAGGCGTGGATGCTACTGGAGGCATCACACCTCCTCCCCTAGCACCGCTTCATCTGCCTTCGCGGCGTCTTCTAACCATGATTACCGTACATGCACACAATCAACTCGATCAACAACAGTATAATCAATCTAATCATGTCAACGAAAGCCGTAGTGAATCCAAAGACGCGGGTCGAACTGGCTTTGATACCATATGTAACAACCTCCTCATTACGAAAACAACTCTGATAACAGGTGCAAATTTATTTATTTTTCTTTGTTTAAGGTGTGTGCGCGTGTGTAGAAGTAACAGACACACTTGACTCTACGTCGCCCCTCGACAACCAACAAGACGCAACCACGATGTTCATCATAAGGAGACTGAAGGCACACAATTAGTAACTGCAAGCAATAAACAACCATAGACACAAGACGCACAACGCAAACATTTAACGACATACTGGGTTATGCACAGTACGAACACAGAGGGAAGGATCCATAGTAGTAGATCTTACTATTTCTGCACAGGAAAGCAAGGCGTTTAATCTTAGTTCTCTGCTCCGGAGAGAGAGAAGGTCAAATAGGCTCCTGACCGACTGCTCAGGCAGAAACTAGTAATCTCCATCAGGTGTGTCGCAAGAGTGGAAACCCTGCCTTTAAAGGGCCCAAGACTCTTGATACGACACTGGATTCTTTCACGAAAATAAACACCACACAGACTTCTATACTAAGGCTACATGGAGGTGTCCACCTCCCGCCTGACATGAACATACCACGCAATGCAAGACAACCAGTACTACAAAATCAAGAACAACCACGAACTCCATGAAAAGCGCAAGTCAATAAGAATCAGACAACGACCACCCAATATTAAGACAAGGCATTAACTACGACTCACTTGGCTTTAAATACTGACCAATTTCTCCATTCGAATTCCAAAAATCGTCGAATCACCAACCCATCCTTAAAGATGTGAGGGAATTAAATGCATATTCCCATTTACCTAGGTCGGAATAATCCATGGTACTTAATTAGGGTACTTCATGTAAGGACCCTACCTTTTACATGTCATCAATAACAATAAAATTTTAATAACCTTACCTAATAGAAATGTTATTTTATTTTAGATCACAATAACCATGCAATTAGAATAACATTAACATTTTATTCCTTATTTAGCTACCACTAACAAATCATGTGCTTTAAATTACCTTAACGTTACCCCACCGAATTAACATTACTGTTCATTATAAAAATTTACATACAACGTGTCATTAAAATACCTTCCTTAAACCAAATCGACGTTGCATTTATATTGCCATTACTTGCTAACCTAATATTATTTAAAATTACAAAGAAACATTTACGCATCCCTATAATTTAACATTTTGTTACATACCTCCCCTTTACGTTACCTGACACTGACATTCGCCTTACCAGGAGCATTGTTTCACATTAACAAACCCTAGAACGAAATAATATTACTAAAACGCAGGTCACGGGCTCTCGGTAAGAAGTCAACACGTTGTCTATCACACTTAATGCTGTTAGGGTGGTTCAAAATTATGACTACCGACGGAGAGGCTGAGGGATGACTCATCCTCAAGTGCGCTGGGATAAGGTGGTTGTTCTGGTTAAGGTTTAATATTGGTCTAAGAAACAAGAGGCAAGGGGGGAGTGACCATGCGTCCGACTCACACGCAGAATCGCAGAAGTGGAGAAGTTTAACCACGAGATAGGTAGCACGCGGAGGTGAGGGTCATGGGAACCGGTCCGAAACGGGCATTAATCCCGCGAGGTGCCCAGGCAGGCGTCGCCCCTGGTAAACAGGTAAAAATACAAAAAAATCGAAAGGTAACAGGGAGGGTGAACCCAACCGTCGTTGAGCAACTTCGTCAGAGGGTAACGGTTGAACGCTAAGCTGTTGCTCAACTCTTAGACCATTTTTATGTTCTGGACGGAAACTGCATGTTATTCACCCACCGCAGACATCAAGTGAAAAGTGGCGATTGAAGCTGGAAACTCAGGCAATGATCAACGCATTAAATTCTACTGAAGCAGGAACGAGTAGAAAGGACGGGCAAATTCAGAACTGCAGAGGTGAGAAGGTAAGGGTTCGTTGCAGGGTCAAATGAGGTGGTTTCAGTACATTTGCAGAGGTCAAGATACAGTTTCCACACGGAAAATCAGGGGTGAAAATAAAAGATTTCAACCCCGGTTACAGAGGCAGCGAAAATGCCCGAACCTTAATTTCAGTAATCAAATACCCAACAACTGTCGAGTTCCGGTTTTAACTTCAGTGACCACTTACTCAAAAGGAAAAGGAAAAAAGGAAACCAGTCAAGAAAAGGAAAAAGAAAAAGCACTTATACCTAAACTTCAGTGACCACTTACTCAATAACCTTCCAGCTACGATTCCCCCGTAATCATTCATGAAACGGGAATGCCAGAAAAGTAGAAATACTCTACATGAATGTAAAAACCATTTTCGCCCAAGTTAGACTAACCTTTCTGAAAGCACCAAGCCTACTCTGCCAACCTAGGAGTGAAGAAATAAGGCGCCCGTGATGACGCTAGATACTAAAACCGTAATTATCAAGACTGTGTAATCGTGCAACGATAAGTTAATGGCGGGTAGGCAGTCGATCCAAGGGCGTAAATTAGGACTTCACTCGCCTGTTCTAAGGTAAAATTGTTGTGCAAGCAACAAGAGACAATCCAGAAGAAAACTATGACTGCACTGTTCCGGTAAATAAGAGATAATCCCCAAAAATAAATATGAAATCGTTGGGAATACATTTTCTAGGGTTTCTGCCGCCAACCCAAGGAACAGATCCCAGGCGTGCTTAAAAGAAAAATAAAAAGGGCAATTTACAGACCTTAAACTAAATCATTCCCCAAAATAATAAAAACAAAACGTGGAGATCCAAAAATACCACAAGCATTACCAACAATAATCAGATACAAGCCTACAACCTACTACATTCTATTCTACATATAGAAAAGCATACCGTTGCCTTATAGTCTGCTTCGACGGACGCCCGCGCTACGTCCTACTCCTGCCCGCCGTGCCGCTCCTGCTCGCCGACCGTAGAGACTACACCGGTACCTCCCAGCCAAATGCTAGGGGTACTCTGCTTCCCCCTTAGCCCCCCGAGCTGCAAAGGGGCCACACAAATCCAGAAAGTATGCCTAGCTTCCCAGCTCGCCTCCAAGGCTGAGCTAGCACTCTAATACAGCTGAGAAATTCCCAGCTCCTCACAAGCAATCAGTCCAGTTTATAATTTCGGCAGCATCACCATCCTAATAGCTCCCCCTTTCTTTTATGGAGTCTTTTTCCTCCTTGCCCTAATCATATTTAATTTAAGTTTTAATGAAAAACCCTAAAAAATTCTCTGTCTTACAAGTTTCACTCATCCCCCACGTTTTTCCCAAAATTGTTTTCTCTCCTTTTAAAAAAAAACAAAAAAAACAAAAGGTAAATGCGCTCATGCATCTTTTCATTTTATTTTTAAATTCATACTTTTATACTCCTGCTCGTTAATAATTTTATTACTATTGGTTTTGTCTGAGTTTACTAAAACTGTATTTATGTATATTTTTATTTTTAAGAAAAGTTATGTTTCAATTTGAATAAAGGTTATGAGTTCATTAAAAGTTAAATGGTTGAAAAAGATTATGAAATCTTGTATCCGTGGATATATTGGTTGTAGTTGGATGAAGTTAACGTTAATAAATCCAAGAACTAGAGCTCAAGTACGTTCTAAAAATTGTATTCTCCTTGCACTGCATTGAGGCGCGAACTCTAGCCTAAAATCTCATAATGATGTTTTGCTTAATTATTTTAATGGTTATTAGGGTTAATGGCTATTAATAATGATAGTTGGGTATAGGATTAGGTCAAGATTCATAGGAGCTATTTCATTTCGAATTAGGGTTAGGCTCTTTTTAGAGTTAGAGTTAGGGCCTTTTTCCTTAAGGTTAAACGAAATATTTATCTTAGAGAAGTTTTTTTTTTGACTTAGGTTTAGATTTTGAACTGGATGACGATTTATTTAGGGGTGTCATTTTAAGAATTTATTAAGGCGTTATTGTCTTAGGGCTATTTAGGTTTGTTTCCTTCATCCAAATCAATGCGACGTGCCCTTCAGGACGCACCACGTGCTCCAAGGGTGCCACTCACCTCGTTCGTTTCCTTTGCGCGACGTGCCCTTTAGGATGCACCATGTGCTCCAAGGGTGCCACTTGCTTCTTGGGTTTCTTTTGTGCAACGTGCCCTTCAGGATGCACCACGTGCTCCAAGGGTGCCACTCACCAACTGGACTGATTGGTAGAAATCTATAATCCCTGGAGTCAACACTCCGCCAGGTGAACTTGTGGGAGACTAAGGGTTCTAAGGAATAAGGCCCCCGCCTTATTGCGTGCCCCTTAGAATCATCGTGAGCGACTGTCGCAGTCTTCCCTCACGGCATCGTGGATCCTCTCAAACTAGGTAATCGTTAACCTACAGTTCGAGCCACAACGAGAGTGCTAGTAGGCGGTGGTAGGGCTATTGTCCACCCCTCTCCCACAACCTCTCTGGAAATCGTGTGTGGCCCCTTTAATCCATATGTGAGTCTGGTCGGCAAGCTATCATCGACCTGCATCATCGACAATCGTGTCAGAACATGTCAACATCAAATCATCAAATCAATGAAATATCACAGTAAATAAATCAACCCAAATAACACACTCCCTGACTCAATCTGGAGTCCAAGGGGGTTCTACCGATTCCTCTTCATCCTCAAGGTCCAAAACCCTGCACACTCAATAAAACTGAGTCAATAGCACCTGTCTACATCAAATAGTAAAACATCATGTCGTCTATCAATCGCATCATAATCAAGTATAAATGGCTTAACATCATAAGAGTCCAGATCACTTGCGAGCAAGTGTCCTCAAAGAATAAGTTTTCTCAGTGTGCCAGAGCGGGATGTTACAGGATTAGATGCGGCACTCTTGTTTTCTCAGTTGGTTCCAAAACACTCATTTTGATTCATTTTTTATATTTTTAAATGTGATGATAAAATATTGATGAATTATTGTAATTTTGTTGGTTAAGTTATTGAATGATGCATTACTTGATTTGTTTTCCTACCTACTTTGTTGTGATGATACTTGAACTATGCACTAGAGGTATTGCTTATTTATGTTTAGTACATGTGCAGGATATGTGTCCACTAGATACGTATACATACTCTACACTTGTACACTAGTACACTTAGTTAATGTCTTACTTACTAAACTATATTATTCACATTTCGTTAAATGATCGTATAACTTATATTGCATGCATAAATATCTAGTAGCATTAAACACCTTCATTGACTTTGATTGTTAGTTGGTATGACAAATTAAATGGGCATGATGAGTTGTCATAAATTTTGGGGACAATTGTCAAGTTGCATGGCCTTGCATTCTATTTATTATTATTTTATGTAAATCATTTAATATTTTAGTATTTTTTTTAAATTTTTCCCCAAAACAATCTAGGTAAGGTATGCAAATGGCCAATTGGCAGAGGGGGGCTTAGAGAAGGGGTAGGAAAACTTGACAACTAGGAAGAAGAAATAGGGATGAAAGGGGGAAAATGTTGCGAGGTTAGAGCATGTTGGAATTTTGGTGAATTCTTGGAATAGATATTTCTTGTGAAAAAATTATTAAAAGATATGTGCATTGTTGTTCTTGGAGTCACAAGAATGGAGGGCCTAGAGACCGTAAGGTTTCTTGGAGCTAGGAAGTTGGCTATGATCCTAGTTGAATGGGAGGATAATTATGTTTCACTTTGGGCGGGTGGGGCAAAGAATGCTTGGAAGAATCTTCCTTTTACTCGTTGGATTACATTACAATTGATACATTTTAACAAACTGGACTAGATTACAACTAATAAGTGTCAACAAACCAATGAGGAGGTATTTTTATTAATATGTATTTTATTATTTTTCTACTATTCCAGTTAAAAAGTAAATGTTTTGTTTACATAAAATCTCTTAATGCATGTGTATAAAATAACAAATATTATTTCATACCCGTTATCGTGCAATTTGTACTTTGTACTTTGATAGAGGAAAGGTAAAAGGAGAGAAAATTGGCGTAAATTGAGGGTATCCTATCACTGTCACCTCAATAGGATTCCTCTTTATATTTAGGCTAGTAGGCCTAGGGGAGACGTCCCTGGTGACCTGGGGGTTTGAGAAGGCAAGGTCAAAATGGCTAATAAAAATATCTCCTCTCACAAGGCATCACCGATCAGAAAGTCCTAGTTTTATAACCAATGAAATCATAATATATCAAAGTGTACCTTCCCAAAACAAAGCAACAAACAACTATATATATTTGCAAGTACACTTGTTGGTTAGGACTTCATAAAACCATAGAATTTCTCAAATGAAGCAATTAGTTGATAATGATGGAGTAAATAGAAAATTGTAACAAAAAATATTGATGATACAATACTTCACATTACATGCCTTGAAATGGCTTCAAAATGACTAAGAATCATCAACCATTGAAATCATAATACTAACATTTATTAGAAGCAACCAAGACAATGTATTAATCAACATTTTCAATTGTTTTTATGAGCTTTTAATGCTGCAATTAATGGTTGTAGCTTACTTTAGTAACAACAACAATAGTGTTAGTAGGTTAGGTTATTCTAGTGTTAGAAATGGTTAGTAGGGAGCTCAAAGTATAAGTTTTGGTGGTTGTTTTGATCAATTACTCAAAATAGGACTTAGACTAGTGCTTTAGGGAAAATGGAGTCAATGATGTGGCATAAAATGTTGAAGAGAAATGATATTAGAAGAGTTAAAGAAGAAATAGATAAATAGATGGAGTTTTGGTAACCCAAGGCTCCAACTATCAAACCCTAGGGGAAACTAGCTACTAAATTGTAGGTAACCCTAGGCCTTAGTAGATTTCCTCCCTCTTTAACTCAATGATGAAACTAAATCGACTAAAATGAAACAAGTAAGACGAGGGTGTTTCAATGGCAATGCCCTAGAAAATGCTTCAAGAAAATGGTCTTTTGACAAGATCTAGTAGGTGAAGGCTTTTAAATCTAGGACAATAATATGTGCTATTCTTCCTAGGGTTTAATATAGCAATTTCATAATATTGAATGTAAATGCAAGATAAATAAAAATATAACTATTCAATTAAGAAGAATTACATAAGTATCACTTACATACATCAAGAATCATCAAGAAAATGACTAGTTGAACACATGCACCAAGAAACTTGCCAAAAGACTCCAAATTTAGCATTCTTCAACAAGTGGGCCTAAAATTTCAGCCAAGAAACCCTAGATAGGGAGAAAATTTCAGTCCGCACAAGTGTGAGTGAAAGATGATCAATAATACAAGCGTTTAAACCCTTATTTATACAAAACTAATGACCAGAATTAGGTCAAAAAGGCTGGCATGGCCAGTTACACATAATATCCAGTTTTTACATAAAATGTCATAATAAAACCCTAAATCAAGTTGTAAAGATGATGTCATTCCCTTTTAGGGTGACGTTAGGCCCTTTTATGGCAACATTGGCCTCCTGGAGCAAAACGTTAGGCCTCCTTAGGCCTCAAGATCCTTCCACATGTGCCACTTGGCACATAATTGCCTCCAAAGTATCCAAAATGTTGGGTGACATCATGGGTGACCTAGGTGACATCATGGGCCTTCCAAGGCGTACATCAAGGTGAAAATGGAAATACCCCCCTTGGGTCCAAGCCTGCTAGGTTGTCCCTGGTGCAACGTCCTCCTCTCTCTAGTGCAAACCCCTAATCTGTCTCTTCCCTTGTGAGTTCCACCTTGTCATGAATGCAAATGTTTCCAAGCCCATTCATGCATTTTATCTTTTATTCTTATTACTTTTTCTTTCAAGAGGCTAATTAGGGGACATTTGCCTCGCCTGGTGACCAGTGGTAACAATAATACCCATAAGCATTTCACGAAAATGAAAAGTTTGGATTGTGATGAGACCCCCTTTCTCTTGGCTATGCCACCAATAGCCACTACACGGGCGTGGTGACCAGCTGAATGGTAGTGTAATACCATTACATGCCCATGGACCTAATAGGTTGGCTAATGATGAGACCCCCTATCCTCCAACTAGGTATTGATTTATTATTTTTATGGGTTCCTCTGTTTCTTGCTGAGAAGATTTTTATTTCTTTCTTGGGGATCCCTAGGAGAATCATCTCAAGGTTTCATTCTTTTGGATTTTATCTTTTTCCAGCTACTTTTACCCTCTGGGCCTTTAGCCCATTCTTCCCACAAGATAAGGTACAACCCTTCGATAGTTTGGCCAACCCAATTCGCTAACCAGTGTATGAGATGGATGAGCGAGAAAAAGATGAAAAGTGGCAAGTATGGTGGGAACGAATGATGACCTTTCATGAATCCCTCTAGTAGAAACTCAAACCCTATGGGAACCAACTTACTAGGGAAACCTGTGATTCTCCCCAGGTGTGTTCAAGTGGAAAGGAATAAGGTCCAAGCACACGTTAGAAGAAAAAAGAATTAAATGCACATATTCAAATGTTTTGAGAATCAAAGTGACACATACCATGATACCCGAACTCATTAACTCATGCAGCAAGACACATTTCTGCTGCAGGACTAGGTCGATGTGATGGATGTTGTTGTTGCTAACAAAGTGGAGGCGTTGAAGAAGAAAAGGATGAGCCCTCCAGGGCCATGGTCAAATTGATCTAGCTCTCATTACTCCATGTCTAGGACCTGTGGGCCTCAAGACATAATCTCCTTAGTTATCCATAGGCTATGGGATAATAAGTAGTATTAAAATTGCATAACCAGTAAATTATAAAAATACGCGGGATACCTATGGATGTTTAATCTTCAAAATGGTATCTTTAATTTTCTACTTTAATTAA
>ML781696.1:1072501-1090688 GCA_009831015.1 Picea engelmannii | reverse complement strand
AATATTGACGAAGTCAATGTTTGTTAATATAGCAATGAAATAATATCACTTCACCAATAAATATCAAGATGATGTAGCAATCAATGTATCCAATCAATCCCTCATTCAACAAATGATTTAAACACCATTCAATTGCCTATAAACGAATATTGTTGCATCAAGATGAAGTAACCAAGGGTGACGTCATCCTTCTTAGGGTTAGTAGTTAGTTAGGGTTTCAATTTAGAAAAGGTTTTGAGAGTTGTTTGATCACTTTCATTTCAACGCTGGAGGTCCAAGATGAATGCCTAAGGGTTAATGGAGTCAATTTAGAAGAGGATGCAAGGGTTGAAGGAAACTAAGGACTGGAGGGAAGGGTTCTGAAGTGCTGCTATGGAAGGGCCTCATAATCAAAACCCTAGGGGAGAGAGGCTCACTCCGGTGTTTCTAAAGCAAGGCCTCGTGCTCTCTCCTCCTTCCTTAGGTCAATTTGGAAAAAATGACTAGCATGAAAGATAAATCAATACTAGAGAGTGTGGTGAGGGAGAGTGTTGCTAAGGCAAGGCTCTATCACCAAACCCTAGAAGCAGGATGGCCCTAGGTGTAGATAACCTAGGCCTAGGACGTCTCCTCCTTCTTGACTTCAGAGAGTACGACTAGCTCAGAAAGAAGAAGCAATAAGAGTGTAGCTATGGCTAGGCTCTTCCTTCCTTCTTCAATGGATGAAAATTTCTCTTTTAGGGGACATGAAACAAGGACATACTTTTGTGCTTGTCACCTAGGGTTTTTATCAGCAAATTATAAACATATGCAAGAATATAAGACTACAACCATTCAATCAAGAAGTTTTGCAGAAAAAACACTTACATATCACCATGAAATAGCATGCAAACCCTAGTTGTAAACCTTCCTTCAAGAGAAATGCCAAAAATTCCAAGAAATGCCTTCCTTCAACAAGTGCGCCTCACTAAATCAGCTAGGTTTGTTGTAGCGGTCTGAGAGCTAGACATGATTCTTAAAGGAAGGCTCTTCCCGAAAAGTGATTTGACAACAGGAGAGTTTAAAGGAGGCTTCCTTTTGAAAGACAAAGGAGGATTATTGAATCTCCTTTTAGTTTGTGGAGTCGCCAGATAGTTTACTTGAAACTACCAAAAAAAATAAGGGAAAAACACCCTAGTGGAGTCGCTAGGTAAGCTTGTAAGAAAGGTCTTTGAGGCAAGGATTACTGAAAAGATGTGTCGTTTGAGGAGAATTGACTCGGTGTTTCCCAACAACAACGCCAAAATGTTATCGCATAGTTTGTAGCTAGGTCAAATGGATATAAAAAAGAAGGCCAAACTGGCGTAACAGGAACCTATCCCACCCAATGTCACCACGATGGGGAGGTTATTTCTCTTTATGGAGGTTAGGCCTAGGGGAGACGTCCCCGGTAACCTGGAGTTTTGAAGAGGAAAAAGTTAAAAGGACAAAGGTAAATTTCCCCCTTCACAGGTCACCACCAAAAATAGATAGTCCGACTAAACAGCCAATAATGAAGTGAAGCCCCAAAGAAGAACACCTGCTCAGAACAAAGCAACATCAAACCAATATATGCAAGCTATGATTCAATGGGTTAGTACTTCATAAGACTATCTAATACCAGTATATAAGCAATTATAACAATAAATATTGACGAAGTCAATGTTTGTTAATATAGCAATGAAATAATATCACTTCACCAATAAATATCAAGATGATGTAGAAATCAATGTATCCAATCAATCCCTCATTCAACAAATGCTTTAAACACCATTCAATTGCCTATAAAAGAATATTGTTGTGTCAAGATGAAGTAACCAAGAGTGACGTTAGCCTTCTTAGGGTTTGTAGTTAGTTAGGGTTTCAATTTAGCAAAAGTTTTGAGAATTGTTTGATCACTTTAACTTCAACGCTAGAGGTCGAAGATCAGTGCCTAAGGGTTAATGGAGTCAATTTAGTAGAGGACGCAAGGGTTGAAGGAAACTAAGGACTGGAGGGAAGGGTTATGAAGTGCTGCTATGGCAGGGCCTCAGAATCAAAACCCTAGAGGAGAGAGGCTCACTTCGGTGTTGCTAAAGCAAGGCCTCGTTCTCTCTCCTCCTTCCTTAGGTCAACTTGGCAAAAACAACTAGCATGAAAGATAAATCAAGACTAGAGAGTGTGGTGAGGGAGAGTGTTTCTAAGGCAAGCCTCTATCACCAAACCCTAGAAGCAGGATAGACCTAGGTGTAGATAACCTAGGCCTATGAGGTCTCCTCCTTCTTGACTTTAGAGAGTACAGCTAGCTCAGGGAGAAGAAGCAACAAGAGTGTAGCTATGGCTAGGCTCTTCCTTCCTTCTTCAATGGCTGAAAATTTCTCTTTTAGGGGACATGAAACAAGGACCTACTTGTGTGCTTGTCACCTAGGGTTTTTATCAACAAATTATAAACATATGCAAGAATATAAGACTACAACCATTCAATCAAGAAGTTTTGCAGAAAAAACACTTACATATCACCATGAAATAACATGCAAACCCTAGTTGTAAACCTTCCTTCAAGAGAAATGCAAAAAATGCCAAGAAATGCCTTCCTTTAACAAGTGCGCCTCACTAAATCAGCAAAACTACCCAAGTAGGGCGCTAAAATCAGACCTCACTAATGAGTCAGTGATGTGTTGTGTCAAAATGAGGCTAAAACTCCTCAATATATACTGTATCAATGACCTTAATTAACTTTTAGGTCATAAAAAGGCTGACAAGGCCATAATACTATTTTTACATTAAATTGTCAAATTAAAACCCTAACTGAGCTGTAAAAAAGGTAAAATCCCCTTCAAGGGAGGCGCTAGCCCCTTTTAGGGAAGATGAGACATCCAGGAGCAAAACGTTATCCCCCTTGGGGCCTCTCCAATATGCCACACATGACATTGCTTCCCAGTCTGCCTCCAAAAATATCCATGAAGCTAGATGACGTCATGGTGAGGATGGGGACGTTATGAGCCTTCCAAGGCCAGCGTTCCACTGAAAAGGGGTCATTCCCCCTAGGTCGAGCTCTACCAAAGTGCCTTTGATGGAACGTCCTCTTCTTCTCTGGTGAAAAAACTTGGTCAAACACTGTCCTATCTCTGCCCTTTTGATGGGGTGTCAACAACCATCTGATGGGTTCTTCAGCCCCATGGAGGTCTAAACTGATCATCTCCCCATGTGTATTGGTCCAAATGGTACTTGTCCATTGGGCATAGTCCTGCACATCAAAAAATACGCCCTCCATGGGCTCATTAGTCACCGGGATCATATCAATATTAATCATGTTTCATCATCAATATTATCAAACATATGCATAAGACCCTAATACATCATTCAATAGCTCAAAGAGATTACAAAAATATACAATACATGACTGGAGAAAAAGACAGGACGTCCTATTGGGATAGTATCCACAAGAAATGGGAAGTCTCCAGGAAGGTTTCATCCAAGCCATGTAAATGAGATGATGTGGCTATGGGATGTCCAAACATGTGGGTAGAGTGAGAGCTAGGGATGCATAATGTTATCTGTGGGTGCCTTTGTAGAAGGCGAGTTGCACCCGTCATGGATGTAATTTTTCCAAGCCCTTTCTTGCCTTTATTATTTTTTTTTATTTGCTTTTTCTTCTTCTTTTTTTTTTTATTCAAGGGATAACCAGAGGACACTGCCTTGGCATGGTGACCAGAGCTGACAGTGTTAACCACAAGTACTTTCACATAGATGATAAGGCTATCTCGTGATGAGACCCCTTTCCCTTGGCCATGCAACCAAAGGTCACTGCCCTGGCGTGGTAACTAGATGGTGACAATGTCATATTGTTAGGTACCCATGAACCTAATAGGTTGGCTCGTGATGAGACCCCCTATCCTCTTGACTAGGTCTTGTTTGTTATTTTCTAGGTCCCCATTCTTTCTTGCTTAGAGGTTTTTTATTGCCTTCTCGGGGATCCCTGGGCGAAGCATCTCGAGGTTTCATTTCTAGGATTTTATCTTTTGCCAGCTATTTTTACCTTCTGGGCTTTTAGCCCCTTCTTCCCATGAGATAAGGTGCAACCCTACAAACATGTAAATCCAATTCCTCGATAAGGGGAATGGGATAGGTGAGCAGGAGATAAGATGAAATAGTGGTGCTATGATGGGAGTGGACGATGGCTTTTCAGAAATCACCCAGTGGCAAACCCATACTTATGGGCATAGGCTTGCTAGGATACCCTGTCAATTTCCCAGAGCATGGTCAAGTAGGCTAATGTAATATCCAAGCAGTTTTTAGAGATAAAAGGAATCAAATGCATACATTTAAAGGTTTTAATGATCAAAAGTGACACATACCATGATACCTGGACCAATTACCTCATGGAGCAAGAGCCTCCTCCGATACAAGACCAAGCCGAAGGTGATGGATGTTGTTGTGTTGACAAGATGAGTCTGATGAAAGAAGAAAAGGATGGCCCCTCCAGGGCCATGCTCAGGTCAATCCTACTCTCAGTACTCCATGTCTGGGACCTGTTGGCCTCGAGACATGATCTCTTGGTTATCCCTAAAAATCAGGGATAACATATGGCTCCAACTCAGGGACATGTGCTCACCGTAGAGAGCATCAGAACCTCAACATCTCTGGCACAACCTACATACCTGCTCAAACTTGATAGGGGTATCAGTAATAAAAATGGGGCAGTAATGCCACCCCAACATACATAGACATATATATATAAACTAAAATAAAATAGTCAATATGAAAATTTGGAATCAACTAACATGAAATGAAAATGGTATAATACATGAAAATGCCTACTTACCTGTACTTACCTGTAAAGTCATGTTCCCCCACCTTGGTGGGGTTTAAGGAGGTGCTCGTTGATAGGTAATGGGCACCTTCTTCCTTCTAAAGTGGATAGGTAGTATGAGTCATTAATTGATTCCATTCCAACTTTGAAGGGTCCGATCCATGACTGCGCACTTCCTTTTACATTAGTTGGCTCTCCTTTATGGGTATCCCACATCCATACCATGTCTTCGTCCTTGTATTTTATGATTTTGTATTTGGTTGTTCCTTGAACAACCCTGGTGTATTGTACTAAGGGAGGCGAGTGGGCTTCTGCTTTACAAACTTCTTGTTGAGACAGGTTGATTTGTACGTCATCTTCATGTTTCTTTAATTTCTTCACCGTCCCAATTTCTTTGTTCTTGAATTCATTTAGGAGTTGTTGGTATTCTTCTCTCTTGGGCCATTAGATCTAATCAAAGTCCTCCTCTATTACAAATGGCATGTCTTCTGGAGAATACTTCTGAAGGGTTTGTATCATCTCGTTTTGTGCTTTGTCATTATTTATGGAGTGAATAATATCCTGCACATGGTCCCCAGTTATTGGCACATTGAGTAGACGTCCTACGGTTCCATTTTTCAAAGGTAATTGCAACAATGTGAGGTCCATCTCAAGGGTGCCACCTAACATTGCACCAAATTTCCTAGATAACAACATTCCCCACACATCTGGGACATCAACCACCACAATGTCAATGTGGATCATCTTCTCTAGATACTCCTTTAGGTGAACTTCAACATTTTCAACCACCCCATGTGTGGGTATGGCTTTAGATTCAAAACCACATACATTTTTGTAAGGTTGTGTGACCTTCAAGCCCACTTGTCGCATGACTTTGAGTGACATCATGTTGGCACCAACACCTATATCTAACATGCAATTGTTGAGATTTTTGTCGTTCATTGTCAAAGTCATGAAGAAAGGAGGGTTTTCACCATATTGGACCCTAAAGTGATCAACTTGCAACATAATAGGGGGGTCCATAGGCTCATTTGATCCCGAAAATAAAGAGTCAAATCGTTCCTTGATGGATGGAATCTTGATTGCTTCTCTCAAAGGGACATTCACATGCATCTTTGATAATGCCCCTTCGAAGTTGAAATTTAGGTCAACCTTGCCAACCTTGGATGTCTTGGGAAGAAGTATCTCCAAGGGTGGGGGCTTTGCTTGATCAACAACTGGTTGTTTCAAATTCTTTCTTCTGTACACCTGGAATTCTTGTTTCTTCAGCTTTTCTCGCGATTCTTGATCCAGGTTGTTTATCACCGCCATCCTTGCTGATCTGGCTACTTCTTTCACAGCTTCTTGATGTTCTACATCTGTGATATTTATCTAAGGGAACTCCATGTTGTTGACTTGTTGATGGCCACTATTGTAGGGGCACTCATGTTCCCAATGTGCTTTCCTGTATTCCAGGCACCAAGTATTTTCATCAACAATGTTTGCAGGGGCCAAAGTATTCGTAACTTCATGCTCATTCTTTGGTTTGTAAAACTGGCTCCCTTTCTGGAATTGTCCTTTGTACGGGACCCTAGGTGCTTGGGTTTGAGATCTTTCGATCTTGACAATCCTGCTCATCATTTCCTCTTGATTCTTTATGATGCCATCCATAGAGGCTTGTAGCTTGGTGATACTAGTACATAGATTTGAAGTAGGCTCAACATTGTGTACTATCTTTGGTTTAGCGTCTACCCTCCCCCTTGGGTTAGCAAAAGGCTCAATCTTAGATGAAAGGAGGTTCCCTTCTATTTTGGTAGCGAGCTCTTGGGCCTCATGAACGGACTGGGGGTTTTTGTCTCTAAGAAGATACCCTAGTTGTCCATTGAAAGATCTGGTGTAAATATGGACGAGGTAGTCATCTTTCGGATAATGGCTTGTAGGAATTCTTTGTAGTAAAGTCTCTAATCTGGTATGGAACTCCTGAATAGACTCATTTTCATATTTGGCAAGGTTATTTAGTCATGTGAGAAGCATATTAGGGTCTTCTTTGATACTCCATCTTTTGAGAAAGGCCTCTTCAAGTCTATCCATGGTTTTGATGCTTCCATTGGGGAGGCTTAGGTACCAGTGCCTTGAGGCATGATAAAGAGTAGCGGAGAACAACTTTATGACCATATCTTCAGCGTCATCACTGATGGGGTGAAGCTTAAATAATGCCCAAAAGTTGCTCATATGCTCTTCGGCACTGATTACATCAGTACCGGTGAATTTAGGCAACCACTTCTCATATTTGGGTGGCATTTGCCTAGGGTAGCCTGGTATGGCTGACATGTCTAACGGCCTGAAAAGGGTAGATGACCATTGTCTTTGATTGTTGGTTGGGTTTGTTGTAGCGGTCTGAGAGCTAGACATGATTCTTAAAGGAAGGCTCTTCTCAAAAAGTGATTTGACAACTGTTGGTCACTATAATTGCTTAATTAATTTTAAACAACCAAGTGAAACATAAATTATCAACCCAGGGAAGTATTTTGTTTCAAAGATAGCCACGCACTGTATATGCTCAATTCCAAAAGCACTTAGTGTTGTAGTAAAGAAATTCACACTATTTATTCTTGCTTGAACTGATGCTCTGAATTAAATCACRGGAAARCAATTCCCCTATTGCAATTCTTTTAARGCTTAATTAAGAATCCTGGATTACATTAAAAGTAATACTGCAATGGGAAAGAACAACTGTCTTGCAATCAGAGAACAKGACCCTTACTCTCAAACAGAGACTCARTACTAACACTATTTCATGAARCAATAATGCAGAAAAAYAATTAACTCTATCTTAACAGAAACCAAAGCACTTAGTTCCTTTCTGTCTAAGCAGGAGCCTTGGGCCTTACTTCTGTTGTAGCACGCTTGTGAGGTTGAGGTCTACAGAGAACAGGGCAGTCTGATTTCTTTCTTTCTGAGCAGGGATCTCTAACCCAGTTTCTGGCTAACACCAAGGAAAGTCTACAGTGAACAAGATATTGGTTCCTTCCTTTCTGAGTAAGAACCCTTAATCCAATCCCTGGCTAACACACTTGCAGAGGTAAATGAAACCTATATAAGACAAGGTGTTTTAGTCCCTTTCTGTCTGAGCAGGAACAGTTTGACCAAGTCTCTGGCTAGTACACTTGCAGGGGTAAAGGAGACCTACAGAAGATAAGGTGTTGTAGTCCCTTTCTGTCTAAGCAGGGATACCTTAACCAAATATCTGCTAGCACACTTGCAGCATTAAGCAAATTCTACAGAGGGTATGATGTCCCGATCCCTTTCTGTCTGAGCAGGGACCTTTTAACCAATTCTTTGCTAATCTCACAGAATCATCACACAAGATTGCTGGTAAAAAGAATTATAATTTTCATTCAATAACTAAAACAGAATCAATAGTGTTTCAGCAAAGAGAAATTCATTAAAACAGTGTTTCAACAACGACAGTCAAACAAAACATAAAAAGAAATTAAACAACACACTTCTAACTAATGGGTGAATCTTGTGATGAAGGTGGGCCCTCCCTTCTCACAAGATTCCCCTGAAACGGGAAAGCTTAGAAACGAATAATCAAAGCAGTCTTATATTCATCTGTTGAAATATCACATTACAAATTTGAAAGTACAGAATGCGTCCCGCTTCTCTGAAGTCTTTCAATACATCAAAACTCTCATTTCTCGAATGGTGATTTCTCCTGCATTTAAAGGGGAAATCCCTTCGATACAATCATTTCAAAGCATATCTGAATCCTACGCTAAATCAGATCTTCTTTCTAAATCAACATAGGATGTCCTATTTTCACGTAACCGAATGCTAATACGGGAGCTGAACGAGGTATTGCTGTTACGGCTGGTGTAACAACTCCTTCTCATAGCTACTGATGTTGTTTCAGCATCGCAATTCACGGGTTGTTTCAGCCACGTGAATTGCGCCCTTGACTGTGTCGGCTTTGACTGCTAACTGTCACGGCTCGTGTTTCAGCATCTGGACTTCTGAACTGAGTGACAACTCTGTGTTTCAGCATCTGCATCTTCGAACTATGTAGCCACTCCGTGTTTCGGCATATGCGACCTTAGACTGTGTAGCAGCTCCGTGTTTCAGCATATGCGTCCTCGGACTGTGTAACTGCTTTCGTGTTTCAGCATCAACACAACAACAACTTTGGATAGTTCTGTGTTTCAGCATCGGCCTTGAATACTATTCTGCAATTATGGACACTTATGCACTTCTAATCAATGGTTAAGTACAAAAAGTGATGTAAAATGTTATGCAAAACAGATTAAGCATATAGTAATGAGAAAGGACGTTGTATACCTTGGAATGATCAGATGAGGTGGTGTTATGAATCTAAATATAAGTGATGAAGGGTATAATAATGGTAAAAAATATGGTCAAAAAGGTACAATATGAGGTCCTAACAACAACCAAAGAGTTTAAGGGAGGCTTCCTTCTGAAAGACAAAGGAGGATTATTGAATCTCCTTTTAGTTTGTGGAGTCACCAGATAGTTTACTTGAAACTACCAAAAAAAAAAGGTGAAAAAAACCCTAGTGGAGTCGCCAGGTAAGCTTGTAAGAAAGGTCTTTGAGGCAAGGCTTACCGAAAAGATGTGTCGTTTGAGGAGAATTGACTCGGTGTTCCCCGACGACGACGCAAAAATTTTATCGCACAGTTTGTAGCTATGTCAAATGGCTATAAGATAGAAGGACAAACTGGTGTAACATGAACCTATCCCACCCAATGTCACCACGATGGGGAGGTTCATTCTCTTTAGGGAGGTTAGGCCCAGGGGAGACGTCCCCAATAACCTCGAGTTTTGAAGAGGCAAAAGTTAAAAGGACAAAGGTAAAGTTCCCCCTTCATAGGTCACCACCAAAAACAGATAGTCTAGCTAAACAACCAATAATGAAGTGAAGCCCCAAAGAAGAACACCTTCCCGGAACAAAGCAACAACAAACAAATATATGCAAGCTATGATTCAATGGGTTAGTACTTCATAAGACTATATGATATCAGTATATAAGCAATTATAACAATAAATATTGACGAAGTCAATGTTTGTTAATATAGCAATGAAATAATATCACTTCACCAATAAATATCAAGATGATGTAGCAATCAATGTATCCAATCAATCCCTCATTCAACAAATTCTTTAAACACCATTCAATTGCCTATAAAAGAATATTTTTGCATTAAGATGAAGTAACCAAGGGTGACGTCGACCTTCTTAGGGTTAGCAGTTAGTTATGGTTTCAATTTAGCAAAGGTTTTGAGAGTTATTTGATCACTTCCACTTCAATGCTGGAGGTCCAAGATTAGTGCCTAAGGGTTAATGGAGTCAATTTAGAAGAGGACGCAAGGGTTGAAGGAAAATAAGGATTGGAAGGAAGGGTTCTGAAGTGCTGCTATGGCAGGGCCTCAAAATCAAAACCCTAGGGGAGGGAGGCTGACCTTGGTGTTGCTAAAGCAAGGCCTCATGCTCTCTCCTCCTTCCTTAGGTCAACTTGGCAAAAATGGCTAGCATGAAAGATAAATCAAGACTAGAGAGTGTGGTGAGGGAGAGTGTTGCTAAGGCAAGGCTCTATCACCAAACCCTAGAAGTAGGATGACCCTAGGTGTAGATAACCTAGGCCTAGGACGTCTCCTTATTTTTTACTTTAGAGAGTACGCCTAGCTCAGGGAGAAGAAGAAACAAGAGTGTAGCTATGGCTAGGCTCTTCCTTCCTTCTTCAATGGCTGAAAATTTCTCTTTTAAGGGACATGAAACAAGGACCTACTTGTGTGCTTGTCACCTAGGGTTTTTATCAGCAAATTATAAACATATGTAAGAATATAAGACTACAACCATTCAATCAAGAAGTTTTGCAGAAAAAACACTTACATATCACCATGGGATAGCATGGAAACCCTAGTTGTAAACCTTCCTTCAAGAGATATGCCAAAAATTCCAAGAAATGCCTTCCTTCAACAAGTGCGCCTCACTAAATCAGCAAAACTACCCAAGTAGGGCGCTAAAATCAGACCTTACTAATGAGTCAGTGATGTGTTGTGTCAAAATGAGGCTAAAACTCCTCAATATATACTGTATCAATGACCTTAATTAACTTTTAGGTCATAAAAAGGATGACAAGGCCATAATACTATTTTTACATTAAATTGTCAAATTAAAACCCTAACTGAGCTGTAAAAAAGGTAAAATCCCCTTCAAGGGAGGCATTATCCCCTTTTAGGGCAGATGAGACATCCAGGAGCAAAATGATAGCCCCCCGGGGGCTTCTCCCACATGCCACACGTGCCACTGCTACCCAGTCTGCCTGCGAAAATGTCCATGAAGCTGGATGACATCATGGTAAGGATGGAGACGTTATGAGCCTTCCAAGGCCAACGCTCCACTGAAAAGGGGTCATTCCCCCTAGGTCGGGCTCTGCCAAAGTGCCTCTGATGGAACGTCCTCTTCTTCTCTGGTGCAAAACCTCGGTCAGACATTGTCCTGTCTCTGCCCCTTTGATGGGGTGTCAACAACCATCTGATGGGATCTTCAGCCCCATGGAGGTCCAAACTAATCATCTCCCCATGTGTACTGGTCCAAATGGTACCTGTCCATCAGGCATGGTCCTGCACATCAAAAACTACACCCTCCATGGGCTCATCAGTCACTGGGATCATAGCAATGTTAATCACGTTTCATCATCAATATTATCAAACATATGCATAATACCCTAATACATCTTTCAATAGCTCAAAGAGATTACAAAAATCTACAATACATGACTGGAGAAAAAGACAGGACGTCCTTTTGGGCTAGTATCCACAAGAAATGAAAAGTCTCCAGGAAGGTTTCATCCAAGCCATGTAAATGAGATGATGTGGCTAGGGGATGTTAAGACATGTGGGTAGAGTGAGAGCTAGGGATGCATAATGTTATCTGTGGGTGCCTCTGTAGAAGGCGAGTTGTACCCATCATGGATGCAATTTTTCCAACCCATTCTTGCCTTTATTATTTTCTTTTTCTTCTACTTTCTTTTTATTCAAGGGCTAACCATAGGACACTGCCTTGGCATGGTGACCAGAGATGACGGTGTTTCCCACAAGTACTTTCATAGAGATGAAAAGGATGGCTCATGATGAGACCCCCTTTCCCTTGGCCATGCATCCAAAGGTCACTGCCCTGGCGTGGTAACCAGATGGTGGCAATGTCATACTATTAGGTACCCATGAACGTAATAGGTTGGCTTGTGATGAGACCCCCTATCCTCTTGACTAAGTCTTGTTTGTTATTTTCTAGGTCCCCATTATTTCTTGCTGAGAGGATTTTTATTGCCTTCTCAGGGATCCCTGGGTGAAGCATCTCAAGGTTTCATTTCTAGGCTTTTATCTTTGACCAGCTATTTTTACCTTCTAGGCCTTTAGCCACTTCTTCCCACGAGATAAGGTGCAACCCTACAAACAGGTCAATCCAGTGCTTGGACAAGGGGAATGGGACAGGTGAGCGGGCGATAAGATGACATAGTGGTGCTATGATGGGAGAGGACGATGGCTTTTCAGAAATCACCTAGTGGAAAACGCATACCTATGGGCACAGTCTTGCTAGGATGCCCTATCAATTTCCCAGAGCTTGGTCAAGTGGGATAATGTAATATCCAAGCAGTTGTTAGAGATAAAAGGAATCATATGCATACATTTAAAGGTTTTAATGATCAAAAGTGACACATACCATGATACCTGGACCAATTACCTCATGGAGCAAGAGCCTCCTCCGATACAAGACCAAGTTGAAGGTGATAGATGTTGTTGTGCTGACAAGACAAGTCTGATGAAAGAATAAAAGGATGGGCCCTCCAGGGCCATGCTCAGGTCAATCCTGGTCTTGGTACTCCATGTCTGGGACCTGTGGGCCTCGAGACATGATCTCTTGGTTTTCCCTAAAAATTAGGGATAACATGGATGATTACAATAAGTAAATAAAACTTGCAATTCTAAATTATCAATGAAAAGACAGGATGACATCTATCGGGCATTAGACAAACGTGAATAACATGAATATAACATTCAAGTGCAAGTACAGACTATATAAGAAGATGGGAATCTAAACAAGTAATGGAAAAAGAAGCTTGTATTACTTAATATGAAAATGAGAAGCTTGAGTACAAAGTTTGAAAGAGTCTCCAAAGTCGAACCCCTTTGTTCATCAAATGTTCTTGGCTTTATAGCCTTTACAAACAGTTTCCAGTTCCTGGAAAATTGGATCAAATTTACTAAAAATAGACATTCAAAACAGATTCAAGAAAATAGGAAAAGATCCTATTTACTTGGTCAATATCTTATCCTAATAGTCTTGCTGGCATTCAGAGTCTTCAACAATTGTAGTAGATCTCCATAGGCTGATAGCTAATTCGAATTTGTCACTTTGGTAAAAAAAGACAATTTTTTATCCAAAATAAGGTAGCAAGCTCGATCTTCTCCTCTTGCTGGAACCCTTTAAAATTGGAACAGAAACCCAATAATGTTGTCATTAATTATTATCTATCATTATAAACCGTCCTCATGTCATTTGGATCAAGGAAACTCGGATCTATGAAAAAATAGTAGCTTGTTGCTCTATTCTGTGCTTTTGGTGACTGGGAAAAGACAAAAATATGTTGCTTTAATATTGACCTATATCTCTCAAATCGAAACAGATGGGTACACATTGGAAGAGGCTTTTGTATATTGGTTTGTTGTGAGTAAAAACCTCTCTCAATGTTTTGATATTCAATTTCATTTTCTTGGGATCTGCATTTCAAAAACATGTGTCAAACAAGGAAATTCTGAGATTCGAAAATTAGGGCTCAGAGATGAATTTTATTCTCCCAATATATGACACCTGTTGAAAAAATGAGAGAGTTTATTGTTCTTTGACATGTTAACTGCAACAAAAACCTCTGACTGTTTCTCAAAATGATTCTCCAGTCGCTCAGAATCATCATTTGAAAATGATGACTCAACGCAGTAAAAACATACTTTTTTGCACTTTCGGTGGCTAAAATGGCCCCGAATTTTGGGTTTAAGCTGCCGAAAGCTAGGTCTTTCGGTGGCTTAGAAGCCCTTTTGGGAAGGAGCTTAGACATTGAATCCTAAGTTTTGGCTTTTTTGAAATAAAAATCAAATCCAATGTTTTTTGAACTTTACTACAAACCTAAGGCTCTCAAAAATGAACCTTAAAAAATTTAGAAATGTATTTTTCAATGACTTCCTATCACCTAAAATAAACAAATTTGACTGTGTTATTTGAGGAGATAACATCTGGATCCTTCTGGGGATGAAAGCCTCCCTATGAGGTTTCAAGAACCTCAGTTCCAATTCCTTTCCTGTTGGGTTATGGAGTCATTTGGCATGTGCAACTGATCTTCTGCAAACCTATAACTTGCCTGTAGCCTTTACCATTGGGTTATGGAGTCATTTGGCCTTTATAATTGATCCCTTGCAAACCTGTAGCCTTTATCTGGATAGTCTTCATGTCTTCGACAACTGCAACAAATCTCCCTAGACTGTGGGATAAGTCAAGGATGCCTTCATGTCTTCGACAACTGCAACAGATCTCCCTAGACTGTGGGATAAGTCAAGGATGCCACCTTGGAAAACAAGTCATTCTTTTGTCATTAATATGCAACAAACTTTATCTCTTTTACCTTGATGGAACCTCCAAAACTAGGACAACACATTGAAACAAATCCTCTTAATAATAACCTTAACTTGTAAATCATCCTCATACCCTTTAGGATGATAAAACTTGGATCTATGCAAAAAGAGTTCCATTCTTCCCTTCTCTATGCTTTTGGTGGCTTAACGAACCAAAATCCTAACCTTTAAGCCATTGAAAGCTCTACTTTTGGTGGTTAAAAACAGCTGTGAAAGCCCACCTAAGCCATCGAAATCTTTGTTTTGAAAACTCAAGCTCATCTGTATGTATTCTCTGATAACAAAATGATCAGAGAGCCAATGTGTTCTTCCAAATCTGCAACAGTAAGTACTACTTTGACAGTAATCTTGATTAACATGTGTTTTCATTGATTCACAATATTTAGAAGAGAGAGTAGTCATGCATTTTGTTGTTTGTAATGCACACATCTAGATGGCATCACCTGCAAGAGACTTGTTAATGTATACATTAATGAAACACTCAAAACCTTCAAGGTAGGACTCACATCATAGTTTCATCTTTGGATGCAAATGAAGTAATCTTTGCAGCTGTGGCTTATAAGGACATTCTTGGATTAAGAAGAGAGGACATAACACCATAGAAGAACCACCAGGCTGAGGATACAACAACTACTGCTTAATTCAAAAGCCTTCCAAGTGCTAAACAACTTATCATTAAGTTTTGACTGTAGAATAGGTTCAATAACCAAACATGGACAAATGGATAATGAGGTCAAGGCCACTTTCATATGAATAATGCCAACCACCCTGCTCAAATCAACTAGTGCGAGTTTGTTGTATAAATTTCATTGTTTATAGTGCACACACTCAGATGGCATAAGCTCATACAATCTATAGTGTCCCCAAGGCCGAGCCCCGTTGCAAATCATGATATATGAAATGAATTGTAAACATGTCTATAGGCTGGTGAGCCATGTTTTGTATAAGCTGGTATGCTTATGTGTTTGTTAGGCCATGGATCCTAAGTGTTGAAGGCCAGGAGCATACTGATGTACTTGTATGTATGCAAAATGATTAATAAAATATAAAACACCGCCAGGTGCAAACCGACCACGATGAATGAGTGAAGGGAGACGGAGCGTCCACAGAGTGGGCAAGGGATTAGGGGATGGAAGGTGGGAAAAAGGGGCTAAGTGTTGATCCTAGGGGCTAAGCCTAGGGGGCTTAAGCCTAGGATTAATATTTTAATATTATTCCCAAAAAGACATGTATATTTTATTTTATCCTAAGTTCCTGGCAAGGGGAAAATGTGCAAAAGGGATGCATGTTGTGGGAATGCATGCAGTTCCCAGGGTGACAAGTGTCAACCTTGGTGCATGCAAATATAATAGCCGAGATGAACCATGTGAGGGGGGGGCATCTCCATTCTACCGGACGAACCGAGCGTGAACCCATCCGATCTCTGCAAGAATACCTGGCACAATCCCGAAACCAAGACGGTGAGACTATCCCGTGATTACTGGACCTATTTGGGAAGCGCGTGTCTGTTTTTCCCGACTGGCTATTGTGGCCACGCAGTGCTGGAATGCGCGTGGCATACTAGCTAGAGTAAGCTCGTGCTGAGATCATGTATGATCTCTCTGCTGGTGAGGGAGACAACTGTGGTTGGAAGAGGCAGGTTGTCAGGCCTGTGAGCAACTCTGTTCCGGTGAAAGAGTTTGCTGGGAAGTGGTTCTTCCAGAGAGTGCCCAGCACCAGCTACGGGCTCTGAGACTTTCTGATCCGGCCTGTTTCTGAGACCCAGAGAGGGAGGTTAGCACCGATGGACTGTGCGTGTGAAGGTGTATACTCCCGGGCGGAACATGCATGTGGGGAATGAGAGTCCAGTAGTAGTGGGCATAAGATGGCATCTTTGGGAAGAATCCTTCCAGATATTTCTGTGTTGTTTTCCCCTGTAACCTCAGCTTAGCCTAGGATTCCTTGCCTTGGGGTGGAGCTCAGTCCCAGCTCGGGGGTGACCCAATGTTGAGATGATGAGAAGTGTGGTCTAAGGCTGGGAGGTTCATGGAATGCCTGCACTTGGTTGGTGGATTTCATCACTGTCACAAGATAAGTATCTAACTATGTTCTTATCACATTTTGCATGACTGTGCTACATAAATTATCATGATTTCCACTGTGTATATGAATTACTGTTAAATGCTATGGATTGTTTCATTGCAGCCGTAAATTATACGTTTACTCTAGGTTAAATGTATTTCTTTACTTGAATGCATGTGATTATATAATGTCTGTATGAATTTTGGGAAAGTGAGTTAGATGGGTAATCAGAGCATTTATAAGCCCATATTTTGGAAATGGGTGTACTACAAATTGGTATCAGAATGTTACCTAGTGAGTTATAAGCTCTGGGTAGGAAAAAAGGTACACTACAAATTGGTACCAGAGCCTAGATGGGACAGTAGAGTGGTTGTTGGACTAAGAAGTGAAGGGAATTGGGCCTGGAATGGCCAATTTCGGACCTTGGTTTATTCCAGTGTGTCAAGTAGTTGCTTGACCACGCTTACGAGCTCAAGAGGTTTAGCGGTGCAGTGAAACTGTAGCCGATGTGGTCTATGGCCACGGGGAGACAGGCCTCTACACCAATGGTGTTAGAACCTTAGGATCTGTTCGGGAGGGAAGGCGAGCCCTCGTGACCATCGGATCTGGAAAAATGTGCGTAAAGGATTAAAATTCCTTTGGAAATGGCACAGGAATGTGGAAATCGCGATACGCAAAATTCCGAATTAGTTAGAAACCGTCTGAGCCATCAGATCTCGGTCGGAAAACCCGTCAGCCGTAGGATCATTCGGGAGATGTCCGAAGGTTAAACCTCAGAGACTAAGGGCGAAAGTTCCGAAATAGATCCAGACCGTCCGAAAGATGGAGGGCACGTGTCGCGCAGTCATTCAGATCGGGAATGTGGTCATCGGAGTTCCGGTAAGTGAAGGTTCATGGTTTTGTAAAGTAGCGAAACTCGAGGGTTGACCTAAACCGTCCATCATTTGGGATGCGTGTCAGAAATCCGAAGAGAGTCGGAAATCGACGTATCGGAGATCCCGAGGACAGAATAATCTTGCAACTTGAAATCGAGAAATGCGATATCCCGACAGGCTAAGGAAATAGCGTGGGGCCACGACGGAGTCGGTGATGTGGACAAGTGGCAACCATCGGAGTCATCGAGAAAAATCCCGACAAGGTAGTCGTCTATCGGTATTTGGGTCATTGAGATATCGGGGATCCTGGTGACAAGGTGTTTATGCACTTTGGATTCGCGAAGTCCGAAACCCCGACGGAGAGGAAGGTACCACCATGCGGCCAACTATCAGCACGTCGGAAAGGAGTGAAGCGCCATTGTGGGAGCCAACTGTCCGTATAGCGACGAGTCGTGATTCGGAGAATCGGGAATCGTGGGGATAAGAAGTCCATGCATTGTGAAACTCCGAACCCTGAAACCCTGATGAGAGGTTTGACTACGGTCACGGGGTAGAGGTCACGTGGACCAGGAGCTAAGACAGGAGGGCTAACGTGTGAAGGGTGCGTCGGGATTCGGAGAATCGCGAATCCTGAGGACATGTGCATTTGGACATTGGGAAGTCTGAAACCCCGATAGGAGGTATGATTGTGGTCATATAAGGGGAGGTCGTGTGAACCACGAGTCTATCCCAGAGAGTTAAACAGGAGTTCTCCGGTACAGAGACTCCGAAACCCCGAA
>ML781696.1:1057693-1072452 GCA_009831015.1 Picea engelmannii | reverse complement strand
AAAAAAAAAAAAAACCCGAAGTTCTGAAATCCCGAAGTGTCGAAAATGAAAGCTCTAGAAACACGAAAATTGTAGAGCTGAACGAGAAGCTCAGAAAACTCATTTGGAATCGAAATTTCTTTTTTTCTTGTTGGTATTAGTTATAAATGCTGAAGATTGTTCGTGAATTTTTTATGGCCTGACAAACTTCGAATTTAATTGCACAGTGTGTGTGCAGAGTTCAATGGAGGTCAATACTCCAGTTAACCAATGCCAAGTATGGAGTGGGGAAGAGTGCAGATTAACCCTGAAATAGAAGATGAATAGGAAGGAAAGGATGTTAACCTGGGAGTCGAAGGATCGAACTCCAATGGGCATGGAAAGGAGAAGGATAAGGAAGAACACATAATGAAAATCCTTGAAGGATTGCAAAGAGAGGCCAAGGCTCGCCGAGATGATAGTTGAAAGCTCATGAAAGTCAGGGACCGACAATGTGCATTAAAATTAAAAATTTTGAAGAGTCTGGAAAGAATAGAGAAGAAACTCGAGAAAGTAAGAGACTCAAGTACGACGGAGAGTCGCAGAACCCATGGGAGAAGAAGTAGGTCGAGGAGCGGTAGCTGACATCTTAGTCACTCCCAAAGATGTTCTAACAGTAAGACACACAGTAGTTCAAGCCCATCACCTACCAGAAAACATTGAAAATCTGGAAGGGAGGAATTGAAGGGAGAGATGAACAATATTAATCCTCTAACATTCGATGGAGAACATAAGAAGGAGGAAGATGCCGAGACATGGTTGCTTGGCATGAAGAAATACTTCCAATTGCAGAATTATTCCTCCCATGCAGAAGGAAGAATTGCAATGTACCAACTGAAAGGAAAAGAATCCATGTGGTGGGATCAGTTTGTACAGGTACAACACATCAGAGAGAAAGAGGTCACTTGGAAGGAATTTAAGAGGTATTTCGAGAAGAAATACCTGACTAAAAGATACTATGACAGAAAGAATAAGGTCATTGTCAAGAACAAGTATCCCCTACCAAGGATTGATGATCTTTTTGATCAGTTGAAGGATGCGAAAATATTCTCAAAAATAGATCTCATATCTGGATATCACCAAGTGAGAATAAAGGATGAGGACATTGGCAAGACCTCCTTTAGAACAAGGTATGGTCATTATGAGTTTACAGTGGTGCCATTTGAATTGTCCAATGCGCCTGCTGTCTTTATGTGCTTAATGAATGGAGTGTTCATAAATTATCTGGACAAGTTTGTCATAGTCTTCTTGGACGATATCTTGGTGTATTCCAAGACAGAGGAAGAACACGAACAACACCTGAGAATGGTGCTGCAGGTGTTGAGAGAACACCAGCTGTACGCAAAACTGAGCAAGTGCTCATTTTACCAAAGGCAGATCCATTACTTGGGACATATAATATCTGAACAAGGGATCGCTGTGGATCTTGAGAAGGTACAGGCCATTCGAGAATGGCCAACGCTAAGGGATGTGGCAGAAGTTAGATCTTTTATGGGTCTGGCAGGCTACTATAGGAGGTTTATAGCCGGATTCTCAAAAATAGCTCATTCTATCACTTCCTTGCAAAGGAAGGGGAAGAAGTTCCATTGGACTGAAGAATGTGAGAGCAACTTCCAGCGACTGAAGCAGCTGCTAACCAGTGCTCCAATCCTGAAGATTGCACATCCAGACAAGGATTATGTAGTGTGCATAGATACGTGTAAGGAGGGGCTGGGAGGAGTTCTCAGCCAAGAGGGATTTGTAATTTGTTATGAGTCCCGAAAGTTGAAGGAACATGAGAAGAATTATGCCACTCATGATTTAGAGCTGGCAACAATCATCCACGCCTTGAGGAAATGGAGACATTACCTCATGGGCAAGAGATTCGAGTTGAGAATAGACCATAACGGTTTGAAGTATTTATTCGATCAGCTGACCTTAAATGCCAGGCAAATCAGATGGCTGGAGTTTCTGTGCGAATATGACTTTGATATCAAGCATATCAAAGGGAAAGAAAATAAGGTGGCTGATGCACTCAGCAGAAAAGTGCACGAATTACATGCTACAGCCATTAGCATGTACCAGACTGAGATGAAAGACAGAATTTTAGAAGTATCCAATGCTGATTTGTAGTACAAAAGTCTTGTAGCAAAGCTACAGCAGTGTGAGAGACCACAGACCAAGGAAAGTTACACCTTGGGAACTAACGGTTTACTTCTGTATAAAAACAGAGTGTATGTACCTAATGACCGAGAATTGAAGCTGGCGATTCTAAAGGAGATGCATAATGTGGCTTATGTTGGACACCCTGGATATCAGAAGACTGTGGCAGCAGTCAAGGGCCATTATTTTTGGCCAGGTTTGAAGAAAGAAATTGTTGAATACATCGCCAGATGTATGGAGTGCCAGAAGGTTAAGGCATAGCATAGGCACCCAACAGGGTTGCTGCAGCCTTTACCTATTCCTGAATGGAAATGATACGTGGTAACAATGGATTTTATCACAAGATTGCCCAAAACAAGCAGGCAACGTGATTCAATCATGGTGGTGGTGGACAAGCTTACTAAAGCTGCCCATTTTATTCCACTAAAAACCACCCACATAGCAATAGATGTTGTTGATATTTTCCTAAAAGAAGTTGCACGCTTGCATGGAATTCCTAAGACAATTGTGTTTGATAGAGACCCGAAATTCACTTCAAATTTCTGGAAAGGATTGTTCAAAGGATTCGGAACGAATCTGAACTTTAGTACAACATATCATCCCGAGTCTGATGGACAGACAGAGAGAGTAAACAGAGTAATCGAAGACATGCTGAGAATGTATGTGATGGATAAACCATCAAGGTGGGAGGACTACCTGCATTTGGTAGAATTCGCCTACAATAATGGGTACCATGCATCATTGAAGATGAGCCCATTCGAAGCGCTTTATGGAAGAAAGTGCAACACTCCAGTGAGTTGGGATAATCCAGCTGACAGAACAGTAGTTGGACTTGAACTACTCAAAGAGACGGAAGATCAAATGATAAAAATCAAACAGAATCTGAAAGCTGCCCAGGACAGGCAGAAAAGTTACGCTGATAGTAACAGAACCCATAGAGAATTCAAAGTGGGTGACCATGTTTTCCTGAAAGTGAGAACTAACAGGAGTTCCCTGAAGCTGGGAAGTTGCGCCAAGTTGGCAGCAAGATTTTGTGGACCATTAGAGATCCTGGAAAGGATTGGGCCAGTTGCATACATGCTTGCATTACCTGCATCTATGAATGTACATAATGTGTTTCATGTTTCACTGCTTAAGAAATATGTACCTGATGCTAATCATGTTATCGATTGGACTGTGATTCAGGTGGAACCAGAAGGTGTCCTACAAGTGCATCCTATGCGCATATTGGACAAGAAAAGCAAACAGCTCTGGAATCGATCTATAGGGCTTGTAAAGGTCTAGTGGACCTGGTACGGTCCTGAAGATGCGACATGGGAGCATGAAGAAGTAATGCGGGAAGAGTACCTGCATCTTTTTGAAAATTTTGAAAGACTTGCAGAGACATTGTAAGTTGCACTGAGGACAGTGCAAAAATAAGGGGAGGGGGATTGTAGTGTCCCCAAGGCCGAGCCCCGTTGCAAATCATGATATATGAAATGAATTGTAAACATGTATATAGGCTGGTGAGCCATGTTTTGTATAAGCTGGTAGGCTTATGTGTTTGTTAGGCCATGGATCCTAAGTGTTGAAGGCCAGGAGCCTGTTGATGTACTTGTATGTATGCAGAATGATTAATAAAATATAAAACACAGCCAGGTGCAGACTGACCACGATGAATGAGTGAAGGGGGACGAAGCGTCCACAGAGTGGGCAAGGGATTAGGGGCTGTAGGTGGGAAAAAGGGGCTAAGTGTTGATCCTAGGGGCTAAGCCTAGGGGGCTTAAGCCTGGGATTAATATTTTAATATTATTCCCAAAAAGACATGTGTATTTTATTTTATCCTAAGTTCCTGGCAAGGGGAAAACGTGCAAAAGGGATGCATGTTGTGGGAACGCATGCAGTTCCCAGGGTGACAAGTGTCAACCCTGGTGCATGAAAATATAATAGCCGAGATGAACGATGTGAGGGGGGGGCGTCTCCATTCTACCGGACAGACCGAGCATGAACCCATCTGATCTCTGCAAGAATACCTGGCACAATCCCGAAACCAAGACGGTGAGACTATCCCGTGATTACTGGACCTATTTGGGAAGCGCGTGTCTGTTTTTCCCGACTGGTTGTTGCGCACACATAGTGCTAGACTGCACATGGCATACTGGCCAGAGTAAGATCGTGCTGAGCTCGTGTATGATCTCTCTGCTGGTGAGGGAGATGATTGTGGTTGGAAGAGGCAGGTTGTCAGGCCTGTGAGCAACTCTGTTTCGGTGAAAGAGTTTGTTGGGAAGTGGTTCTTCCAGAGAGTGCCCAGCACCAACTACGGGCTCTGAGACTTCCTGATCCGGCTTGTTGCCGAGACCCAGAGAGGGAGGTTAGCACCGATGGACTGTGCGTGTGAAGGTGTATACTCCTGGGCGGAACAGGCATGTGGGGAATGAGAGTCCGGTAGTAGTGGGCGTAAGATGGCATCTTTGGGAAGAATCCTTCCAGATATTCCTGTGCTGTTTTCCCCTGTAACCTCAGCTTAGCCTAGGATTCCTTGCCTTGGGGTGGAGCTCAGTCCCAGCTCGGGGGTGACCCACTGTTGAGATGATGAGCAGTGTGGTCTAAGGCTGGGAGGTTCGTGGAAGGCCTGCACTTGGTTGGTGGATTTCATCACTGTCACAAGATAAGTATCTAACTATGTTCTTATCACATTTTGCATGACTGTGCTACATAAATTATCATGATTTCCGCTGTGTATATGAATTACTGTTAAATGCTATGGATTGTTTCATTGCAGCCGTAAATTATACGTTTAATCTGAGTTAAATGTATTTCTTTACTTGAATGCATGTGATTATATAATGTCTGTACGAATTTTGGGAAAGTGAGTTAGATGGGTAATCAGAGCGTTTATAAGCCCAGATTTTGGAAATGGCTGTACTACAAATTGGTATCAGAATGTTACCTAGTGAGTTATAAGCTGTGGGTAGGCAAAAAGGTACACTACACAATCCATGGATTTGAGCTCTGTAAGATAGAGGCTTGGATCATTCATTTCAACTTTCTCTGGCTTTGGAAATTCCATGTCAATTATTATAGAAATAGTACACTCATCAGGTGGATGACAAAGTACTCTAAAAGCATGCAATAACTTCATGTTGTTCCTGAGGTTTATCTTTTTAATCATCTCCAACAAATTGTTTGTGCCCTGTAGCTTTCCCTGAACCAGTGGTGATACATTGGTGAAGAGATCATGTAGAGTATGACCAAGTAGTTTCTCCTTCTCTATTTCTTTCTTGTCCATTAAATGTTAATCTACAATGGAAAAGAAGGAACACATATTTGAAACTCTGAAACAGAAAGAGATCAAATTTAAATGAAATGTGATATAGAGAGGTTTATGGGATCATTTAGTTGTTGTTGTTGCATCAACCTTCTGGAAGAAGCTTACAGAAGTAGAGTGTACTGGTTGTGATAAAATCTTAGGAGTTGGAATAACTGATATTGCAAAAATCCTTGATTCTCGATGTGATTACCCATGCTCGTGGCACCATCCTCTTAAGCATTTCAAGAGTGTGATCTTCAACCTGTTGTGGGGTTTCTTTCTCCTTGTGCTCAGCATCAGGAGTCAACATATCGGGTTTTAACAAAATCCCCCCGAACAACACATTGTTCTCTGCCAAGTATAAAAAAACCTCAGTCTAGACTTTCTCTGCCACTTCAAGGATTTTATCAATGGAATGGTCTCCATCCAGCAGAATCTCTAGCTCCACAATGGGCACAAGGCCATTGTCTTGAGAAAGGGAAGCATAACGTCCAAGTCCCCAGGAAGCTTTGCTTATTTAAGAAATAACAACTGAATATAATTTATATGTTCATATGAAGAGATTATTCTCCTGCCTACTCCTACACTAACCAATTGTACTGCCTCTTATCAAGTGAAATCATGCTTCCAATGAAGCCATGTCAGAAACTGATTTACTGAACTTGTTCTTGATTTTGACCCCAAAAATAATAGAGAGTGTAACATACAGAAATATAGTTGATGACATAAACAATCTTCGTTTGAAAAAAATGTTTTGACATTCATACTACTCATATTTTTGAAATAGTCAGCAACAGGGTCATAAAACCATAAAAGAATACCTCTTTGAGATGTTGATCCAACTGCAGAATGAAGTGATGTTGGCTGCCTTCACTGATATCGATGTTGAATGTAAACTGTTCTTCTTATGTCAAATGAAAATAAAAGCTCAATTGCTGATCTGAAACTTTCTACTCCTCACCTTCCTCCTCATATCTACTGAAATTTGCCTTTGTCTGCAAATCAAAAAACTGAGGGTTGCCTTTTGAATCTACTGTAGATCTGAAACTATCACTTGCTAATGCATCAATCTGATAATCATCTTTAGGTTTTTCTAAGGGGACATTCTCATCTTCATGACAACCTAAGTCAGTAGATGCATTTGATATAATTTTAAAACCATCTATACTATGGCTAATATTGTGAATATCATCAATGTATCGGTCACAATGAGAGGTATCCCCTATAACAACATACTCTTCATGATTATTTGAATCTTTAGTCAATAAATTGAATTCATGACAACATTCAGGAAATAGAAAGTCAATTGAAATTATTCCTTTGCAGAACAAATGAAAGGCAACATAAAAATCTACCAAAGAGTTGATATTGGCAATAGGAAGAGACCGGTACCAATCACGAGCAATCCCCTCTAATGAAAAACAGAAGAGCCGGATTTGAACATCCTCATGCACAACTTGCAACCGATGAATGCAATCATAAAAGTCCAGAAAATGTTCAGCTGGTACTTCCCAATCTTCACCTCGAAATCTGGGAAGTCTATTTTCCCATTCATCTCTACTAGGCATTGGATTAGGGAAACCAACATTCTTTGAAAAATCACAGAAATCATACCTCTTCGCTAAGATCTTATTCATGTCATACCGGTGGAGTCACCAACAAATTTCTGAACAATGGAGTTTCCACTGAATTCGTCCTTCATGGAGTTGCCAGATAGATGATTACAACCAAATGATGTCCAGACTTTGTTTATCATCAAAGCTATATCTTGTCGTCTCCCAAAGAAGACGAGCTTCAATCTCCTCTCCTCGACAACGATGCCAATTTGTTATCACTCCAGGAAACTCTCTTAGGTTGTATCTCAGAGATGCCTGGTAACTTAACTAATATCTCAATGATTCACTCAAATGGATCAAGTCGAATGACTAAATCAAACCTCACTCACTCAAGACATGCATAAACACACTTAGATTGACAAGGCTTTCAACTACTACTATTCAGGGAGTTTGTAAATAAGTGGATGTGTGGAGAATCCTTACTATACAACCAGAATCATACAATAAACATATATGAATGGCTGATTACAATAAGTAAATAATACTTGCAATTCTAACTCATCAATGCAAAGACAGGATGACATCTATCAGGCATTAGACAAATGTGAATAACATGAATATAACATTCAAGTGCAAGTACAAACTCGATAAGAAGATCGGAATATGAACAAGTAATGGCAAAAGAAGCTTGTATTACTTAATATGAAAATGAGAAGCTTGAGTACAAAGTCTGAAAGAGTCTCCAAAGTCGAACCCCTTTGTTCATCAAATGTTCTTGGCTTTATAGCCTTTACAAACAGTTTCCAGTTCCTGGAAAACTGGATCAAATTTACTCAAAATAGACATTCAAAACATATTCAAGAAAATAGGAAAAGATCCTATTTACTTGGTCAATATCTTATCCTAATAGTCTTGATGGCATTCAAAGTCTTCAACAACTGTAGTAGATCTCCATAGGCTGATAGCTAATTCGAATTTGTCACTTTGGTCAAAAAGGACAGTTTTTTGCCAAAATAAGGTAGGAAGCTTGATCTTCTCCTCTTGTTGGCACCCTTTAAAACTGGAACAGAAACCCAATAATGATTCCATTAATTATTATCTATCATTATAAATTTTCCTCATGTCATTTGGATCAAGGAAACTCGGATCTGTGCAAAAATAGTAGCTTGTTGCCCCGTTATGTGCTTTTGGTGACTGGGAAAAGGTAGAAATATGTTGCTTTAATATTGACCTATATATCTCAAATAGAAATAGATGGGTACAAACTGGAAGAGACTTTTTTATATTGTTTTGTTGTGAGAAAAAACCTCTCTCATTTTTTTGATATTCAATTTCATTTTCCCGGGATCTACATTTCAAAAACATGTGTCAAACAGGGAAATTATGAGATCCGATAATTAGGGCTTAGTGATGAATTTGATTCTCCCAATATATGACACATGTTGGAAAAATGAGAGAGGTTACTGTTCTTTGACATGTTATCAACAAAAAACTCCGACCGTTTCTCAAAATGATTCTCCAGTCGCTTAGAATCATCATTTGAAAATGATGACTCGACGCAGTAAAAACAGACTTTTCTACACTTTCGGTGGCTAAAATGGCCCCGAATTTTGGGTTTAAGTTGCCGAAAGCTAGGGATTTCGGTGTCTTAGAAGCCTTTTTGGGAAGGATCTTAGCCACTGAAATTTGAGTTTTGGATTTTTTGAAATAAAAATCAAATCCATTGTTTTTTGAACATTATTACAAACCTAAGGCTCTCAAAAATGAACCTTAAAAAATTTAGAAATGTATTTTTCAATGACTTCCTATCACCTAAAATAAACAAATTTGACTGTTTTATTTGAGGAGATAACACCTATCACTGTCACCTCAATAGGATTCTTCTTTCTATTTAGGGTGGTAGGACCAGGGGAGACGTCCCTGGTGACCTGGGGGTTTGAGAAGGCAAGGTCAAAATGGCTAATAAAAAGATCTCCTCTCACAAGGAAGTAAATAGAAAATTATGAAGTAAATAGAAAATTATAACAACAAATATTGATGATGCAATACTTCACATTACATGCCTTGAAATGGCTTCAAAATGACTAAGAATCATCAACCATTGAAATCATAATACTAACCTTTATTAGAAGCAACCAAGACAATGTATTAATCAACATTTTCAATTGCTTTTATGAGCTTTTAATGTTGCAATTAATGGTTGTAGCTTACTTTAGTAACAACAACAATAGTGTTAGTAGGTTAGGCTATTCTAGTGTTAGAAATGGTTAGTAGGAAGCTCAAAGTATAAGTTTTGGTGGTTGTTTTGATCAATTACTCAAAATAGGACTTAGACTAGTGCTTTAGGGCAAATGGAGTCAATGATGTGGTAGAAAATGTTGAAGAGAAATGATAGTAGGAGAGTCAAAGACAATAGAGATAAATAGATGGAGTTTTGGTAACCCAAGGCTCCAACTATCAAACCCTAGGGGAAACTAGCTACTAAATTGTAGGTAACCCTAGGCCTTATTAGATTTCCTCCCTCTTTAACTCAATGATGAAACTAAATCGACTAATATGAAACAAGTAAGACTAGGGTGTTTCAATGGAAATGCCCTAGAAAATGCTTCAAGAAAAATGGCCTTTTGACAAGATCTAGTAGGTTAAGGCTTTTAAATCTAGGACAATAATATGTGCTAGTCTTCCTAGGGTTTAATCAAGCTATTTCATAATCTTGAATGTAAATGTAATATAAATAAAAATATACCTATTCAATTAAGAATAATTGCAGAAGTATCACTTACATACATCAAGAATCATCAAGAAAATCCCTAGTTGAACACATCCACCAAGAAACTTGCCAAAATATTTCAAATTTAGCCTTCTTCAACAAGTGCGCCTAAAATTTAAGCTAATAAACCCTAGATAGGGAACAAATTTCAGTCCTCACAAGTGTGAGTGAAATATGATCAATAATACAAGGGTTTAAACCCTTATTTATACAAAACTAATGATCAGAATTAGGTCAAAAAGGCCGACATGGCCAGTTACACATAATATCTAATTTTTACATAAAATGTCATAATAAAACCCTAAATAAAATTGTAAAGATGATGTGCCACTTTAGGTGACGTTAGGCCCTTTTATGGCAACATTGGCCTCATGGAGAAAATCGTTAGGCCTCCTTAGGCCTTAGGATCCTACCACATGTGCCACTTGGCACACAATTGCCTCCAAAGTATCCAAAACATTGGGTGACGTCATGGGTGACCTAGGTGACGTCATGGGAATTCCAAGGCCTAGATCAAGGTGAAAAGGGCAACACCCCCCCTGGGTCCAAGTCTGCTAGGTTGTCCCTGGTGGAACGTCCTCCAATCTTTGGTGCAAACCCTTGATCTATCTCTGCCCCTGTGAGTTGCACCTTGTCATGGATGCAAATGTTGCCAAGCCCATTCATGCATTTTATCTTTTATTCTTATTTCTTTTTATTTCAAGAGGCTAGTTGGGGGACATTTCCCTGGCGTGGTGACCAGTGGTGACAATGTTACCCACAAGCATTTCACAGAAATGAAAAGTTTGGATTGTGATGAGACCCCCTTTCTCTTGGTTATGCCACCAATAGCCACTACTTGAGCGTGGTGACCAGTTGAGTGGTAGTGTAATACCACTACATTCCCATGGATCTAATAGGCTATCTCATGATGAGACCCCCTATCCTCCAACTAGGTATTGATTTATTATTTTTATGGGTTCCTCTGTTTCTTGCTGAGAAGATTTTTATTTATTTCTCGGGGATCCCTGGGCGAAGCATCTCAAGGTTTCATTCTTTTGGATTTTATCTTTTGCCAGCTACTTTTACCCTCTGGGCCTTTATCCCCTTCTTCCCACAAGATAAGGTACAACCCTTGGATAGTTTTTCCAACCTAATGTGCTAACTAGTGTATGGGATGGATGAACGAGAAAAAGATGAAAAGTGGCAAGTATGGTGGGAACGAATGATGACCTTTCATGAATCCCTCTAGTGGAAAATCAAACGCTATGGGAACTGGCTTACTAGGGAAACCTGTCATTCCCCCCAGGCGTGGTCAAGTGGAAAGGAATAAGGTCCAAGCACACGTTAGAAGAAAAAAGAATTAAATGCACATATTCAAATGTTTTGAGAATCAAAGTGACACATAACATGATACCCGAACTCACTACCTCATGGAGAAAGACACATTTCTGTTGCAGGACCAGGCCGATGTGATGGATGTTGTTGCTACTGACAAAGTGGAGGAGTTGAAGAAGAAAAGGATGAGCCCTCCAGGGCCATGCTCAAATCGATCTGGGCCATGATAATATTTAGAGACAAATAGACAATAAACTATTAGGCTTTAAGACTCAGCTACAAAAAAGGAGGCTAGGTTACAAGAAATAGAAAAAAACAACCAATAAGAAAAACAATCAAAGCATGAATAAGAGGTCGAAGAAAATAACAATCTTTGGGACAAAATTAAAGATCTAGAGGAAAAGCAAATTAACAATTTGTCCCTAAATAGTGTGGAACAAAAATTGGATATCAAACCTATCAAATAGGAAATAAATAAGCTCATAGAGTTATACCACAAGTGCAACAAAAAAGCCTTCAACCTGATAATTTTTGGTATAAAAGAACAAAAATATGATGACATGTTACCAATAGTCAAGGAGGAATTAAAATATAAATATCAAATTGAAACCAGTGACCTTATAGAAGAAAAAAGGTTGGGAAAAATAATTGAACATAAAGATAGGTTGATTCGGGTTATGGTAAGTTCTAATGCCCATAAATACGACATACTTAGTAAAACTATGAGCTTAAAAGGGTTTGGAATATTTATAAATGAAGACCTCATTACAAAAGATCAAGCTAAATGAAGGAAGGAGGTTCAAAAGGTAAATGAAGCCAGAAAGAAATGAAACTAGGCAATAATTAGGAATCGAAAAGCTATTAGTAGGGATAGAGACTAAAAGAATAACAAGAGACACTTTGAACCCTTTCTTGGAATCCTAACCTTCTAAGTCATCAAAATTTTAGTGATCTTGGAACACTTATCTTAATTCTTTTCAAGCATCGAAATAACATTTTAAAGAAATCCAAGTGATCTCTTATTTCTCTTAAAGTCTGATAGACCAATTTTGATACCAGAAATGAGGAATGAGTGACATTGGACAAATTGATAATTTGAAACTCTAATTAGTTCTACTATTAATATACAGTATTGATTATTCACATAAATTTTTTATATATCTCATCATATGCTTATTTTTTTATATCTTTGTTATTTCCTAACTTTGTCTCAATATATAATATGCCAGTTCAGATATTTTATGTTCAATTTTTCCCAAAATCCGAGTAGAAACTATTGGATATGCATATTTGAGTGGTTAATTTTGTATACTCCTAGTATCCCAAGGGTTTTTGAGCACCCTGAACCCATTTATGCATTCAAAATGCAATTTAAACAACATAAAATTGTGATTTCGTGGATATTTATGTCACCAAATTCCGACTAAAAAAACTGAAACTTAGAACAGTTAGACAACACCAATAAAAAAAAATGAAACTTTAGTGATCTTGGAACACTTATCTTAATGCTTTTCAAGCATTGAAATAAAATTTTAAATAAATCCAAGTAATCTCTTATTTTTTTTAAAGTCCGATAGACCAATTTTGATACCAGGAATGATAAATGAGTGAGATTGAACAAATTTATAATTTTCAACTCTAATTAGTTCTACTATTAATAAAGAGTATTGATTATTCACATAACATTTCGATATATCTCATCATATGCTTATTTTTTATATATTTTATCTTTTTGTTATTTCCTAACTTTGTCTCAATATATAATATGTCAGTTAGGATATTTTATGTTCAATTTTTCCCAAAATCCGAGTAGAAATTATTGTATCTGCATATTTGAGTGGTTAATTTTGTATACTCCTAGTATCCCAAGGGTTTTTTAGCACCCCCAACCCATTTCTGCATTCAAAATGCAATTTAAACAACATAAAATTGTGATTTCGTGGGGATTTATGTCACCAAATTCCGACTAAAAAAACCAAAACTTAGAACAGTTAGACAACACCAATAAAAAATAAATAAATGAAACTTTAGTGATCTTGGAACACTTATCTTAATGCTTTTCAAGCATCGAAATAACATTTTACAGAAATCCAAGTAATCTCTTATTTTTCTTAAAGTCTGATAGACCAATTTTGATACAGGAAATCAGAAATGAGTGAGATTGGACAAATTTATAATTTTCAACTCTAATTAGTTCTACTATTAATAAGGAGTATTGATTATTCACATAACATTTCGATATATCTCATCATATGCTTATTTTTTATATCTTTTATGTCTTTGTTGTTTCCTAACTTTGTCTCAATATATAATATGCTAGTTAGGATATTTTATGTTCACTTTTTCCCAAAATCCAAGTAGAAATTATTGGATATGCATATTTGAGTGGTTAATTTTGTATAATCCTAGTATCCCAAGGGTTTTTGAGCACCCTCAATCCATTTCTACATTCAAAATGCAATTTAAACAACATAAAATTGTGATTTCGTGGAGATTTATGTCACCAAATTCCGACTAAAAAAAACAAAACTTGGAACAATTAGACAACACCAATAAAAAATAAATAAATGAAAATTATTTTAGGAAGTAGTTTCATTTAAGAGATATTTAGAATATGCATTCATGGCGAACTCACCCCTCAATCACTTAAATAGTATTAAACACTTATTCAACATTGCAAACATATATATTTGACAATGTATAATGGATAAAATTGATCATGGGTTTCACAATGTGGATGTGTACATTTAATTATAATTAGTTTAGAAATCAATTTTTAATTAGTTTACAATGTTTTTAAAAAAAATAATTAAAAATTATAATTAAAAATTTAATTTAATTATTAATTGAAATTAATTAATTAAAATATATATTAATATGGAAGTAGTTTCATTTAAGAGATATGAAGAATATGCATTCATGGCTAACTCACCCCTCAATCACTGAAATAGTATTAAACACTTATTTAACATTTGAAACATATATATTTGAGAACGTATAATGGATAAAATGTATCATGGGTTTCACAATGTGGATGTGTACATTTGATTATAATTAGTTTAGAAATATTTTTTTAATTAGTTTAGAATTTTTTTTGAAAGAAGTAATTTAAAATTATAATTAAAAATTTAATTAAATTATTAATTGAAATTAATTAATTAAAATATATATTAATGTATTAATTTTTTAGATTTTTTTTATATTTTTTTTAGAGTTTATAAATCTATTGTAATAATATATTTATTATGAGCTTATTCCCCAAACAAAAAATTATATTTATATTAACAATAATTTAATAAATTTTATATTAATATATTTAATTTTAAAATTATTTTACATTCATATACATACATATATAGTATAAATATATTTTTTATTTAAATTTATATTAATAATAATTTTATAATTTTATACATCATGAGTGAACCTAGTGGTTAAGAACATGTGTTTCCTCCTAAGAGATCACATGTTCAAATCCAGAGGGGGTAGGGTATGTATCTTAAGAAAGGTAAGATATTACTTGGACTTCTTTAGAATTTATTTTGGTGTTCCAAAACTAGAGGGTTAGGAAGGTTGATATTGTGACAAATATTTTGAATTTGAGATCTAATTTGGGTATACTTAGGGCACTATAGGAGAATGTGATTTTCATCTTCAACCCTTTGAA
>ML781696.1:1019644-1044590 GCA_009831015.1 Picea engelmannii | reverse complement strand
ACAAGATTAATGAATAATATCTTTATTATTTTTTTATTTTTAGAAAAGGTAAAATTTTACCACCATCAAAGATTAGACCTAGACCTTAATTTCCTAAGTGGGGCGACACATATTTTTTTTTTTCTTTTTTTTTTTTAAGGGAAAGGTTTCAAATCTTCCTTAACACTTTATTGTCCTAAATCCATATAGGTTTATTCATTTATTAAATAACCACCTGACATGCCCTTCATGACATACTAGGTGCTCCAAGGGTTCCACTCGTCTCTTTCTGTTTCTCTTGCACAACGTGCCCTTCAGGATGCACCACGTACTCCAAGGGTGCCACTCGCCTCTTTCCATTTTTATTGCACGATGTGCCCTTCAGAATGCACCACATTCTCCAAGGGTGCCACTCGCCTCTTTTCATTTTTTTGCACGACGTGCCCTTCAGGATGCACCACGTGCTCCAAGGATGCCACTCACCTCTTGACTGATTTGGTAGACATCAAAAAACCCTGGAGTCAATATTCCGCCAAGTGAAATTGTGGGAGACTAAGGGCCTCTAAGGAATAAGGCCCCTGCCTTATTGTGCACCCCTTAGAATCATCATGAGCGACTATCGCAGTCTGCCCTCACGCCATCATGGTTCTCTTGAACTAGGTAATCATTAAACTATAGTTCGAGCCACGACGGGAGTGATAGTAGGCTGTGGCAGAGCTACTGTCCACACCTCTCCCTCAACATCTCTGGTAGTCGTGCGTGACCCCTTTACTCCACATGTGAGTCTGGCCGGCAAGTTATCATCATCCTGCATCATCAACAAATCATGTCAGAATATATCCATATCATATCATCTAATCAGATGCACTAATATCACCTATAAAACAATCAAACCCCAATGGTACAGTCCCTAACTCGATCCGGAGTCCAAGGGGTCCCATTGATGCCTCTGCATCCTCTAGGTCCAAGATCTTGCACACTCAGTAAAACCGAGTCAATAACACATGTCTATGTCAATGTAGTAAAACAACATGTCATCAACCCATAACGCCTCATAATCAAAATCAATGTTTTAATAGCATAAAATCTAGATCACTTGCGAGCAAGTGTCCTCAAAGAATAAGTTTACTCAGTGTGCAAGAGAGGGATGTTACATACACCCCCTCTTGGTCTAAACTTCATCCCGAAGTTTCACAGTAAAAATGCCGAAATAAAGTGTATCACAATATGTAACGACCCCTTCGTTACTACAACGAGCGAAGCATTTTTTTTTTTGTTTCCAGGAATTAAGAGGCAAGAAGGCATCGTCAACAAAATTTTACCCACACCATTGACAATGAACAGAAGCACGTAACCCCCGGTAAGCATGCAAATACGACACTGCGCACAGACACAAGGGTAACCGGGCAACATGCACAAAAAATGAGGAGTAATGACCAACTTCTCGACGCAACAAGACATGCCTACAAGATTAAGGGACAAATTCCCTTCCCTCCATAGCGACGCTGACGAACAAGACTAAAACCTCCAGGAGCACGATCCATTGCTTGAGGCATCAACCCTTGTGCTAGGTCAACATACGACACTCAGGCTCCCTCCCAGGTAGTCTCTAACTCCGACCGAGACATCATTCACCGCTAACCCATAAGGTGTTCCATACTCCCCTCATCAAGAACCATGTCATTCCCAGTAGAGAGGTGCTAAAGGTCCAAGAAAAGGATTGATCGTGTAAAGATTGTTCCATTTTCTGGTGGATCTACCAAGTTTGTTTCTGCTAAGGGTTGAAAACTAAAAAAAAAATACATCAAATGGTCACTGGTAGTGGAGCTATGCACTGTCCCAATATAGTTGTGTGTTGAACATAAAGAACACTTCTATGTCAATTTAGATGATTAACATAAAGAACACTTCTATGTCAATTTAGATGATGTTGATGGTTTGACATAATCCTTTGCTCTTCATAATCTTTGTTTTTCCATATGTTTTGATATGCACCCTTCTCCAATTTGATATTTTTAAAAATCTCCACAAATAAGCCAATCAATATACTTTTTCAAAACAAAACAAAGTTCTATGAATACCAAAATATCCATTGTCCCTCTATTTTTGAGATGGAATGTTCTGGACATCTCGCTTTTCTTTTTTTTAAGAGATGCCAATGCAAAGCAGGCCAATAAAAATTATTTTTTAAAAACAAAGAAAGTTGCAGGTATGAATGCCAGCATGACATAATCATAACTGTAATGAGCATCCCCAAAATGTTTTATATTTATTCTTGTATAGGAACATAAAGAAATCGTACTTTATCTGTCAACAATGCATTTTTACCTGACTGAGCTAATTGTTCTTATACTGAACAGAACAAGCTCTTGCTCTACACATCAATTGACCTCATAACCTTTAATGCTTAGAATATTGAACCATACCAAAATTGGTTGTCTGCTGAGAGACAATGTGCAACCACGTTCGACTTGCCTTTCTTGTGTTTTATTACGGGTTGAAACCATCGGCTTTAATTGTTTATCCATGAGCAACATTTTTGTGGAGCATTTTACATCCATTATATCTCTACAATCGCAGGAGTAATATTGAAATCTTTCACATAATTACAAACACTGAAGTCATATTTTACATTCATTACCTATTTACAATGGCAGAGGTAATACTTTTACATTTGTTACACAAATTTAATCGCAGAGGTAATAAAAACAAGTCAATCCAACAAGAACCAAATGCAGATGGAAGCTTAATCTTTTTACATCTCGGGATACCAATATAAAAATGTTGACAGCAGTAAGAGAACGTCAGGGTCATAAGGAGAACTCATCGAAAGGATCACAGGGATTCTATCAGTCAAGGTGCAGAAAAAAAAAAAAAATCAGGGAGCAAATAATCCACACGACGGGAAGGCGCAAGTCAAATAATCAAGCAAGGACAACAACAAAGGTAGACGAATGACAAGATCATCCTTTGCTGATCATCCTCACACAAAAAAGCAGGGCGTTGAGATCCATAGGTCTTTTAACGCTAAGGCGACGACTGTAGATCAGGCTCCTGGCCGACTGCTCAAGTGAGGACTGAGGAGATAGGGATGAAAGGTAAACAACCAGTATGGTCACAATCAACACCTCAGGGCGGTCACTTCATGCGGGAAAACAAGGCCATAGGAAATGACAACCAAGGAGCTAGGCTAAGAAAATTTCAGCGATCAATCTAAACATCCAATCTACTTACATAATCCACATGTAGATCCAATCATAAAACCTACAACATTCTACCATTCAAAAGAAGAAAGTGTACCATTTCCTATTCGCCCGCTCTGTGTGACGTCTGTGCGCTCCATGCAACTCCCGCTCGCTGACCATCGAGACTTCACCGGTACCTCCGAGCCAATGCTATGGGTACTTTTCTTCCCCCTTAGCCCCCCGAGCCGCAAAGGGGCCACACACACTATCCAAAGGTTTCGTCTAACTCCCAGCTCGCCTCGCAAGGTCGAGCTACCACTCCTCTCCGAGATAGGTATCCCAACTCCCACAAGTAAATTAGTCAAGTCAATATTTATGCAGCGTAACATTATGCAAACAAAAGATCCCCTTTCGTCCTTCTCTTTCCTTTATTTTATAAAGTTTCAAACTTCTTTTCTTTCCTAAAATCTCATTTAATTAAAGTTTTAAAATAAATTCCTAAATTTCATCTCCGTAAAGGTGTCCCCCATCCCCTACATTCCTCCATAAATTAATTTATTTAATTAAGTAATTATCTTTATTTCCCTCACCCACCTAGAGTTACTCCTAGAATCACTCCTAGGTGTCCCTAAATTCCCTTACAGGTTTTAAAGGCTTTCCCTATTATGAAATTGCTAATTCAGTTTAAAATTAGAAAGCTCTTAAATGTAGATTCTTTACTAAGTTGACTTCCCACTTTTTCCCTTAAGTTCCTCTTTTTCCTTTTTATGTTACCTATTTTCCCTAGTTTCCTATTTTTTTTATTTTCCCTCTTTCCCCTTTTACTTATAACTCAAAAAGGCAGGTGTGGAATTTAACCCCTTTTCCCTTTTATCATTAATTTAGTATCTTCTTAAATTATCAAAAGATAAAATAATTAATTCCCTCTTTACATTTTGTATCCACAGATTTTATTTCTTATGAATAATTTAATTTCTTACTCCCTTCATGTTACAAAATTTTATGAAGATCATAATTATTATTTAAGTGGTTTTTATTTTAAATTTTATTATTTTATTTTTTATTATTATTTTTTTTAAAGGTAGACAAAATTTTACCCCTAGCGTAATTTTAGACTTAGAACTTAGATTTTGTACTGGGCGACATTTAATTAGGGAAATTGTTTTCAAATTTCTTAACATGTTATTTGTCTTAGGGCCATCTAGGTTCATCCCTCTATCATCAACAATGCGACATGCCCTTCATGACACACTAGGTGCTCCAAGGGTGCCACTCGCCTCATCTGTTCCTTTGCGCGACGTGCCCTTTAGGATGCACTACATGCTCCAAGGGTGCCACTCGCCTCTTGAATGATTGGTAGACATCAATAACCCCTGGAGTCAACACTCTACTAGGTGAACTTGTGGGAGACTAAGGGATTCTAAGGAATAAATCCCCCGCCTTATTGAGCACCCCTTAGAATCATCGTGAGTGACTGTCGTAGTCTTCCCTCATGACGTCGTGGGTCCTCTCGAAATAGGTAATCATTAACCTACAGTTCGAGCCACGATGAGAGTGCTAGTAGGCTGTGGTAGGGCTGTTGACCACACCTCTCCCTCAACATCTCTGGTAGTCATGTGTGACCCATTTACTCCACATGTGAGTCTAGTCGGCAAGCTATCGTCAGCCTCCATCATCAACAAATCATGTCATAACATATCCATATCATATCATCTAATCAAAAGTACTAAATCACAGTGAAACACTCAAACCCCAATGTTACACTCCCTCACTTGATCCAGAGTCCCAGGGGTTCCAATGATGCCTCAACATCCTCTAGGTCCATAAACCTGCACACTCAGTAAAACCGAGTCAATAGCACCTGTCAATGTCGAGAAGGGGAAAAACAACATGTCATCATCACATGACGCCTCATAATAAAAATCAAAAGTTTTAATAGAATAATAATCTGGATCACTTGCGAGCAAGTGTCCTCAAAGAATAAGTTCGCTCAGTGCGCCAAAGCGAGATGTTACATACACCCCCTCTTGGTCTAAACTTTGTCCCAAAGTTTCACAGTATATATGCCGAAAAAATAATGTATCACAGTATCATATGCCTATCATCAAACAAAAATGGAAACCGTTGGCGCATATCATATGCGTCCTTCCAGGTCGTTGAGTGTGGACTATAATTGTCCCATTGGACCTTGACCTAATCTATCGTTCGACGTCGTAGCTGTCGAATGCGATGATCCAAGATGCGGATCAGCTCAGCCGTGAGCGCACCCTCGTCCGACCCCCGCAAGGTGCTCAATTCAAATCATGTGAAGGCTAATCATAAAGTCTCAGTAAAGATGTGAAATACATCATGCATATTCCTCAAGAATCAGGCAGGGCTAGTCATCAGTCTACAGGGCTCTCCTTCCACAATATCATAGGAGATAATCTAGGCCCCTATTTCCAAACTTGATCGAACTCTTTTGTGGTTTCGGCCGCAAAAATACTCGATCGCCACAACGTAACTACGGTCGACACGACGCGCATCATTGTAACTTTTTTGACGATCTACACTTCCTTGGTCCTTTGTCTTAAAGTTTTCATTTAATCTTCCAATTCTTGGATCTCTTCCAGTCCCACCTGGACCCTATCTACAAGCTGATCCCAAATCAAGGCACCCGACACGGTCACCTGTAAAGAATCTTGAAATGTACCATCTTAATGGTGCCTTGGTACTATTGTTATAAGGTGAATTCTACCAATGGAAAGAATTCTTCCCAACACTACCGTTGTCCATCACGTTCATGTGCAAAAGGTAATCCAAGGTCTGGTTCGTTCATTCGGTCTGCTCATCAGTCTCTCGGTGATACACAGTACTGAAGTTAAGTTGGGTTCCTAAGGCCTCTTGGAAACTCATCCAAAATCATCCAGTAAAACACCAATCCTTGATCAGATGTAATCCTCTTAGGCACGCCATACAACCTCACAATATCGCTGATGGAAACTCTAGCTATGTCAGGTGCCTGATACATCGTACGCATAGGAAAAAGTGAGCACTCTTCGTCAGAGTGTCTACTACTACGAAAATCGAGTCATGTCTCCTTGCTGTCATTGGCAATTCAATAATAAAATCCATCGAAATAACCTCCCATTTTGATTCTGGAATAGCATGTGGTTGTAGTAATCATGTTGGGTGTCCATGTTCAGTCTTTACTTGCTAACATTCTAGACATCTGGCCACATGGTTGACTATGTTTGCCTTCATTTCCTTCCAGAAGAACAAGGGTTTAAGGTATGCCCTCATCTCCGTGACTCTCGGGTGAGCCATGTAAACTGCTCTATGAGCCTCGCTCAGGATAAACATCCTCAACTCGTCGTTTGGTGGTACGTAAATATGAACTTTAAACCTCAATAAACCATTGCTATCAAAATAAAATCTCTCAAATCGTGGTACCATCATTGTGTTTTTTCCAATAAAACCCTCAACCTCTTTGTACCAATCATCGTCACGCTGTAAAGTTAGAATCTTTTCACGTAGATTCGTCTGAAGAGGCAACACCAAAAAGATGTGTGGTCTCTGACTCAATGCATCCGCCACTTGGTTCACTATTCCTTTTATGTAAGTAATCTTGAATTCATACTCGCTAAGCAATTCCGACTAACACCGTTGTCGTGCATTCAGGTCACTTTGCATAAATATGTGTTGTAGTCCACAATGGTCAGTCTTTAGTTCAAATTTTCATCCAACAAGGTAGTGTCTCCAAACCTTCAAGGAATATACGATGGATAATAACTCCAAATCTTGCGTTGCATAGTTCTCCTCATGCCTTCTCAGTTTCCTCGAAATGTAAGCGATCACTCATCCATCTTGCATCAAGACTCCACCTAAGCCTTCCTTGGATGCGTCAGTGCATACCAAGAAGTCTGCGTCCATGTCAGGGACCTTTAGTATTGGTGTTGTTGTTAACAATTCCTTGAGCCTCCGAAATGCTTCCACGGATTTCTCGGTCCATACAAACTTCTTGTTCTTCTTCTACAACTCTGTGATCAGACTTGCTATCTTCTAAAATCCCTCGATGAACCGTCGATAGTATCCTGCTAAACCCATGAAGCTACGCACTTCCGGGACATTCGTCGGCGCAAGCCATTCCATGATAGCCTCGACCTTTGTTGGGTCCATGGTGATGCCTTCACTGGAGATGACATGCCCTAAGTAGTGAATCTTCGATTGATAAAATGAGCATTTGGACAACTTCCCATACAATTTGTGCTCTCGCAAACACTGTAGTACCAAGCGCAAGTGCTCATCATGCTCCTCCGTCGTCCGAGAGAAAATCCAAATATCGTCAATGAACACTTGGATGAACTTGTCCAAGTACTCGTGGAACACCCCATTCATCAAACTCATAAATACCCTTGGGGCGCTTGTTAGTCCAAACGGTAAAAAAGTAAATTCGTAATGTCCAAACCTCATTTTAAAGGTGGTCTTAGGGACATCATCCTCCTTGATCCATAACTGGTGATACCCTTATCGCAAATCGATCTTGGAGAACACCGTCGCGCCCTTCATTTGATCGAATGGATCATCAATCCTTGGTAACGGATATTGATTCTTGATCGTGGCCTTGTTCAATTGATGGTAGTCAATGCAGAGCCTCCACGACCCATCCTTCTTTCATATGAAAATAATAGGTGCACCCCATGGTGACACACTAGGACGTATCAGTCCTAGGTCCAACAACTCCTTCAGTTGCATTTTCAACTCTTGTAACTCCGGGTTCGACATCTGATAAGGCGTTCTTTCTATCAGTTCAGTCCCTGGTTTTAGGTCTATGGTGAAATCCAATTCCCTCTCCGACGACATCCCAGGTAATTCCTCCAGAAATACGTCCGCAAACTCTCTCACCACTAGAAGGTGTTCTAGACCTTTCGCTACTCCCTTCTCGTTTAATGCAAGGATCGCATAAAGCTTGCATCCCTTGCGCATGCTCTTCTGGAGTTGCAAGGAAGAGATGAACCTTAGGGAAACTCCTTGATTCCGTCCTACAATCACATGTTTCTGTCCCTCATCATCGACCAAGCTCAACTGTTTTTTCTTACAGTTGAGTGTCGCCTCATGCGATTCCAACCAATCCATACTAATCATGACATCATAAGATCCTAATATTGTGACGTACAGGTTGGCCCTGGTGACAAAATCTCCTAGGTTAAGGACACAGCCTGTGACCCTTCCTCCAACCTTTTGTTTGGCTCCCGAGGCCTTCTCTATGAAGATAAACTCATCCTGTTCAACTGCCTTTACCTTCATCCTTTTTAGCGATAAACCATAAATGAAACTCTCGGTAGCACCGGGATCTATCAAAATACTAAGGGTCTGGTTAGCGACGGTACCTGTCATCTCAAGCACAACCGACTGATGCTCTTCCTAGCAGTTATTCATCGTGGCATGAATCTGATGGGCCTTTCCCATATCTCCAACGGTAGTGGGTCTGACTGATTTGGACACTCTAGTCCTCTCCACCGGGTAGTCGCGGTGGTAGTGTGGATCCCCACACATCCAACACCCCTTCTTCGGTCCAGTACTCCTGGTACCTGAAGTCGAAGATGAATTCTAACAACAAGGCCAAACTCGAACTTCTTCACCTTAAGTTTCTGGTTAACTAAATGCGGAGCATAACGAAGCAACTCCAAAACGGGCCTTGTACTTGACATCGTGCGGCTACCTCATCACAAGGCATTGAACTCATTGAGTTGATGCTCAACGAATTCCTTAGAAACATACCTCTCCCAGAACCATCCCTCGAGCAGTTCCTAAGACACGTCGTCGACGACCAGGTTCAAAAGGGGTAGGAGTTTCTTCCGCCATAAAAAGTTCTCCCCTTCAGTAGAAATACCACCATGTGGACCTTCATTCTGGAGGTCATATACATGAAGTGTGAAGCACATACCTTTCTCTACAACTATTTTTCGACGGCACCACCGTTCGTAACACTCATGGACGCTATAAATCATCTCTCTTGAGATCTAGGAAGATGCTATCGGTACTAGATTTTGCGTGTTATGGACCCTTAGGGGCGCCCTCTAAATGCAATCTCCACGAGGACATGATAAGGTTTTTACTTAACGCAAGGGTTAATACTCACGGGTTTACTGCAGTGGAAATCCTGTCCATTCACAGTCGCAGAGTTGAACCTGGCTCTGATACCATATGTAACGACCCCTTCGTTACTACAACGAGTGAAGCAATTTTTTTTTTTTTGTTTCCAGGAGTTAAGAGGCAAGAAGGCGTCGAAAACAAAAGTTTACCCACACCATTGACAACGAATAGAAGCACGTAACCCATGGTAAGCATGCAACTGCGACACTGCACACAGACACAAGGGTAACCAGACAACATGCACAGAAAACTAGGAGTAACGACCAACCGCCCGACGCAACAAGACATGCCTACAAGCTTAAGGGACAACTTCACTTCCCTCCATATCGACACTGATGAACAAGACTAAAACATCAAGGTGCGTGATCCATTGTTTGAGGCATCGACCCTTGCGCTAGGTCAACATACGACGCTCAGGCTCCCTCCCAGGTAGTCCCTGACTCCGACCAAGACATCATTCATTGCTAACCCATAAGGCGTGCCATAATCCCCTCATCAAGAACCATGTTGTTCCCATTAGAGAGGCGCTAAAGTTCCAAGAAAAGGATTGATCGTGTAAATATTGTTCCATTTTCTGGTGGATCTACCAAGTTTGTTTGTGCTAAGGGTTGAAAACTAAAAAAAAATACATCAAATGGTCACTAGTAGTGGAGCTATGCACCATCCCAATATAGCTATGTGTTGAACATAAAGAACACTTCTATGTCAATTTAGATGATTAACATAAAAAACACTTCTATGTCAATTTAGATGATGTTGATGATTTGACAGAATCCTTTACTCTTCATAATCTCCATTTTTCCATATGTTTTGATATGCACCCTTCTCCAATTTGATATTTTTAAAAATCTCCACAAATAAGCCAATAAATATACTTTTGCAAAACAAAACAAAGTTCTATGAATACCAAAATATTTGTTGTCCCTCTATTTTTGAGATGGAATGTTCTAGACATCTCGGTTTTTTTTTTTTTAAGAGATGCCAATGCAAAGTAGGCCAATACAAATTATTTTTGCAAAACAAAGAAAGTTGCAGGTATGAATGCCAGCATGACATAATCATAACTGTAATGAGCATCCCCAAAATGTTTTATATTTATTCTTGTATAGGAACACAAAGAAATCGTACTTTATCTGTCAACAATGCATTTTTACCTGACTGAACTAATTGTTCTTATACTGAACAGAACAAGGTCTTTCTCTATGCATCAATTGACCTCATAACCTTTAATGCTTAGAATAATGAACCATACCAGAATTGGTTGTCTGCAGATAGACAATGTGCAACCACGTTCGACTTGCTTTTCTTGTGTTTTATTACGAGTTAAAACCATCAACTTTAATTGTTTATCCGTGAGCAACATTTTTTTGGAGCATTTCACAGCAAGGTTTTGTGATCTGAATAAATCAGTGTTTCCTTACATTCACTGAGAAGATTTGCATCAACAGTAGCATCCTTACTATTCTTTGGTATAACTTCATGTTGCAAATTTGAATTACCCAAGGATAAATATGGTGCTTCAAGTGGAAAAAAAAAACTCTTTTTGTGCATATCACCATCCCCTTGTAGCCTTGATATTTCACTAGATTTGACATTTTTATTTAGCATAGTACCTTTATGTGAATACCTGGAACTCTTTGTTTCTGAGCCCACATCAGACTCACTTTCAACAGAACTTTCAAGCTCATGATCATTGGCAGCTGGTTCTTCGACCAAGTGCTCATAACTAGTGAGAACATTCTCTATGACACTTACCCCCGTCTCAACTTTCTTCTCCTTTATCTTAGATTGTGATGATCGAGACCCTGAATGATAATCAAATACTTTTCCATTTTCTCTCTCTCATAATTCTTCCTGTTCAACTTTTAAGTTTTTTGCATCTCTTCCTTTTGTATTGGTTATCCTTCTCCTTGAAGTATTCCTACCAATAGATCGTGTCTTAGAGTTCAATTTTTCCTCCACCAGCTTTACAAATGCATTAATGATAGGGTGAGTTTCAATGCTTCCTGCAGTCAACAAGAAGATGTTCTCACAGGAAACAGAGGTACTTTGATTTTCATATGGACCAGTTTTCCATAGAACCTTGAAAGTACATGTACATTATTCCTCACCATCCACCAAAAGGTTTTTACAGTGATAAAACTGTTCCACAGTGGCATCAAAAAACCAATATCTTTACCCTCGTTCTTTGATAAAGATGCACATATAACCATGCCATCTTTCACTTGGCTGCAATGTTGATCTTATAGCTGCTTGGACAATAATCGAAACCTTGACCTCACTTCCTCTGCCATTTTAATATCTTTCAATCGCAGCACTTCATCCTCATCCTTTGGAAACTCCTGGTAATGCACCTTGAGATACAAAGCTCTTATAATCTTCACCGATACACCATACCATGCATCGTCTCTAGACCTGAACTCCAGTTTTGGATTGGTTTTTGGCTTACACATTCTCAAAATACTTTCAACAACTGAATTTCACGCAATAAGGCTTCTCGATCTTCCTAATACCCTAACTAAGAGGAATTTCTCACCAGAAGGAAAATAAAAATATATATTGGGCATATAATCACTCCAACATACAACTGAAAGCCAACGAACGATGTGACAATGCATACCAAGTCATGAGACAACCCAAACATGGCGTTTAGGAGAGATCCCACGAGGGGCAAGAGACCATGCACTACGTGTATCAGGCTTCAGGCCATACATAAATCAAAGCATTCTGAGTGGCACTCCAACTAAAAGACACTGGAATTTTATGCAAGGAAAGGGAATCCCTGACCAGGTGAATGGAGGCGCAGACCCAAAATCCACTCCGAAACAAGTTTAGATGCAAATCAAAATCGTTGGCTAGGTGTAAAAACTGCAGAAGGTAAAGGTGTCACAACCAGACATGGTTACGATTCGTAGTGGTAGGGTGAAAAATAGTCACCAGGTTTCAATCTCACAGATTACAATCACAGAGTTACAATTTACCCAAGACCCAACGCAGGGTAAAATTTATCCACAGAGTTACAATTTACCCAAGACCAAATCCAAGGTAAAATTTATCCATCAAGATATGAAACAAATGCAGAGGTAACCCTGTTACATCTATTACATAATGGATGTTAATATTTTAGATCCATTATATCTCTACAATCGCAGGAGTAATATTGACATCCTTCACATAATTACAAATGTTGAAGTCATATTTTACATCCATTACCTATTTACAATGGCAGAGGTAATACTTTTACATCTGTTACATAAATTTAATCGCAGAGGTAATAAAAACAAGTCAATCCAACAAGAACCAAACGCAGATGGAAGTTTAATCTTCTTACATCTCGGGATACCAATACAAAAATGCTGACAACAGTAAGAGAACGCCAGGGTGATAAGGGGAACTCATAGAAAGGATCACAAGGGTTCTATCAGTCAAGGCCCAGAAAAAAAAAACAATCAGGGAGAAAATAATCCACACACCGAGACCGTACTGGAAGGCACAATTCAAATAATTAGGCAAGGACAACAATAGAGGTAGACGTCTGACAAGATCGTCCTTCGCTCATCATCCTCGCACAGAAAATCATGGCATTGATATCCATAGGTATTTTAACGCTAAGGTGACGACCGTAGATCAGGCTCCTGGCCGACTGCTCAGGAGAGGACCAAGGAGCTACGGACGAAAGGTAAACTGCCGATATGGTCACAATCAACACCTCAAGGTGGTCATGACATGCGGGAAAACAAGGCCATAGGAAATGACAACCAAGGAGCTAGGCTAAGAAAATTTTAGCTATCAATCTAAACATCCAATCTACTTACATAATGCACATGCAGAACCAATCATAAAACCTACAAAATTCTACCATTCAAACGAAGAAAGTGTACTATTGCCTGTTCTCCCACTCCGTGTGACGTCCACACCCTCCATGCAACTCCCACTTGCCGACCGTCGAGACTTCACCGGTACCTCCCAACCAATGCTAGGGGTAATCTTCTTCCCCCTTAGCCCCCCGAGCCGCAAAGGGGCCACACACACTATCCAGAGGTTTCATCTAGCTCCCAGCTCGCCTCGCAAGGCCGAGCTACCACTCCTCTCTGAGCTGGGTATCCCAACTCCCACAAGTAAATCAGTCAAGTCAATATTTCTACAGCGTAACGTTACGCAAACAGAAGATCCCCTTTCATCTTTCTCCTTCCTTTATTTTATAGAGTTTTGAACTTCCTTTCTTTCCTAAAATCTCATTTAATTAAAATTTTAAAATAAATTCCTAAATTTCCTCTCCATAAAGGTGTCCCCCATCCCCTACATTCCTCCATAAATTAATTTCTTTAATTAAGTAATTATCATTATTTCCCTCACCCACCTAGAGTTACTCCTAGAATCACTCCTAGGTGTCCCTAAATTCCCTTACAGGTTTTAAAGGCTTTCCCTATTATGAAATTGCTAAATCAGTTTAAAATTAGAAAGCTCTTAAATGTAGATTCTTTACTAAGTTGACTTCCCACTTTTCCCCTTAAGTTCCCCTTTTTCCTTTTTATGTTACGTATTTTCCCTCGTTTCCTTTTTTTTTTATTTTCCCTCTTTCCCCTTTTACTTAGAACTCAAAAAGGCAGGTGTGGAATTTAACCCCTTTTCCCTTTTATCATTAATTTAGTATCTTCTTAAATTATCAAAAGATAAAATAATTAATTCCCTCTTTACATTTTATATCCACAGATTTTATTTCTTATGAATAATTTAATTTCGTACTCCCTTCATGTTAAATAATAATTATGAAGATCATAATTATTATTTAAGTGGTTTTTATTTTAAATTTATTATTTTATTTTATTTTATCTATTTATTTATTTTATCTATTTATTATTATTTTTTTTAAAGGTAGACAAAATTTTACCCCTAGCGTAATTTTAGACTTAGAACTTAGATTTTGTACTGGGTGACATTTAATTAGGGAAATTGTTTTCAAATTTATTAACATGTTATTTGTCTTAGGGCCATCTAGGTTCATCCCTCTATCATCAACAACGCGACGTGCCCTTCAGGACGCACTAGGTGCTCCAAGGGTGCCACTCGCCTCATCTGTTCCTTTGCGCAACGTGCCCTTCAGGACGCACTACATGCTCCAAGGGTGCTATTCACCTCTTGACTGATTGGTAGACATCAATAACCCCTGGAGTCAACACTCTGCCAAGTGAACTTGTGGGAGACTAAGGGCTTTTAAGGAATAAGGCCCCTGCCTTATTGCGCACCCCTTAGAATCATCGTGAGTGACTGTCGCAGTATGCCCTCACAACATCATGGGTCCTCTCGAACTAGGTAATCATTAACCTATAGTTCGAGCCACGGCGAGAGTGTTAGTAGGCTGTGGCAGGGCTGTTGACCACACCTCTCCCTCAACATCTCTGGTAGTTGTGTGTGACCCCTTTACTCCACATGTGAGTCTAGTCGGCAAGCTATCATCAGCCTGCATCATCAACGAATCGTGTCAGAACATATCCATATCATATCATCTAATTAGAAGTACTAAATCACAGTGAAACACTCAAACCCCAATGGTACACTCCCCGACTCGATCCAAAGTCCCAGGGGTTCCAGTGATGCCTCGGCATCCTCTAGGTCCATAAACCTGCACACTCAGTAAAACCGAGTCGATAGCACTTGTCTATGTCGAGGCAGAGAAAAACAACATGTCATCATCACATGACGCCTCATAATCAAAATCAAAAGTTTTAATAGCATAATAATCTGGATCACTTGTGAGCAAGTGTCCTCAAAGAATAAGTTCGCTTAGTGCGCCAAAGCGGGATGTTACACAGTATCATAAGTCTATCTATCAAACAAAAATGAAAACTGCTGGCACATATCATATGTGTCCTCCCAGGTCGTCGAGTGTGGACTATATCTGTCCCACTGGACCTTGACCTGCTCCACCATTCGACGTCATAGTTGTCGAATGCGATGATCCAAGATGTGGGTCGGCTCATCCGTGAGCACCTCCTCGTCTGATACCTTCAAGGAACTCATGTCAATAACATGTGTAGGATCACTAATATAATGTCTCAAAACAGATACATGAAAAACATCGTGCATACACCTCAAAGAATCAGGTAAGGCTAATCGATAGGCCACGGGCCCCTTTTTCTCCACAATCTCGAAAGGTCCCACGAACCTAGGAGAGATTTTAGCTCCCTTTCCAAACTTGATCGAACTCTTATGTGGTTTAACCTGCAAGAAGACTCGATCGCCAACCTCGTAACTACAGTCGACATGGTGCGCATCGGCATAACTCTTCTGCTAATCCCGCGCTTCTTTAATCCTTTGTCTTATTGCTTGCATTTTCTCTTCCATTTATTGGATCACTTCTGGTCCCACCAGGACCCTATCCTCAAGCTAATCCCAACTCAAAGGCGTCTAACATGGTCGCCCATAAAGAAACTTGAAAGGCGCCATCTTAATGGTGCCTTGGTAACTATTGTTATAAGCAAATTCCACCAGCGGCAAGAATTATTCCCAACGTTTTTGTTGGTCCTTCACGTGCATGCGCAACATGTCCTCCAAGGTATGGTTCGTTTGTTCAGTCTACCCGTCAATCTCCGAGTGGTACATCGTACTGAAGTTAAGTTGGGTTCCCAAGGCCTCTTGGAAACTCATCCAAAATCGTCCAATAAACACCGATCCATAATCGAATATAATCCTGTTAGGCACGCCATGCAGCCTCACAATCTCACTGATGAAAAATCTAGCTATGTCAGGTGCCTAATACGTTGTACACATAGGAATAAAGTGAGCACTCTTCGTCAAAGTGTCTGCTACTACAAAAAATCAAGTCGTGTCTCATTTTCATTAGTGGCAATCCAACAATAAAATCCATCAAAATAATCTTCCATTTCGATTCTGGAACAGTGTGTGGTTGTAGTAATCCTATGGGTTTCTATGTTTAGCCTTCTCCTGTTGAAATTCTAGACATCTGGCCACTTAGTTGATTATATCTACCTTCATTCCCTTCCATAAGAATAAGGGTTTAAGGTCTTCCCTCATCTTCGTGGCTCCTGGGTGATCCATGTACACTGCTCTATGAGCCTCGTTTAGGATCAATCTCCTCAACTCATCGTTCGGTGGTACGCAAATCCTATTTTTAAACCTCAATAAACCATCATCGTCAAACGTAAATCCTTCAAATATTGGCACCATCATCATGTTTTGTCCAATAAAACCCTCAACCTCCTTGTACTAGTCATCGTCACGTTGTAAAGTTAGAATCTTTTCACGTAGATTCGTCTTAAGAGGCAACACCGAAAAGATGTGTGGTCTTTGACTCAATGCATCTGCCACCTGGTTCATTGTTCCTTTTATGTAAGTAATCTCGAAGTCGTACTCGCTAAGAAATTCTGACTAATGTCGTTGTCGTGCCTTCAGGTCGCTTTGCTTCAAATTTTCTTCCAACGAGGTAGTGTCTCCAAGCCTTCAAGGCATATACGATGGCTAACAACTCCAAATCGTATGTCACATAGTTCTCCTCATGCCTTCTCAGTTTCCTCGAGATGTAAGTGATCACTCGACTGTCTTGCATCAAGACTCTGCCTAAGCCTTCCTTGGATGCGTCAGTGCATACCAAGAAGTCAACGTCCATGTTAGGGACCTTTAGTATCGGTGTTGTTGTCAAAAAATCCTTGAGCCTTCAAAATGCTTCCACGCATTTCTCGATCCAAACAAACTTCTTGTTTTTCTTTTGCAATTTCATGATTGGGTTTGCTATCTTCGAAAATCCCTTAATGAACCATTGATAGTATCCTGCTAAACCCATGAAGCTACGCACTTCCGAGACATTCGTTGGACCAGTCCATTCCATAATAGCCTCAACCTTTGCTAGATCCACGATGATACCTTCACCGGAGATGACATGCCCCAAGTAGTGAATCCTTGATTGATAAAATGATCATTTGGACAACTTCCCATATAGTTTGTGCTCTCACAAACATTGTAGTACCAAGCACAAGTGCTCATCATTCTCCTCCGTCGTCCGAGAGTAAATTAAAATATCGTCAATGAATACTTGGACAAACTTGTCCAAGTACTCACAGAACACCCCGTTCATCAAACTCATGAATACCCCTAGGGAGTTTGTAAGTCCAAATGGTAAAACAATAAACTCGTAATGTCCAAACCTCGTCTTAAAGGCAGTCTTAGGGACATCATCCTCCTTAATCCATAACTGGTGGTATCCTGATCGCAAGTCGGTCTTTGGGAACACCGTCACACCCTTCATCTGATCGAACAGATCATCAATCCTCGGCAACAAATATTGATTCTTTATCGTGGCCTTGTTCAATTGACAGTATTCAATGCAGATCCTCAATGACCCATCCTTATTTCGTATGAAAATAATAGGCACACCCCACGGTGACACACTTGGACGTATCAGTCCCAAATTCCAGCAATTCCTTCAGTTTCATTCTCAACTCTTGTAACTCTGGGGTCGACATCTGATAAGGAGTTCTAGCTATCGGTTCAGTTCCCAGTTTTAGGTCTATAGTAAACTCCAATTCCCTCTCCAGAAGCATCCCAGGTAACTCCTACAGAAATATGTCTGCAAACTCTCTTACCATAGGAAGGTGTTCTAGACCTTCCGCTACTCCCTTCTCGTTCAACGTCGAGACCGCATAAATCTCACATCCCTTGCACATGCTCTTTAGAATCTGTAAGGAAGAGATGAACCTCAGGGAAAATCCCTGGTTCCAACCTACAATCACATGTCTTTGTCACTCGTCATCGACCAAGCTCAACTATTTCATCTTATAGTTGAGTATCGCCTCATACGATTCCAACCAATCCATACCGATCACGACGTCATACGATGCTAAGATCGTGATGTACAGGTTGGCCCTGGTGACAAACTCTCCCAGGTTAAGGATACAACTCGTAACATTTCCTCCAACCTTTTGTTTGGCTCCCGAAGCCATCTCTACAAAGCTAAACTCATCATGTTCAACTGCCTTTACCTTAATCCTTTTTAGCGCTGCACCAGAAATGAAACTCTCGGTAGCACTGGGATCTATCAAAATACTAAGGGTCTGGTCAGTGACGATACCTATCATCTCGAGCATAGTCGACTGATGCTATGCCTGGCGGTTATTCACCGCTGCATGAATCCGATGGGCCTTGCCCAAATCTCCCACGGTATTGGGTCTGGATGATCCATATGCTCTAGTCCTCTCCACAAGGCAGTCGCACTAGTAGTGTGGCTCCCCACACGTCCAACACCCCTTCTTTGGTCTAGTAGTCCTGGTACCCGAGTAGAAGATGACGACCCACCAACCTGGAATCCTGGTTTGTTCTACTGAACATGCCTAAACTAATGTTGTTGTTGTCGACATTGTTGTTGATGTTGTGGTCCTCGATAAGGTGTCCGCTGCTGAGGAGCCGTTCGTCGAGGTGTAGTGAAGTTGGATCCCCTCTAGAAGCCACGATATCCTGGCGTATGTTTGGTCGGTGTCTGATGTTGTTGCGCACTAGAAGACACCTTCCATGCTAGCCTTGTTGGAGTCCTACTCTGACCCCCACTAATAAGATCCTCCTCTACTATGAGGGCCTTCTGGACGAAATCATGCAAGGTTTGAGGCATCAGAATCCTAACCTTTGCACGTATGCTACCATTAAGGCCGAACACAAACCTGTTGACCTTAAGTTTCTCCATGTTAAGATGCAGAGCATACCGGAGCAACTCCATAAAATGGGCCTCGTACTCGGGCACCATATGACCGCCCTGTCGTAAGGCATTGAACTCGTTGAGCTAACGCTCAATGAATTCCTCTAATAGGTATCTCTCTTGGAACCGTTCCTCAAACAACTCCCATGACACGTCTTCGACGACCATGTTCAGTGCGGTATGAGAGTCTTCCACCATAGAAGAGCACTCCCCTTCAGTTGAAATACTTCCATGCGTACCTTCATGTTGGAGGTATAATCGCGAAGTACAAAGAACATCACCATATTCTCCAACCATGCCTCAGTGGCTGTGTCAGGCTGCTAAATTAAAGATTTTAAGTGACCTGAAACACTGAATTGTCAAACTAGGGTAAGTAAACTTAGAGCTGCTACACTGTATGTGCGGGTAAGAGTCTAATTCCTATCTAAAATCTATTCTTAATAGAAATCACAAACTCACTCTGAGAAACTGAATCCTAATGACTATCCTGAAACTTATCATCTCCTATTTAATTCATCAACAGAAAATAGTCCTATGCTTAAATGCTGGTGCTTCTATTTCTACTCAACGGTGTGATTTCACAAGACTTATTCTACCACTACTTTTAATCATCTATCATCACCATTTCTATGTAAGCCATGACAGAAAGAGTATTTCCTAAAATGCATTTAATCTAAACATCAAAAATAAATCTAAATCTGTCTACAGGAAAACAAAGAAATACCCTACTTACCCTACTGGTACCAGAAGCTTCCTCTAACTTAATTTCAACCTAACTATCCTAACTAAGCAGAGTAGCCTAACTATCTAACAAAGCAAAGTACATTCAAACTCTAAGTTATGTTCGAATTGAAAACTAGAAAAGAATCAAACCTAGTTCATGCTCTAAACCCTACAGGAATCAGTCACGCGTTCAATACTCATCAACGTAGAAGATATCAGTATGCTGGAAACGTTTCAATTGAAGAATAATTAAGCACGATTCCGAACAAGTTAATTCTTAAACTTTAAGCTATCATGCATGCAAATACTATAACACTGAAATAAACTAAATCTAAGACAGAGTAAAGCAGCGACTTGAACCTGTTTGGCGGGCCCAACCAAAAGGTACAAACGCTATAATGAACAACCATAACTAACTATATCATTCTACGCAACCACTGTGTATACTTCACGCTCCATTTACTCAAAGAGATAACTCAAATCGTATGACAGTGAAATAACATAACGCAAAGACGGATTGTATTCAGAAATGTGTATTCATAACATAACATAACCTAACCAGTTCTTAGGAGTGATCTTCTGTTTATATAGATCATCCTTAATAACAGTTTAAAGAAAAAATACATTAATTCAAACGGATCCCAGATCCGAAATTAACTCGAAATCAATTAAAGAAAAACGGTCTTCACATCTTCGTGACACGTAGTGTCACGAAGTGTGAATCATGGAGTATTAACAACCCAGTTCTATCATTGTGCCTTCAATCATCATATGAGTGATGAATCCATCTGTCATGTAAATCGCATTGTCTCCCACTCTGGCCATAATGCGTGAATCTTTAGCAGCTTCGTTGATATCTCCACGGGGTACGAGCTGGTACCTGGTACTAGCAAATCTTGTTTTAAAATAGAAATAGTACCTAACTCAAGCCACATTAGTTTCAATATTAATTTAAAGCATCAAAATACATAAAAATAACTTGAAACGTAAAAATACCTTGAGTAACACCATTGAGTGGTAAAGAGATGTCAACTGTGTCAAAACAAGGCCAGAAGGAGTGGTACTGGGTATGGAAATGGAGGTCTTTTGTGGTATAATATAGGCAAAAACATGATCAAAACTGGAGACCAACAGGCTGAGCCGTTTGGGGCACCAAAGAACTCATAAAATTTGACCTTCTCGAGTTCACGATGAATGCTACCAGTACTAACCGGAGCGCGCAGTGGACCCTCAGGGGGTGCTGGTGCTTTGGCCTCATCTCTGTCCAAATGGCTAATCAGTGCCTCAGACATCCTCTGAAAAGACCTCATCATACCAACCACATCACCCACTGCTATATACTCCTACCCGACAACCTGTTCATCTCTTTGGGGGTTCGACCCCTTAGGCGTGGATGCTATTGGAGGCGTGGTGCCTCCTCCCATAACACCCCATTGTCTGCCTCTGCGGAGTCCCCTAACCATGATTACCTGCATGAATACAATTCAACTCAATTAGAAACATTATAATCAAATCATATCAATGAAATTCGTAGTGATCCCAAGTCGCGTGTTGAACCCGCTCTGATACCATATGTGACACCCCCTTCGTTACTAATACAAGCAAAGCAGAAGTGCACATTTTTCTTTTTAATTTTTAGGAGTTAAGAGGTAAGAAGGCAATGATGAAAACAACTTGACCACACCACAGATGACAAATAGAATCATGCAAGGAAGGCAACAACCAACTATGACACCACGCACAGGCACAAGGGCGACTGGGCAAAACATGCACAAAATAACATGGAGGAACACTACCCACCCAACACAAACATGACCACGCCTATGAGCTGAGGGAAAGCATCCCCATCCCGACACAATAGCCTAGATGAACAAGACGAGAACATCAAGGTGTGCGAACCCAATGTCAGAAGGTGTTCAAGTCAACATACGACGCTCAACCAAACTCACATGGTAGGCATCGAATATGACCAAGATATCATTCATCGCTAACCCATAGGGCACGCCATGATCCCCGCATCAGGAATCATGTTGTTCCCAGGTGATAGACACGTCAGTAACCTTGGTGCAAACATAAGCTATCTAGACCAAGGACTCTAGAAAACTCTGACACGCTAGGAATCGAATACTGGTTGGGAGACTGTACCTACCCCCACACAAAAGGTTGACGAGACACAAAAGAATGAAGACAAGGGGTGACTCCATCCCACACGACATCATCCCCTACCCCACCAATCACCCAGGCTAACCGGCCCATGATTACATTCTAATTTAACATGGGTTCCATTCTAATGGGGCACGTCAAGTTACAATTTGTTTTGGCCTCGATTATCCATCTACTTTTAGCAAGTCTAAATTATAAATCGGTCTTTAAATTAACATCAGATTAACATTAAATACAATCCAATCGACCATTCTACATTATACCTTAGTCGTTAAATTCAATCAATAACATCAATTACGAATCAATTCGACAATTCTACATCACAATTTATTCATCAATTCAATCTAAAGAACATCAACTATGAATCAATTCGACAATTATGCATCAAAATTTAATCATTAACCACAATTCAATTTAGCATTTTTAACCTCTACTTGGGTCAATACTTACTAAACACATTTAATCATTAATCACAGTCTAATTGGGCAATTTGATATTAATCCAAATCTCCATCCAACTAGCCATCAACTTAATTAACAACATTAACGATTTTATTGTAGAATGCTACCATTATAACACTTAGGATCAATTAAATCTCGACATGTGGTCTATCTATATTGACCGAACCAACAATACTACCTGTCTTATTAATAATGAGAAGGAGAATGCTAACTATTAATGTCATTGTATCAATTTAACAAGGTAATTAGCATAGTTGTTACCTAAAAATTAATATAGGAAATAACAAGGCAGCTGACATAACTGTTAACAAACAATTAATAGTGAAATAACAAGGCCATTCTCATGACTGTTATCATAACAAGTAACATAGCAATGATAATGTGATTAACGTTTTAATTAGCATAACAATTAGTAAATAAAAAATAAAAGGCAATTAATGTAACAATAACAATCAATATAACAGTAACAAGGCAATTGATATAACCGTAACAAGACAATTAATATATCATTAACATTAATCAAGGTGATTTTCAAGGCAATAATTAGTTGTACCACATCTCAACAACATGTAGTACACAGTGATGGCAACCCGTGCCCATTCCCAACAACACATTCCAATTTAATGGCAAGACATGGTCAATCAGAAACAAAACTCATACACCAATTAAGGCAAATTGTAGTCACAGTTTACAGGAAACATTTGTGGTCTTTATTGCAAATTAAGTCATATTTTCAAGGGCAAATCATGATCAATTAAGGCAGCAACACAATCATCAGTTTTAACAACAATTTTGTGGCCGAGTAACAACAAAATCAATCAAACGATTTAACCTCAATTCATGGGAATTCACAGGAAAACCGCATCATCAATAAATTGGCAAAAATGAAATCTTTAAACAACAAACGCAAAGAAGAACATTTACAGTCATTACACTGTACTAAATGCAGAAGAAAATCGTGATTACAGTCATTACAAAAACTAAACGCAAAGGTAAGGGTTAAATCAATCAACACACGGTTCAAACGCAGCCAGGGTTAAGGGTTTAGACTTTTTCTTCGCCTGGGGTACCCAACAAACACAGACATAGATACAAATAATCATTTTTTTGAATTAAAGGCATGAGAAAAAAAAATCACAACCCAGTAAAAAAACACAGACATGGATCGATAATTTGTTTTTCAATGAATTAAAAGCATAAAAAAAAATCACAGGCCAAGCAAAAATTGCAGACAGGAATAACAAAACGTTTTTCATTTCCAATATACAAATTATAAAGACGCAGAAAAGGAAACAAAATCATTTTTGCATTGCTAGGATGCCAATACAGCGTAAAGGTATAATATATCCAAGAATAAAAATGGATGGATTAAAAATTGATCCATCAATATTTAAAAACGACGTAAGAACGAGATAATGACGTGATATGAACATGCTGAGTTTAAAGAACAACTTCGCCAACAACCAAATTTGCAGGTTTGAATAAACGCTTCAGGGCGCAAGGCGTTGAGATCCATAGGTCTATTAATGCTGAAGTGACGACCGTAGATCAGGCTCCTGACCGACTGCTCAAGCGAGGACTGGTGAGCTAGGGATGAAGGAAAAATGTACCGCAATCATCACAATCAATCAACCTCGAGACGGTCAAGACATACAGGGAAACAAAAACCATGGGAGCCAATCAATCATCGAGCTAAAGGCTAAGAAAAATTCAGTCAACAACTAGAACGCTAAGACAATCAATTTACTTACCCCATTAAACATGCAGGTCCAAAGCATAATACTACTACAATCTACTGTACAAAATGAAGAACACGTATCATTGCCTGATCGCCCTCTCTGAGTTGATGTCCCGCGTGCTCCGTGCAACACCTGCTTGCCGACCGATGAGACTTCACCGGTACGTCCCAGCCAATGCTAGGGGTACTATTCTTCCCCCTTAGCCCCCCGAGCTGCAAAGGGGCCACACATGCTAACCAGAGAATAAGCTAGCTCCCAGCTTGCCTTGCAAGGCTGAGCTACCACTCCTCACCGAGCTGGGTATCCCAACTCCCACAAGCTAAGTCAATCAAGTATAGATTTATGCAGTGTAATGTTACGCAAACAGAAGAGGTCTTTCCTCCTTATCCTCCCTCCATTATATAGAGTTTTGAACCCTTTACCTTCCCAAAATCCCATTTTATTTAATGTTTAATAAATTAATTCATAAAAATTCCTTCCCGTACAAGTGTCACCCATCCCCTTCATTCCTCCAAAAGCTAATTTCTTTAATTAATTATTTACCCTTATTTCCCTCACCCACCTAGAGTCACTCCTAGAATCGCTCCTAGGTGTCCCCAAATTCCCTTACAAGTTTTAATGACTTTCCCCATTATTAATTTGCTAGTTCAGTTTTAAATTAGAAAGCTCTTACTGGTAGATACCTTACTAAGTTTGATTTTCTGCTTTTTCCCTTTTCTTTTTATGTTTGCCTCTTTTCCTAGTTTCCTAATTATTTTAGAATTCCCCTTTTTCCCTTTTTCATTTAGAACTCAATTTGGCAGGTGTAGAAATAAACTTTTTCCCTTTTCCCATTTTTAATAATTTTTTTTTTTTTTT
>ML781696.1:992457-1018985 GCA_009831015.1 Picea engelmannii | reverse complement strand
TTTTTTTTTTTTTAAGGGAAAGGTTTCAAATATTCCTTAACACTTTATTGTCCTAAATCAATCTAGGTTTATTCATTTATTAAATAACCACATGACGTGCCCTTCAGGATGCACTAAGTGCTACAAGGGTGCCACTCACCTCTTTCTGTTTCTCTTGCCCGACGTGTCATTCAGGACGCACCATGTGCTCCAAGGGTGCCACTCGGCTCTTTCCATTTTACTTGCGCGACGTGCCCTTCATGATGCACCACGTGCTCCAAGGGTGCCACTTGCCTCTTTCAATTTTTCTTGCGTGACATGCCCTTCAGGACGCACCACATGCTCCAAGGGTGCCACTCGCCTCTTGACTGACTTGGTAGACATCAAAAACCCCTGGAGTCAATACTCTACCAGGTGAACTTGTGGGAGACTAAGGGCCTCTAAGGAATAAGGCCACTGCCTTATTGCACACCCCTTAGAATCATCGTGAGCGACTATCACAGTCTGCCCTCACGACATCGTTGGCCTCTCGAACTAGGTAATCGTTAACCTATAGTTCGAGCCACGACGGGAGTGCTAGTAGGCTTTGGTAGGGATGTTGTCCACACCTCTGCCTCAACATCTCTGGTAGTCATGCGTGACCCCTTTACTCCACATGTGAGTCTGGTCGGAAAGCTATCATCAGCCTGCATCATCAACGAATCATGTCAAAATATATCCATATCATATCATCTAATCAGATGCACTAATATCACCTATAAAAGCAACAAACAACTATATATATTTGCAAGTACACTTGTTGGTTAGAACTTCATAAAACCATAGACTTTCTCAAATGAAGCAATTAGCTGATAATGATGAAGTAAATAGAAAATTATAACAACAAATATTGATGATGCAATTCTTCACATTACATGCCTTGAAATGGCTTCAAAATGACTAAGAATCATCAACCATTGAAATCATAATACTAACATTTATTAGAAGCAAACAAGACAATGTATTAATCAACATTTTCAATTGCTTTTATGAGCTTTTAATGTTGCAATTAATGGTTGTAGCTTACGTTAGTAACAACAACAATAGTGTTAGTAGGTTAGGCTATTCTAGTGTTAGAAATGGTTAGTAGGAAGCTCAAAGCATAAGTTCTGGTGGTTGTTTTGATCAATTACTCAAAATAGGACTTACACTAGTGCTTTAGGGTTCAATGATGTGGTAGAAACTGTTGAAGAGAAATGATAGTAGGAGAGTCAAAGACAAAAGAGATAAATAGATGGAGTTTTGGTAACCCAAGGCTCCAACTATCAAACCCTAGGGGAAACTAGCTACTAAATTGTAGGTAACCCTAGGCCTTAGTAGATTTCCTCTCTCTTTAACTCAATGATGAAACAAAATCGACTAAGATGAAACAAGTAAGACTAGGGTGTTTCAATGACAATGCCCTAGAAAATGCTTCAAGAAAAATGGCCTTTTGACGAGATCTAGTAGGTGAAGGATTTTAAAACTAGCACAATAATATGTGCTAGTCTTCCTCGGGTTGAATCAAGCAATTTCATAATCTTGAATGTAAATGCAAGATAAATAAAAATATAACTATTTAATTAAGAATAATTGCAGAAGTATCACTTACATACATCAAGAAAATCCCTAGTTGAACACATCCACCAAGAAACATTCCAAAATACTCCAAATTTAGCCTTCTTCAATAAGTGCGCCTAAAATTTCAGCCAAGAAACCCTAGATAGGGCACAAATTTCAGTCCTCACAAGTGTGAGTGAAAGATGATCAATAATACAAGGGTTTAAACCCTTATTTATACAAAACTGATGACCAGAATTAGGTCAAAAAGGCTGACATGGCTAGTTACACATAATATCCAGTTTTTACATAAAATGTCATAATAAAACCCTAAATCAAGTTGTAAATTTGATTTCATGCCCTTTTAGGGCAACGTTAGGCCCTTTTATGGCAATGTTGGCTTCCTGGAGCAAAACGTTAGGCCTCAGGAACCTGCCACACGTGCCACTTGGCACACAATTTCCTCCAAAGTATCCAAAACGTTAGGTGACATTATGGGTGACCTAGGTGATGTCATGGGCCTTCCAAGGCCTGCATCAAGGTGAAAATGGGAAGACCCCCCTAGGTCCAGGCCTACAAGGTTGTCCCTGGTGGAATGTCCTCCTCTCTCTGGTGCAAACCCCTGATCTGTCTCTGCCCCTGTGAGTTGCACCTTATCATGGATGAAAATTTTTCTAAGCCCATTCTTTCATTTTATCTTTTATTCTTATTTCTTTTTATTTCAAGAGGCTAGTTAGGGAACATTTCCCTGGCATGGTGCCAATGTTACCCACGAGCATTTCATGGAAATGAAAAGTTTGGATTGTGATGAGACCCCCTTTCTCTTGGCTATGCCACAAATAGCCACTACCCGGGAGTGGTGACCAGCTGAATGGTAGTGTAATACCGCTACATGCCCATGGACCTAATAGGCTAGCTCATGTTGAGACACCCTATCCTCCAACTAGGTCTTGATTTATTGTTTTTATGGGTTCATGTGTTTCTTGCTGAGAAGCTTTTTATTTCTTTCTCGGGGATCCCTGGGCGAAGCATATCAAGGTTTCATTCTTTTGGATTTTATCTTTTTCCAACTACTTTTACCCTATGGTCCTTTAGCCCCTTATTACCACAAGATAAGGTACAACCCTTGGATAGTTTGGCCAACCCAATGTGCTAACCAGTGTATGGGATGGATGAGCGAGAAAAAGATGAAAAGTGGCAAGTATGGTGGGAACGAATGATGCCCTTTCATGAATCCCTCTAGTGGAAACTCAAACCCTATGGGAACCAACTTACTAGGGAAACTTGTCATTTCCCCCAGGTGTGGTCAAGTGGAAAGGCATAAGGTCCAAGCACACGTTAGAAGAAAAAATAATTAAATCCACATATTCGATTTTTTTGAGAATCAGAGTGACACATACCATGATACTCGAACTCATTACCTCATGGGGCAAGACACATTTCTGCTGTAGGACTAGGCCGATGTGATGTATGTTGTTGCTACTGACAAAGTGGAGGCGTTGAAGAAGAAAAATATGAGCCCTCCAAGGCCATGCTAAAATCGATCTGGCTCTCAGTATTGTTATCCCCGTTTTCTAGGGATAACTAGGAGATCATGTCTCGAGGCCCACAAGTCCTAGACATGGAGTACCGAGAGCAAGATTGACCTGAGCATGGCCCTGGAGGTCCCATCGTTCTTCTTCTTCGCCGGATTTTTCCTATCAGCAGCAGCAACATCCATCACCATCGGCTTGGACTTGCATCAGAGAAGACTCTTGCTCCATGAGGTAATTGGTCCAGGTATCATGGTATGTTTCCTGTTTGATCATTATAACTTTCTTATATATGCATCAGGTTCCTTACATTTCTGATAACTGCTTGGATCTTACATTAACCCACTTGACCATTGTTGGGGGGATTAACGGGGTGCCCTAGCAAGCTTGTATCCATGGGTTTTGGTTAGCCACCAGGGGGTATTTGAGGAGCAATCGTCTGCTCCCACAATACTATCACTTTACATCTTATCTCCCATACATCCATCCCATTCCCTTAGTCCGGGCATTAGGATGACCTACTTGAGGGGTTACACTTCGTCCTATGGGAAGAAGGGGATAAAGGCCCAGGGGGTAAAAGAAGCTGGTAAAAGATAAAATCCATAGGAAATAAAACCTACAGATGCTTCACCTAGGGATCCCCGAGAAGGCAATAAAAGGCCTCTCGATAAGAAACAAAAGGGACCCGAAGAAAAATAATAAAACAAGACCTAACCAAGAGGATGGGAGGTCTCATCACAAGCCGGCCCATTATGTTCATAGGTATCTAGCAGTATGACATTGCCATTATCTAGTCACCATGCTAGGGAAATGACCCTTGGTTGCATGGCCAAGGGAAAGGGGGTCTCATCACGAGCCAGTCTTATCATTTCTATGAAAATACTAGTGGGTAACACTGTCAGCTCTGGTCACCATGCCAAGGCAGTGTCCTTTGGTCAGACCTTGAAGCAATAAATAAAGAATAAAGGCAATAAAGGGGCTTGGAAAAAAGTGCATCCATGACGGGTACAACTCACCTCCTACAAAGGCACCCACGGACAATACCTACCCCTGGTCCTCCTTATGACTGGACATCCTTAGACCATATCACTTCATGTTACATGGTTTGAATAATTTTCCATGGAAACTTTCTTCTTCTTATGGATACTGGCCCAATAGGTTATTCTGTCTATTTCTTCAACTTTGTATAGTAGATCAGTGTAATGTCTTTGAGCTATTAGATGATATGCTAGGGGTTTTATGCATGTATTTGATAAATTTAATTATGAAATATGATTGACATTGCTATGATCCCAAGGACTAATGAGCCCATGGAGGGAAAAGTTTTTGATGTGCAGGACCATACCCGACGGACAGGTACCAGTGGACCGATACACATGGGGATATGATTACCTCGGACCTCCATGGGGCTGAAGAGACCATCAGATGGTTGTTGGGATGGCAGAGATAGGACAATGTTGTGATGAGCCTTTACACAGGAAGAAAGAAGGACATTCCACCCAAGACACTTTGGCAGAGCCCGACCTAGGGGGAATCACCCACTGCAGATGGAATGTTTGCCTTTGATGGACATGACATCACCCAGGAGACCTGGATGTTATCTTGAGCATGTGGTAGTGTGATGAGGCTGTTTGGCACATGTGGAAGCTTGGAGGAGCCCTAGAAGGGCTAACGTCTGGCTTCTGGATGATGGATATGCCCAAAAGGGGCCAACATCTCCCTCAGAAGGGCTTGACGTACACCTTTTTCTCATATTATGTCATTTTTTTAGCATTTAATGTAAAAACAGTGCAAATTTTGTAGTCATCCTTGTCGGTTGTTTTAATGACCTATTTTGTAATTAAGAGGTCATGGATTGGTATATATTGAGGACGTTTTTCCCTCATTTTTACAATAACATAACTCACTCTCTTGTGAGAGACTATCTTTTAGCCTTTTGTTTGGTATTTTTGGTGTTTCAAGTGAGGNNNAACTCTTCTTGGAGGATTTCTCTTGGCATATATGGTGTTTCTCTCAAGGAAGGTTTACAACTAGGGTTTGATTATGCATTCTTCATGATATGTAAGTGAATTTTTCATGCAAAACTTCTTAAGTGAATGGTTGTAGGCTTAATTTATTACATTTGCTATTATATTGTTGAATCTTGAAACCCTAGGTAGCAAGCACACAAGTAGGTCATTGCTATATGTTCCCTTGATTGAGAAATTGTTTTAGCCATTGATGAAGGAAGATATAGCCTAGTCGTTGCTACACTTTTCTCCCTTTTTCTGAGCTAGCGTTAAAGTTATAGGTTGAAAAGAGGAGACTTCCTAGGCCTAGTTGAATCTACACCTACGGTTTTAACCTTCTAGGGTTTGAAAGCCTTGCCCTTGCAACACTTTATCCCTTAAATCTGTACTTTGAAGCTAGCCATTTTGCCAAGTGTATTTAGAGAAAGAGGAAGGAGCACAAGGCCTTGCTCAAGCAACACCGGAGTGAGCCTCCTTCCCTTAGGGTTTTGATTCTAGGGCCCTGCCATTGCAGCACCTTGGAACCCTACATTCTAGTCTCTAAGTTTAAGTCCTCCCGAGACCTTTTGCCCTTACTTTGACTCCATTTACCCTAAGGCACTGGTATTTTCTCCAACGTTGAGCTTGTAGTGTGAAAAATCATCTTTCAAAACTTTCATTTTAAGAGAATAGCTTGTAGTGTGCAACATCATAAAGGGTAGCAGAGAATAACTACAGAGACGTCACTAACTTAGGCTGACGTCATGCTTGACGCCATCTTTCAATTGCTTGTTTGCTAGTCAGAAGGCTTGCTGCGTCAAGTATGACGTCAGCCTAAGTTAGTGGCGTTATGTTGCACACTACGTTGAGCTTGTAGGACTTGGTCATGAAGTTATTCTCTGCTACCCTTTATGATGTTGCAAGACGTTAGTATCTTGGCCTGCCTGATGGAAGCATCAAAACCATGGATAGACTTGAACAAATCTTCCTCAGAAGGTGGAGTATCAAAGAATACCCGAACATGTTGCTCACCCGACTAAATGGCCTTGCCAGGCATGAAAATGAATCCATTTAGAAATTTCATAACAGGTTCGAAGCATTACTCCAACGGATCCCCCCAAGCCACCATTCGAAAGATGATTATCTTGTTCACATCTATACTAGATCTTTCAGTGGCCAATTAGGGTATCTCATTAGAGGCAAAGACCCTCAGTCCATTCAAGAAGCCCAAGAGCTTGCAACCAAGATTGAAGGAAATCTCCTTTCATCCAAGATTGAGCCCTTTTCCAACCCTAGGGGGAAAATAGACACCAAGCAGAAAGTGGTACACAATGCTGAGCCTACTTCGGACCTCTACACCAGTATCAGTAAGATACAAACTTCAGTGGATAGAATCATGAAGAATCAAGAAGAAATGATGAACATGATCGTTATACTTGAAAAGTCCCAGACCCAGGCACCTAGACCTCCATTCAAAGGGCCATTCCAGAAAGGAAACAAAACTTACAAACCAAAGAATGAAAATGAAGTCCCTAATACTTTGGCCCCTACAAATGTAGTCGATGAAAGTCCTTGGTGTCTGGAATGTAGTGAAGCACATTGGGAGAATGAGTGTCCTAACAACACCATCCAGCAACAAGTCAACAACCTTGACTGCTTTTCAAGCTTTCCTCAAATAAATATAACTGATACAGAACATCAACAAGCCCCGAAGGAAGCAGCCAGAGCAGCAATATTAGAAATAATTAACAACCTGGACCAAGAGTCATGAGAAAATATTAAAAAGCAAGAAGTCCAAATATACCAGAGAAAGAACCCGAAGCAACCTGCCACTGATCAGCCAAAAACTCCTGAGGTTCTTCCTCCCAAGACGTCCAAAGCTGATAAGATTACCCTTGATTTTGATTTTGAAGGAGCTTTGTCGAAGATGCATGTGAATGTTCCCTTAAAAGAAGAAGTTAAATTCCCTTCTATTAAAGAATGCTTCAATACCTTCTTTTCGGGAACGGTTGAGCCTATGGACCCTCCAATTATGCTACAAGATGACCATTTCAAGATCTAGTATGGTGAAAATCCACCTTTCTTCATGACTCTTATGATGAACAATAAATACCTTAACAATTGCATGCTAGATACAGGTGTTGGTGCAAACATGATGTCTCTTAAAGTCATGCAGCAAATGGGCCTGAAGGTAACGAGGCCTTACAGAAATGTGTGTGGATTTGAATCCAAAGCAATGCCCACACATGGTGTAGTTGAAAATGTCGAAGTGCAGTTAAAGGAATTCCCTGAGAAGACCGTTCACATAGATATTATAGTTGTCGATGTCCCGGATGTGTGGGGAATGTTGTTGTCTAGGAAGTTTGGTGCGATGATAGGCGGGTCCCTTGAGATGGATCTCACCTTTTTGTGATTGCCTTTGAAAGATGGAACAACTGGATGCTTACTCAATGTGTCGATAACTGGAAATCATGTACAAGATGCCATTCCTTCTGTAAATGAAGCGCAGAAATATGTGATACAAAATCTTCAAGAATATTCTCCAGAAGATATGCCATTTGTTGCAGAAGAAGACTTTGACCAGATTGAGTGGCCCAAGAAAGAGAAATATCAGAAACTCCTAGATCAGTTTCAAAACAAAGAAGTAGGGACGGTGAAGATACTCAAAAGACAAAAGGATGAAGAAAACGTCCAAATCCATCCATCCCAATAGGAAGCCTTTACACCAAAAGCCCACCCACCTCCCTCAGTACAGTATACCAGGGTTGTTCAAGGAACAACCAAACACAAGATCCAAAAATACAAGGAGGGGGAGTTGGTATGGATGTGGGATACTCAAAAAGGAGAGCCAACTAACGTAAAAGGGAGTACACAATCGTGGCTTGGACCTTTCAAGGTCGGAATGGAATCAGTAGATAACTCGTACTACTTGTCCACCTTGGAAGGAATAAGGCACCCATTACCCATCAACGAACGCCTCCTCAAACCCCACCAAGGTGGTGGGACATGACTGTATAGGTAAGTATGAGTTGGTAGGAATTCTCCGTGTATTATACCATCTGCATTTCATGTTTGTTTCCTCATATGCATCTGATTGTTTTATCTCATATGTATACATGTTATGTTATGTGGGGTGGCAATACCACCCCACCTTTGTTGCTGATGTATTTTCTTTTTCAAGTGTGAGCAGGTCTGCAGGTTTATGCCAGAGATGATGAGGTTCTCATGCACTCTATGGTGAGCACATGTCCCCGAGTTGGAGCCAGATGTTATCCCCATTTTCTAGGGATAACTAGGAGATCATGTCTCGAGGCCCACAGGTCCTAGACATGGAGTACCGAGAGCAGTGTTATCACCCTATAAGTTATAGGATCAACTGGTGACTGGAATATTATCTGTCTCTAGTGTTTTTGTTGACAAATGATTTTTCATTCTGCAAATAATTTGAAAAAGAAAAGAAAAAATAAAAGGAAAAAGAAAAAGAAAAAAGAAAGAAAAGAAAAGAAAAGAGGGCATAAAAGAATTTCAATAAAAGCCCCATGCAATAATAGTAACTTGGTCCATACCTTTCAAGCATGTCCAAGTCCTCTTTAAATTGATGTTGATAGGGTTAGTGAATAAGTTTGGCTAAACTGTTTAATCTTAGCCAAAGTGTATAGGTTAGATTAGTGAATAAATCTGGCCAAACTATCTAATCTTGGTCAGATAGCCCCAGGGTAGAGTAAATTCTTAACCCAATAGTTTAATCTGGGTTAATTGTCATAGAAAACCAGGTTAGAGTATAGGCTAGAGTCTTCACTTCAATAAAACCAGCTTGATGATCATTGTTACACCATGATTTGGATACCTAAAAGGTTGTTTGACTAACCCTTTGGTGGTGTAGACATGAAAAGCCTTGGAAAAGCCCATGAAATTCACTTATCCTAAGTCTCTCGGTGCATGTATTTTCCACGCCCTCACTTATGCTCCATTCATATATCAATGGTCCAGATGAATGCACCTAGATCTACGGTGAACAGATCTTTCCGGACCCCCCCGACTGCTTTATCTTTAACCGAGGGGGGGGGTCCGGAATTGTTGATAAGACCCGCGCGCATCTGGACGGATTAGTTTTAAGCGCGCAAATCTATGGTCAATATCGGATTCCGCACCCCCCGTCTGTTCTGCCTTTAATGGAGGGGGTGGGGGTCCAGAATTTGTGATAAACAATGCGCATAGATCTGCGGCCAAGAAGCAAGCGCACAGATCAACGGCTCAAGATATTTTTTGGACCCCCCCGACTGATCTGCTTTTAACTGAGGGGGGGGTTCGGAATGGGATATTTCCTCTGGTAGGCCCCTGTCTATATGTAGCATCGATCTATCGGTCCCGAGTCCCATCACCTCCTACTGACTGACATACCTTCGTCACCTCCTGATGTCATCATCCACCTTTCTCGAAACATTCATGTCCCATAATTTATGTAAGTCCTTCCCCCCCAGTCGCTCATGGCAAGCCCCCTCACCATGATCTTTACCCCAATCAGAAGCCGCCACAACACCCATCTGTATCCCCCAGTCATCGTCACCCACCATCTCACACTCTAAGTGATCCGTTGGCCATTTATTACTGGATGACCTATCCGTTAACCAGCTGACCTGTCTCACACGCCCAACGGACACCCGTTTACTCAAAACTACCCTTTTTCTTCCTACTTTCACCATTTACCCACTCATCGCACCAGAGATTTACACCATTTTCTCCTTCGTTACAGTCAGTTTCCCCCACCCGTAGTCGCCCCACTAACATTTTTTTTCTTGCAGGTATTGTTGCATTAATGGCGCCTAAGTCAAAACAAGCAGAAGGAGAGGAGAATCCCTTTCTCATGCTGCCTGTCGACCTTGACCGAATCCCACTGGCCGACAAAGATCGTTTAATCGCAGATACAAAGTGTGATTTTGATTTCACAGACCCTCAGTCGTGGCTCAAGGAAGTTTTCCTGGACCAGAGTGACGAAATTGGACTCTGGGAATCCAACTTACCCCTTTATCTCTTCCCTTAGATTCACCATTTTCCAGAGTTTTCCCTCAACTGCCAAGCCCACTACATTCCCGAGCAAAGAGCCGGCGTTTCCTCGTCTGGAGAAATTATGTCCCTCATCATGCTCGAATCCATCAACCAAATGATACAAATCCCCCGAGCTGACTCTGCATCACTTTTCAACCTGGAAATTCTCACAGAATTATACCAGAAAATGAACTTCCCCCAAAGAGCTCAAATATTTGAGCTTTTCCTCCCACCATCCGCTCAATTTCCCTCCACAAATCCCCCTTATTCTTCTTCAATGTTTTCGACCAAAGGAAATCAGATCATCTCATCCCTATGCGCCTTGTTGGGATATTATTCAAATCAGTGGGTAGATGAACCCATTTTGGGATTTGTATCCATCTTCTCTACCGATGAGAAGCCCACTACCCATTTCGACTTCAGCACGTTTCCGGCGAATAATATTCATGAACAATTTGTTAATTTCGCCATGGAGGGCATGTTCCGGTACTCTTCCATACTGGCGTATTTGTTCGTTTTCTTCCAAGTGGACAAATTTGTCTTTTCCATGCACAAGATGGATGGAGATGGTAGACCCCAGGCAATGACCGCATGGACCTCCTTTCTCAATCACAACTCCACAGATTTCAGTTTCAAGGAGTTCATCAATCAATTCTACCACCCAGTGGTGAGTATGCTTAGCGGCAGGCCCGAGCCTTGGATAAATGATAAAGTTTAGAGGATCCTACATCTTTCGGATCACACCAAGACGGGGGATTGGTATTTGTACCAAGATTACACCGAGATCAGAGTATATGGGTGCGAGTTGGCCCCGTATAAGCTTCTGAAATACCTGTCTGTTAGAATTTTTGCTCTGGAGTATATAAGGCAGATGATAAACTCTGATGATATCCATTTTGTGTCTCTAAATAAAAAACAACAGCTCAAAATCAAAGGGAAGATTGGCTCTTTCATCTGCAACAAACGTGGCGCTGGAGAAGAAGAAGACAGGTTGCTGAAGGAAATGAAGTTCTTCATGAGTTTCCCATGGAATTACGATCCATGTGGGATCATCTCTGAGATGAGGGTGAAAAACAAGAACATCCCATATGTCCACGAATCTAGGCCTGAAGTTGAGAAATTTGCAAACCAGACAGTATGGGAGCCTAACACTTTGGTCGAAGCAGAACAGCAGGATCCCCCGACCATTGTATCGCAAACAACCATGCCACAGGTTATGAAAGAGAAAAGGCCTAGGCAAGATTTATCTCCACCTGTCACTGAGGTGTCGCCAGAAGAATTCCAATTGCATACCAAGAGGCCTAAAACCATTTCAACTCCTGACCCGACTGGGGAAAAGGAAGTCCCGTCTACCACAGTGACCAAGGTTGATAGGCCACCCCTCAGTGCAAGCCTCCAACATATCATAACCTCAACATTATCGAAGAAATCCACAGATTCTCTGTCGACCACCCAACCAGGAAAGGGAGGACCGAAGCTAAGCATCTTTGAAAAATATGAGCTGATCAAGAAAAGGAACCAAACCTTGACCAGCAGTACTTGTGCCCAGTTCTGGAAGCAGACGTCGACTACACAACATAGGCTGCTATCGGCATTTGACACCGAGAAGGGAAGAATGCATATGACATTCCTCCAAGAACAGGTGTTAGATCCAAAGGTGATCATCGATTACAAAAGGGCCACCTTCGAATTCCAGACGAAGGATGTGCATCCGTCCGATCAAATGGATTTGGACAAGAAAATAGGGGAAATGGTCTTTTATATGCTGGCGCATGCTTCCACTACTATGTCCAAATTGAAAGTGTCACTGAACAACGTTCAAACACAACTGAAGTTAGAGAATATATCATCCTTTGGCAAGGACAACAGGATCAAGACTTTGGAGGAACTAGTCCTCAAGATCGGTTATGATCCTTCGAACGTGAAATCAACCAAGGAGATGATTAAGAAAAAGAATGTTGATATAGCCTCCTTAAGGAAACAATTGAAACTCCCACCCACAGAGGATTCGCAGGCGAAGGAAATAGCAGAGAAAGAAGGAGAAAAAGATGAAATGCTCAAGCTACTCATGGAGCAGAATGCACAGCTAAAGGAAATGGAAGCTGAGATGGAAAAGCCAGTGAAAGAGAAAGAACAATTGAATCCAATGGAAGTAATTCCATTGAGTGCCATTCCAATTTTTGGAGTGAGCACAACATCAGTAACAGAAGTCCCATCCGCGACTCCATTGACATCCCTGGAAAAGACAGCCGACCTGGCTAAGTCTATGTAAAAGATGAACCTGCAGGAAACAGAGATCAACAAGCTCAAAAAGGAGATTGAGAACCTTCAGGAACTCAAATCTTCCTTTCAGATCAGCCTCTCTAAGGAAAAGCAGGTGACAGATCAGCTCAAACAAGAGTTACAATAGCTTCGAAAGCAAACAGTGGTAGGAAAAACTTTGGCTGAGGTTAAAGAAAGTGTATGGACAGACATCACCAAGTCCATGAACGAGATATGGCCCATGATACAGATCATGTTTGAGCAGAATGAATTGGTACAGAGAAGCAAACATGCCATTGAGAAGATCAGATCAGAATTGGGAGAGATGCCAACACAGGCGAACGAGATCATCAAGTTCCTAAATTCTAAGACCAGGGAGGAGATGGAAGAGCTGAAAATTGAAGACAGAACAGAGACCATCCTTGAGGTCAAAAGAGTTTTGACCAAGAGAGGATTAATGCTTCAGCTGAAAGAAAAGGTTCAGGTCATGGACCTAGGGGTACAAAGATTTTTTAGTAAGATTGAGGCTCTACCGAAGAAAGGTCTTCCTGGTCTGAGGGTAATCAATGACAAATTGATGACACTCCCAGACTACAAGAAGATATTGGCCGATGTGGCTAAGGATAGTTCAAAGTTTGCAAGAATTCAAGGCAGCATCACTGCCAAAGCGTTTCTTGATGCACTTCAGTGGGACATCAGTATTCAACATGAGATTCGATACATCTTTGTCACCAAACCTACCTTCGCCAAGTACACAGAAATGGATGAAGTGTATTGAAGGCTACTCAAAGTCAACATGCCCAGTCATCTTCGATGGGAGGAACTCTGTGATTTGATCGAGTAGCAGATGAGCTATCCCAGCCCAGTCATTTGTCCAATCAGATGAGGTCATGCAGAGGCTTCATCAACGGTCCACCCAGAAATCAGCATGCAGTTACACCACATCATCAAGCAATTCCTAGATTTATGAAATTTGTTAAGTTAGTTAGTCTAAAAATATATTTAGCATGTCCTGGTCATTAATGACAGGATCATTTGTAATTTTGAGATATAATTAATTAATCTTTCGAAGTATTGAGGGTTGTTGATCTTCACACCCTGCAAGCTATCAGACTGTAATATTTTTGAAGAGATCTTCCATTAATACAAAGATTCACTTTTATAGGATTCTTGTGTGTATTCACTGGTGATGTTGTTCTCTTTAAGTTAAATGTTATTCTCTCTTTGTTATCATATTGTTTTCTAAATCTAATCTTTGGAAGTAACGAAAGTTACAGGATTTATCTCATATACCCTGTTTCTGACTCAAAAGACTTAAGTGTTTATCTTCTCATTTTACAATAAAGAAATTCTTAATTGCTTCTTTGTTGTAATTGTCTTTCTCATCTTTTCTGCTATTCCTCATTTATACTACTAAAGAATCCAGTGATTATATTATCTCGCCCTATGAAAGGTTTCCTTTGTTTTTTCTGGTTTGGATTTCATCTTTATGACATGGACCCCATAGTCCAATGGATGTGTAAACTATCTCAACCAACTCAACAACACTACAACACAAGATTGACTTATCTATTTATCTAGCCTAATATTTAAAAATTTGAAACATATCTAAATCAAATAGAGAGATCCCTCTCTGAAGTTGGAAGGGCTAGATCCCAGCTTCAAAAGAGATTGGATAAAGTTACCTCTTGTAGATTTCTTCTTCCTAACAACCTCTTGGAAATTTACAGAGCGCTAACATAGTGGCGACTCCACTAGGGAAAGAAAAAAACTAAAAGTTTATAACTTCACGTTTTATTTTCCTAGAAGAAAATATTGTTCCTGAAATATTGCAAAGTAATGTTTAGAGGTTGATTAAAATTTGTACATACTATTTTTAGACTCGTAAAACTAAAAAGTATATATATATAAATCAAAAAAGAAATCTGGTTCCTAGGAAAGTTTATACTCGATCTCATCCAGACCCAGAACCTGCGATAGTGACAGATGACCCAGAACAGTTGCTTAGGAAAAGGACCGTTGCTAAAGGTTCAGTAAGTCATACTCCCTTTCATAAGTCCCTTTCCTATTCAGGAGAGCTCGTTACCTTTCAAAACCATGACTTTGACACCCTTTCCGAACAAAGCCTGGTTAAGACAAGATCCAATAGTTTTGTGACTAATATCATTTTGGACCCAACCATTTTGCAACCCCAGACTCTTGAAGTTCTATCTCCCACTACTAAACCTAAAACCACTCCCTTGGTGCCAGCTAGTCCCTCCTCATCCTCGTCTTTCGTCGTTACCTCTCCTATCATCCAGTTCGTTATCCCACCTCCTCCACTGATCATGGCAGCCAGATACGCTCCCTTAGTGTTGGTCGTTCCTCTTCATGCTATGCCTCAAGACTATCAAACGAGACTCCCACAATTCGATGGAATAGGACCTCTAAATGCCCAACAACACATTGATAAAATGAATGATTATTTTGACCTGCACGAAGTAGATGAGGCTGACGTTCAAATGAGATTGTTTGCCCAAAGTTTGACATGTGACGTTAAGAAATGGTATAAAGGTTTACGTGCTGCCTCAATCCTTGACCTTACCGCATTTCAAAGGAGTTTTCTAGACAGATGGGAGGTAAAGAAAAACCCTCTCCAAATATTGTCAGAATACGAAAATATTAGAAGAAATCAAGGTGAGACAATACAAGATTACTGCACTCGTTTCAATAACCTGTACAACGCAATCCCAACCGAAATCAAACCTCCACAGGGTTTGGTATTGATAAAATCCCCTGATGGTTTTGATGTCGATATGTCATACCAACTAAGGGAAAGAAATTCTACCACCTTGGAGGACATGCAGAAAAGCGCAATAAGTGTAGAGGCCAATTTGTTAGTAAAAAGGGCATGACAGAGGTCAGAGAGGAGAGTCACAATTAAAGAGGAACCTTCCACATCAACCTCAGATTCCAAACTGGATTCCTTGGCTAGAGAAATGGAAAGAATGATGGAAAGACTTACTGTGTCAGAAAGAAATCCTCCAAGAGAAAACCCACCAGCTCCTCAAGTTCGGAATCCTAACTTCAGGAGAAACCCTCCTCAAATCAGATAGAGAGATCCTAGGGATCAAAGAGAGTAGAGAGGTCTGGATCAACAGATCAGACCTCCCCTACAAGAAAATTATGTTGATGAAGGGGAGGAAGTGATTGAGGGACTAGAGGATACTCACATAAATTTCATGGGCATTCATGATAACGAAGCTATTTTTCTTACCCAAGAAGAGCAAGAACTCTTTATTCTAAATCAAACAAAAGTAAGTGAAGAAGCTGAAGATGTCGAACAACAGGCATTCGAAAATGCCATTCTAGAGGTACACCGACAGTACAATCCGCAGAGTAAAAAGACAGAAGGGAGTTCCCCAAAAAAGACGATTGAAACGAAGAAGGTAGTCGAAACCAAGAAAGCCTCTGAGCCATCTGCCGAGAAGATCCATGAGAAGAGTACTGCCAAAGTTCCCGCGAAAAGAAACCATACTATTCTGAAAAGATCGTCGCAGCCTGAGGTTTCATCAATTAATCAACCAAGTACTTCTGGCCAAAATAATGTGGTAGACAAACTAGAATTGATGAGCCAAAGCAGAGTCCCTACACCTTTTAGCCTCGGAGGGGAATTAGCCAAAGTAAAAATTCCCATTCCACTTTGCGAGTTGATGAACAAAGACGCTTATTGTTCACAAGTGATTAAAGCACTGACCATTGAACCTGATATAGGTACGAAAGCCTTAACCGTTTGATCAACAAATCATTCAGATACTGTGAACCTTACAGATGATCAACCTGAACTTCTGTTCGGACCTAAAGTAGATGGGCGAGACGATAATGGTGATGTCGCTCCTTTTTACATCAGTCTAAATATACATGACCTAATGTTGCATAATGCTATGCTAGATTCGGGTGCTTCCCACAATCTGATGCCTAAAGCAGTGATGGAGAAACTGGGACTGGAGGTCACCAGAACTTACAAAGATTTACACTCATTCGACTCCAGTAAAGTTAGATGTATTGGTTTGATCAAGGACCTATGTATCACCCTGGTTCAGATTCCTGCAAAGAGCATGGTCATGGATGTGGTGGTTGCAAACATTCCCCCGAAATATGGAATGTTTCTATCCTAGTCTTGGGGGGCTAATTTGAGAGGTACCTTGTAGCTAGATATGTCGTATGCCACCATCCCAGTTTTCGGGCAACAAAGAAGGCTATACAGAGAAACATTGATGAAATACATGGTCAGTAGCCAGGAAAAACCACACAACTATCCTCTTTACTCCGCACATTCTGACTTGGATTCTTTCATCCTGTACAACGATGGTGACTCAGAGGAACAAATCACCCAAATGAAAGAAGATACATCTGGTCCGGATGGAGGCCAAGAAATCATTGGGGTAGAAAGGAAGAAAAACGTGATTACTGAAGAATTACCGGCAAATTTTTGGAGCATGGATTTTGATGGAGCAGTAAGCAAAGAAGGAGTCAGAGCGGGAGTTTGGCTGCACAACCATAGAACCAGGTATTTAGAGAATCATTCTTACAAATTAAATTTCCAGTGCACTAACAATATTTCCGAATATGAAGCCTTGATGCTCGGTCTGAAGCTTCTAAAAAGAGTTGGTGCCAAACAGATTATGGTAAGAGGTGATTCCAAGTTAATAATCAAGCAAATTAAAGGTGAGTATGCTGTGAAACATCCTCATCTTAGAGCTTATCGGAATGTTGTTCTTGATGCCCTAAGATGTTTCACTAAAGTTGATTTGCAGGTAATGCCGAGGGGACAAAAAATTTTGGCAAATGGATTGGCTACGTCAGCAACCACATGTAAGATTCCTTTTCGCTCGACTCGCCCATACACGGTAGAGGTGAAATACAGGCCAACCGTTCCTGACAATATCATGTACTGGCAAGTGTTTGGTAATGATGATCAAATTGAAGACTTTCTACAGTGTAAAAATGATTTTGAATGTACAAATATAGATTTAGAGAACGAAGATGAAAATGTAAATAGATCTGATTTTGAAAATGATAGTGTAAATAGCGTAGATTCAGGAGAATTAGGCGATAATGAGATGGAAACTGATATTCTGCATTTGAAAAGTAATGTTTTACCTAGGGGTCTAGTTCCTTTAAAGGACTTGTTTGATTTTAATGATGTAGCCAAAAAACCGAAAATTGAAGCCAGTGGACAAGAAGTAGAAGATTGTAATATAGGGACAGAAGAGAAACCTAGGATGGTCAAGTTGTCCAAATCATTACCCCCTGAGAAAAAACTCAAATACATTGAGTTGTTCAAAGAATATTCAGATGTCTTTGCCTGGGGCTATGAGGATTTGAAAGCTTATGATACTAGTATCATACAACACAGAATTCCAATAAAGGAAGACCAAAAACCGTTCAAACGAAAACTTAGGAGAATAAATCCCAAGTTACTCCCTCTGATAGAAAATGAAATCAAAAAAATGTACGATGCCAAAATCATAGTCCCGCTGCGTTTTTCCAAATGGGTCTCAAATTTGGTCCTGACCCGTAAGAAATCTGTGGAAATCAGGCTTTGCATTGATTTCTGGAATCTGAATAAGGTCTCCCTGAAGGATAATTACCCCTTGCCAAAAATGGACCACATACTACAAAGGGTAGTTGGATCCAGTCGAATCTCTTTGCTGGACGGTTTCTTAGGTTATAATCAGGTCCTCGTTCACCCAGATGACCAAGACAAAACCACTTTCACTACACCATGGGGCACTTTCATGTATGTGAAAATGACTTTTGGTTTGATGAACGCCAGAGCCAATTTCCAGACAGCGATGGACATCGCCTTTGTGGAAGAGTTAGGTAAATTTATCGTCATCTATCTGGACGATGTAACTGTTTTTTTCCCAATCTAATGACGAGCACCTGAGATATCTGAGACGAGTCTTTGAGAAGTGCAGGAGGTTTGGGATTTCTTTAAATCCTTAGAAAATCCTTTTCGGACTAGAGGAAGGAAAATTGCTAGGGCACATAATCTCCAAGTACGGAATCAAAATAGACCCCAGTAGGATCGAGGCCATACAAAAATTAGAACACCCAAGAAACATCTAAGAATTACAGTCTTTTATCGGAAAAATAAATTTTCTACGAAGATTCATACCCAATCTGGCAGAGCTCCTCAGAAACATTACAAATATGTTAAAAAAGGACGTAAAAATAAAATGGGACACCGAGTCCAGGAAGTGTTTCGAACAAGTCAAACGAGAACTCACCAAAGCCCCCATTTTGATCAGTCCTAATTTTACCAAGGATTTCTATCTTTTTTCTTTCTCTTCCGAACATACCATTGCAATGGTATTACTACAGAAGAACAGTGAAGGGTATAAGCAGCCCATAGCCTTCTTCAGTAAAGCATTAAGAGATGTTGCTTTGAATTAAAAGATAATGGAGAAACAAGATTTTGCCTTGGTAAAGGCCATAAAATATTTTAGGGTCTACATTCTCCATTCTCACACCATTGCATATGTTCCGAATGCGGTAGTAAAAGACATTTTGACCCAGGACAATCCGGATGGAAGAAGAGGAAAATGGATTGCTGTCATTTTAAAATATGATATAGAGATTAAGCCTATGAAACTAATTAAAGGTCAAGGCCTAGCTAAATTAATGGCTTAATCTAATTTCCATGCTCTTGACATTAATTTTTTAGCTGCAGCAGATGAACAGGGCGAGATGGCGACTCCAAGAATGAGAGAGGTATTTCTAAACTCTCCATGGTACGCAGACCTTATATTTGTTTTGCATAATTTACAAGCTCCCCCTGGTTTGACTATGACTAAAGCTAGATTTTTGAAGTTGAAAGCCTTAAAATTTTGTATTCTAGAAGGCAATCTATATTGGAAAGATCATGGAGGTATTCTGTTAAATTTTTTATTGAAAGATGAAGCTGAAAAAGTGCTACAAGAATTTCATGCAAGAGAATGTGGTGGCCATCTGAACTAGAAGGTCACATCCAACAAAATCCTCAGAGCTGGTTTCTATTCGCCCACATTATTTGTTGATGTACATCATACAGTGACCACATGTCATCAATGTCAGTTGTTTCAAGGAAAAAGGAAACTCCTTCCTCTCCCCCTGAAACCGATCTCAGTTGAATCCCCTTTCCAGCAATGGGGATTGGACTTCATTGGAGAAATACACCCCCCTTCTTCAGGCCAGCACAGGTGGATTCTTACTGCCACAGATTATTTTACAAAATGGATCGAAGCAATACCAAGCAAGCAAGCCACTGATTCTGTTATTATCAAATTCCTTGAAAATAATATTTTGTCTTGCTTTGGATGTCCTAGAAAGATTATAACTGATAATTCAGCTGCTTTTCGATCGAAGAAACTCATAGATTTTTGCAACTAGTATCACATTGGTTTGGGACATTCCACAGCTTACTACCCTCAGGGGAATGGGCTGGCAGAATCTTCAAACAAAACATTGGTAAACATCATCAAGAAGACGTTGCAGGAAAACAAGAAATCATGGCATAACAAGTTGGTGTTCGCATTGTGGGATGACAGACTGACCACCAAAAGGTCAATCAGTATGTCACCATATCAGTTGGTCTATGGCACAGAAGCAGTTTTCCCCACTTCCTTAGGAGTCCCTGTCATGAAGTTGCTTCAAGACGTACAAGCCGAGCCAAATGACTCATACAGAAGGATCAACCAGATGATCCATTTGCAATAGTCTAGGGAAGAAGTATTCAACAAGACTCAGGTAGTCCAAGAAAGCATCAAGAATATTTTTGACAAAAAAACCAAGGAAGATGATTTTGAGCTAAGAGATTTGATGCTGAGATGGGACGCCAGAAATGAAGACAAGGGAAAGCATGGAAAATTTGACAGTTTGTGGAGAGGACCATACATGATTCAAGCATTCAGGGGAAACAACGCTTTCTTGCTAAACAACATTGATGGGACAGATCTGCTAGGAGGACTTGTAAATGGTAGAATGTTGAAGCATTATGTGCTGCCTCAGTAGAGACTCGAGTTTTCACTCACCATTGTACATACCATTTTTATTTTTCGCCTACCATTTTTGAGTGAATAACATGAGTCAGTTGGTGGAAGCCCGAAGAGAAGGCCCTAAGCCGCTGACCTCTGTTCTTCCATTTTTTGAGAATAAAACCAATCAATCAACGAAGGCTACTAGGCATAAATTTTCAAAATGATAGGAACCAGGATTCTTGGCACTTCACAGGGAAAGTACCATCCCCAGGTGGAGCCGCTGTTATCACCCTATAAGTTATAGGATCAACCGGTGACTGGAATATTATCTGTCTCTAGTGTTTTTGTTGACAAATGATTTTCAATTCTGCAAATAATTTGAAAAAGAAAAGAAAAAAGAAAAAGAAAAGGAAAAAGAAAAAGAAAAAAGAAAGAAAAAGAAAAAGAAAGAAAAGAAAAGAAAAGAGGGCATAAAATAATTTCAATAAAAGCCCTATGCAATAATAGTAACTTGGTCCATACCTTTCAAGCATGGCCAAGTCCTCTTTAAATTGATGTTGATAGGGTTAGTGAATAAGTTTGGCTAAACCGTTTAATCTTAGCCAAAGTGTATAGGTTAGATTAGTGAATAAATCTGGCCAGACTGTCTAATCTTGGTCAGATAGCCCCAGGGTAGAGTAAATTATTAACCCAATAGTTTAATCTGGGTTAATTGTCATAGAAAACCAGGTTAGAGTATAGGATAGTGTCTTTACTTCAATAAAACTAGCTTGATGATCAATGTTACACCATGATTTTGATACCTAAAAGGTTGTTTGACTAACCCTTTGGTGGTGTAGACATGAAAAGCCTTGGAAAAACCCGTGAAATGCACTTATCCTAAGTCTCTCGACGCATGTATTTTTCGCACCCTCACTTATGCTCCGTTAATATATCAATGGTCCATATGAATGCACCCAGATCTATGGTGAACATATCTTTCCGGACCCCCCCGACCGTTCTATCTTTAACCGAGGGGGCGGGAGGTCTAGAATTGCTGATAAGACCCGTGCGCATTTGGACGGCTCAGGTTTAAGCGCTCAAATCTACGGTCAATATCATATTATGTACCCCCCCATCTGTTCTTCCTTTAATGGAGGGGGGGGGTCTAGAATTTGTGATAAACAATGCGCATAGATCTGCGGCCGAGAAGCAAGCGCACAGGTCAACAGCTCAAGATATTTTTCAGACCCCNTTAACTGAGGGGGGGGGTCCGGAATGGGATCTTTCCTCTGGTGGGCCCATGTCTATACGTGGCATCGATCTATCGGTCCCGAGTCCCATCGTCTCCTACTGACTGACATACCTTCGTCACCTCCTGATGTCATCATCCACCTTTCCCGAAACAGTCACGTCCCATAATTTCTGTCAGTCCTTCCCCCCCAGTCGCTCATGGCAAGCCCCCTCACCGTGATCTTTACCCCAATTGGAAGCCGCCATGGCTCCCATCCATATCCCTCAGTCATCCTCACCCGCCATCTCACACTCTAAGTGATCCGTTGGCCATTTAATACTAGATGACCTATCTGTTAACCAGCTGACCTATCTCCCGCGCTCAACGGACACCCGTTTACTCAAAACTACCCTTTTTCTTCCTACTTTCACCATTTACCCACTCATCGCACCAGATATTTCCACCGTTTTATCCTTCGTTATAGTCAGTTGCCCCCACCCGTAGTCACCCCGCTAACATTGTTTTTCTTGCAGGTATTGTTGCAGTAATGGCGCCAAAGTACAAACAAGCAGAAGGAGACGAGAATCCCTTTCTCCCACCGCATGTCGACCTTGACCGAATCCCACTGGCCGACAAAGATTGTTTAATCGCAGGTACAAAGTGTGATTTTGATTTTGCATACCTTCAGTCGTGGATCAAGGAAGTTTTCCTGGACCAGAGTGACGAAATTGGACTCTGGGAGTCCAACTTACCCCTTTATCTCTTCCCTCAGATTCACCCTTTTCCAGAGTTTTCCCTCAAGTGCTAAGCCCACTACATTCCCGAGCAAAGAGTCATTGTTTCCTCGTCTGGAGAAATTATGTTCCTCATCATGCCCGAATCCATCGACCAAATGATACAAATCCCTCGAGATGACTCTGCATCACCATTCAACCTGGAAATTCTCACAGAATTATACCAGAAAATGACCTTCCCCCAAAGAGCTCAAATATTTTATCTTTTCCTCCCACCATCTGCTCAATTTCCCTCCACAAATCCCCCTTATCCTTCTTCAATGTTTTCGACCAAAGGAAACCAGATCATCTCGTCCCTATGTGCCTTGTTGGGATACTATTCAGATCAGTGGGTAGATGAACCCATTCTGGGATTTTTATCCATCTTCTCTACCGATGAGAAGCCCACTACCCAGCTCGACTTCAGCACGTTTCTGGCGAATAATATTCACAAACAGTTTGTTAATTTCGCCATGGAGGGCATGTTCCGGTACTCTTCCATACTGGCATATTTGTTCGTTTTCTTCCAAGAGGACAAATTTGTCTTTTCCATGCAGAAGATGGATGGAGATGGTAGACCCCAGGAAATGACCGCATGGACCTCCTTGCTCAAGCACAACTCCACAGATTTCAGTTTCAATGAGTTCATCGATCAATTCTACCACCCAGTGGTGAGTATGCTTAGCGGCAGGCCCGAGCCTTGGATAAATGATGAGGTTTAGAGGATCCTGCATCTTTCGGATCACACCAAGATGGGGGATTCGTATTTGTACCAAGATTACACTGAGATCAAAGTATACGGGTGCGAGATGGCCCTGTATAAGCTTCCGAAATACCTGCCTGACAGAATTTTTGCTCTGGAGTATATAAGGCAGATGATAAACTCTGATGATATCCATTTTGTGTCTCTAAATAAAAAACAATAGCTCAAAATGAAAGGGTAGATTGGCTCTTTCATCTGCAACAATCGTGGCGTTGGAGAAGAAGCAGACAGGCTGCTGAAGGAAATGAAGTTCTTCATGAGTTTCCCCTGGAATTACAATCCATGTGGGATCATCTCTGAGATGAGGGTGAAAAACAAGAACATCCCATATGCCCACGAATCTAAGCCTGAAGTTGAGAAATTTTCAAACCAGACAGTATGGGAGACTAACACTTTTGTCGAAGCAGAATAGCAGGATCCCCCGGCCACTGTATCACAAACAACCACGCCATAGGTTCCGAAAGAGAAAAGGCCTAGGCAAGATTTATCTCCACTTGTCACTGAGGTGTCGCCAGAAGAATTCCAATTTCATACCAAGAGGCCTAAAACCATTTCAGCTTTTGACCCGACTGGGGAAAAGAAAGTCCCGTCTACCACAGTGACCAAGGTTGATAGGCCACCCCTCAGTGCAAGCCTCCAGCATATCATAACCTCAACGTTGCCGAAGAAATCCACAGATTCTTCGTGGACCACCCAGCCAGGCAAGGGAGGACCAAAGCTGAGCATCTTTGAAAAATATGAGTTGATCAAGAAAAGGAACCAAACCCTTACCAGCAGTACTTGCACCCAGTTCTGGAAGAAGACGTCGACTACACAACATAGGCTACTATCGACATTTGACATCGAGAAGGGCATAATGCATATGGAATTCCTCCAAGCGCAGGTGCCAGATCCAAAGGTGATCACTGATTACAAAAGGGCCACCTTCGAATTCCAGACAAAGGATGTGCATCCGACCGATCAAATGGATCTACACAAGCAAACAGGAGAAATGGTCTTTTATACGCTGGCGCATGCTTCCACTACTACGTCCAAATTGCAAGTGTCCCTGAACAACGTTCAAACACAACTGAAGTTAGAGAAGATATTGTCCTTTTCCAAGGACAACAAGATCAAGACTTTGGAGGAACTGGTCCTCAAGATCGGTTACGATCCTTCGAATGTGAAAGCAGCTGAGGAGATGATTAAGAAGAAGAATGCTGACATAACCTCCTTAAGGAAACAATTGAAACTCTTGCCCACAGAGGATTCGCAGGCGAAGGAAATAGCAGAGAAAGAAGGATAAAAAGATGAAATGCTCAAGCTACTCACGGAGCAGAATGCACAGCTAAAGGAAATGGAAGCTGAGATGGAGAAGCTAGTAAAAGAAAAAGAACAACCGAAGCCAATGGAAGTCATTCCATTGAGTGCCATTCCAATTTCGGGAGTGAGCACAACATCAATAACAGAAGTCCCATCCGCGACTCCATTGACATCCCTGGAAAAGACAGTCGAACTGGCTAAGTCTATGGAAAAGATGAACCTGTAGGAAACAGAGATCAACAGGCTCAAAAAGGAGATTGAGAACCTTCAGGAACTCAAATCTTCCTTTCAGATCAGCCTCTCCAAGGAAAAGCAGGTGACAGATCAGCTCAAACAAGAGTTACAATAGCTCTGGAAGCAAACAGTGGCAGGAAAAACTTTGGCCGAGGTTAAAGAAAGTGTATGGACAGACATCACCAAGTCCATGAACGAGATATGGCCCATGATATAGATCATGTTTGAGCATAATGAATTGGTACAGAGAAGAAAACAGGCCATTGAGAAGATCAGATCAGAATTGGGAGAGATGCCAACACAGGCGAACGAGATCATCAAGTTCCTAAATTCTAAGACCAGGGAGGAGCTGGAAGAGATGAAAATTGAAGATAGAACAGAGACCATCCTTGAGGTCAAAAGATTTTTGACCAAGAGAGGATTAATGCTTCAGCTGGAAGAAAAGGTTCAGGCCATGGACCTAGGGGTACAAAGATTTTTTAGTAAGATTGAGGCTCTATAGAAGAAAGGTCTTCCTGGTCTGAGGGTAATCAATGACAAATTGATGACACTCCCAGACTACAAGAAGAGAATGGCCGATGTGGCTAAGGATAGTTCAAATTTTGTAGGAATTCAAGGAAGCATCACTGGCAAAGCGTTTCTTGATGTACTTCAGTGGGACATCAGTATTGAGCATGAGATTCGATACATCTTCGTCACCAAACCTACCTTCGCCAAGTACACAGAAATGGACGAAGTGTATCGAAGGCTACTCAAAGTCAATGTGCCCAGTCATCTTCGATGGGAGGAACTCTGTGATCTGATCGAGTAGCAGATGAGCTGTCCCAACCCAGTCATTTGTCTAGTCAAATGAGGTCGTGCAGAGGCTTCATCAACGGTCCACCCAAAAATCAGCATGCAGTTACACCACATCATCAAGCAGTTCCTAGATTTATGAAATTTGTCAAGTTAGTTAGACTAAAAATAGATTTAGCACGTCCTGGTCATTAATGACAGGATCATTTGTAATTTTGAGTTATAAATACTTCATCTTTCGAAGTATTGAGGGTTTTTGATCTTCACACCCCGCAAGCTATCAGACTCTAATATTTTTGAAGAGATCTTCCATTAATACAAAGAGGCACTTTTACAGGATTCTTGCGTGTATTCGTTGGTGATGTTGTTCTCTTTAAGTTAAATGTTATTTTCTCTTTGTTATCATACTGTTTTCTAAATCTAATCTTTGGAAGTAACGAAAGTTACAGGATTTATCTCGTATACCCTGTTTTTGACTCAAAAGATTTAAGTGTTTATCTTCTCATTTTACAATAAAGAAATTCTTAATTGCTTCTTTGTTGTAATTGTCTTTCTCGGATTTTCTGCTATTCCTCATTTATACTACTAAAGAATCTAGTGATTATATTATCTCGCCCTGTGAAAGGTTTCCTTTGTTTTTTTTGGTTTGGATTTCATCTTTATGACACGGACCCCATAGCCCAATGGATGTATAAACTATCTCAACCAACTCAACAACACTACGACACAAGATCAACTTATCTATTTATCTAGCTTAATGTTTAAAAATTTGAAATAGATCTAAATCAAATAGAGAGATCCCTCTCTGAAGTTGGAAGGGCTAGATCCCAGCTTCAAAAGCGGTTGGATAAAGTTACCTCTCGTAAATTTCTTCTTACTAACAACCTCTTGGAAATTTACAGAGCGCTAACAAGCATGATTGACCTGAGCATGGCCCTGGAGGGCCCATCCTTCTTCTTCTTCGCCAGATTTGTCCTATCAGCAACAACAGCATCCATCACCATCGGCTTGGACTTGCATCAGAGAAGACTCTTGCTCCATGAGGTAATTGGTCCAGGTA
>ML781696.1:968708-990667 GCA_009831015.1 Picea engelmannii | reverse complement strand
ATATGGTGTTTCTCTCAAGGAAGGTTTACAACTAGGGTTTGATTATGCATTCTTCATGATATGTAAGTGAATTTTTCATGCAAAACTTCTTAAGTGAATGGTTGTAGGCTTAATTTCTTACATTTGCTATTATATTGTTGAATATTGAAACCCTAGGTAGTAAGCACACAAGTAGGTCATTGCTATATGTCCCCTTGATTGAGAAATTGTTTTAGCCATTGATGAAGGAAGATATAGCCTAGTCCTTGCTACACTTTTCTCCCTTTTTATGAGCTAGAGTTAAAGTTATAGGTTGAAAAGAGGAGACGTCCTAGGCCTAGTTGAATCTACACCTAGGGTTTTAACCTTCTAGGGTTTGAAAGCCTTGCCCCTGCAACACTTTCTCCCTTAAATTTGTACTTTGAAGCTAGCCGTTTTGCCAAGTGTATTTAGAGAAAGAGGAAGGAGCACAAGGCCTTTCTTAAGCAACACCGGAGTGAGCCTCCTTCCATTAGGGTTTTGATTCTAGGGCCCTGCCATTGCAGCACCTTGGAACCCTACCTTCTAGTCTCTAAGTTTAAGTCCTCCCGAGACCTTTTTCCCTTACTTTGACTCCATTTACCCTAAGGCACTGGTATTTTCTCCAACGTTGAGCTTGTAGTGTGCAAAATCATCTTTCAAAACTTTCATTTTTGAAACCTTAACTAACCCTAATGCCACTAACTTAGGCTGACGTCATGCTTGACGCAGCAAGCCTTCTGACTAGCAAACAAGTAATTAAAAGATGACATCAATCATTTATTGAGCAATTTGTTGATTGAAATATACTGTTGGCTTGGTCATTTTTATAGATATTGATGAATTGGGGATATTGCATAAGTTATTTAGCAAAACGTTGACCTCATCTTATCTATCATTTTGCTTATTAAATGAAATCAGATAGTCAAGAAGTACTAACCCTTTGAATTATAACCTGCAAATATACATATTGTGTTTGTTATTTTGTTGTTCCGGACATGTGTTCTCAACAGGGACTTCACTTCTTTATTGGTTGATTAGTCGGATTATCTGATACTGGTGGTAACCTGAGAGGAGGGAAAACCTTAACTCTTGACCTTATATTCTTTGCCTCTTCAAACCCCAGGTTACCGGGGACGTGTCCCCTGGGCTAACCTCCCTAAACAGAAAGAACCTCCCCATCGAGGTGACATTGGGTGGGGAAGGTTCCTATTACGCCAGTTTGTCCACTATCCTGTAGCCTATGACCTAAAATACAAACTGTGTGATAACAAGTACTCCATGTCTAGGACCTATGGGCCTCGAGACATAATCCCCTTAGTTATCCCTAGGCTAGGGGATAATAAGTAGTATAAAAATTGCATAACCAGTAAATTATAAAAATATGTGGGATACCTATGGATGTTTAATCTTCAAAATGTTATCTTTAATTTTCTACTTTAATTAAATTGGAGAAAAACACTTGTTGGGAACACAGAGGTGTGTAAAATGTGTTTCAAATATTTAGTTGTGGACTTCCAAAATAACTGAGATAATAATTTTCCAAAAAAAAGTGAGATAAAATATGTTCAGTGTAAATCATGTTTATATCCTTGTTTTAGAATATTAAAACAAGATTGTATATTTGAGGTTGAAATAGTTGTGAAAAAAATCACTTATTAAATTTTGCATAAATTTGTAAGGACAAAACATATAATTAAATTAAAATTTGACAAATTAAGTAACAATAATATTTTTTGGAAATATATTATTAAAAAGATAGTGTTTCAAAACGTTTACTGTAATATATCTCTGCAATGAATAAATGAGGTGGTGAATATTATCTCTATGGTGCATACATAATGCATGCACATTTTTACCTCTATGGGTGAATTGGTATATCTAAGGTGAATTGATGTGGTGAATAATTCGATGGGTCTACAATGAATTTGGTCTACGGTAAATCTGATCTGTTGTAACTAAATCATGTTCACGACTATTCGAACCCTATCGTTAATAAGATGCACAAGTTTCTTGTTTATTTATTTTTCTTTTCAATATGAGTAATACATCGTTGATACCTAAATCTAATAGAGGAAGGCCGAACAAAGTAACCCTACATTGTTTGCATGAATATATAGAATCAATAGAAAAACATAGAGAATAAAGAGAAGCCAAATTTCAAAGTGAGTTAGTAGCAATGCTTGATAATAAATTAAGATCCTCGGAAGATAATATTTAGAGACAAATAGACAATAAACTATTAGGATTTAAGACTCAACTACAAAAATGGAGGCTAGGTTACAAGAAATAGAAAAAAACAACCAAGAAGAAAAATAATCAAAGCATGAATAAGAAGTCGAAGAAAATAACAATCTTTGGGACAAAATTAAAGATCTGGAAGAAAAGAAAATTAACAATTTGGACCTAAATAGTGTGGAACAAAAAACGGATATCAAACCTATCAAATAGGAAATAAATAAGCTCATAGAGTTATACCACAAGTGCAACAAAAAAGCCTTCAACCTAATAATTTTTGGTATAAAAGAACAAAAATATGATGACACGTTACCAATAGTCAAGGAGGAATTAAAAAATAAATATCAAATTGAAACCAGTGACCTTATAGAAGCAAAAAGGTTGGGAAAAATAATTGAACATACAGATAGATTGATTCGGATTATGGTAAGTTCTAATGCCCATAAATACGACATGCTTAGTAAAACTATGAGCTTAAAAGGGTTTGGAATATTTATAAATGAAGACCTCATTCTAGAAGATCAAGCTAAATGAAGGAAGGAGGTTCAAAAGGTAAATGAAGCCAGAAAGGAAGGAAACTAGGAAATAATTAGGAATCAAAAAGCTATTATTATGTATAGAGACTAAAAGAATAACAATAAATATCAATTTGAGACACTTTGAACCCTTTCTTGAAATCCTACCCTTATAAGTCATAAAAATTTTAGTGATCTTGGAACACTTATATTAATGTTTTTCAAGCATCGAAATAACATTTTAAAGAAATCCAAGTAATCTCTTATTTTTCTTAAAGTTTGATAGACCAATTTTGATACTAGAAATGATAAATGAATGAGATTGAACAAATTTATAATTTGCAACTCTAATTAGTTCTACTATTAATAAAGAGTATCAATTATTCACATAACATTTTGATATATCTCATCATATGCTTATTTTTTATATTTTTTATATCTTTGTTATTTCCTAACTTTGTCTCAATATATAATATGCCAGTTCAGATATTTTATGTCCATTTTTTCCCAAATTCCAAGTAGAAATGATTGGATATGCATATTTGAGTGGTTAATTTTGTATACTCCTAGTATCCCAAGGGTTTTTGAGCACCCTGAATCCATTTATGCATTCAAAATGCAATTTAAACAACATAAAATTGTGATTTTGTGGAGATTTATGTCACCAAATTCTGACTAAAAAAAACAAAACTTAGAACAGTTAGACAACACCAATAAAAAAAAAATGAAACTTTAGTGATCTTGGAACACTTATCTTAATGCTTTTCAAGCATTGAAATAACATTTTAAAGAAATCCAAGTAATCTCTTATTTTTCTTAAAGTTTGATAGACCAATTTTGATACCAGAAATGAGAAATGAGTGAGATTGGACAAATTTATAATTTTCAACTCTAATTAGTTCTACTATTAATAAAGATTATTGATTATTCACATAACATTTCGATATATTTCATCAAATGCTTATTTTTATATCTTTCATATCTTTGTTATTTCCTAACTTTGTCTCAATATATAATATGCCAGTTAGGATATTTTATGTTCAATTTTTCTCAAAATCTGAGTATAAATTATTGGATCTGCATATTTGACTGGTTAATTTTGTATACTCCTCATATCCCTAGGGTTTTTTATCACCCCCAATCCATTTCTGCATTCAAAATGCAATTTAAACAACATAAAATTGTGATTTCGTGGAGATTTATGTCACCAAATTCCGACTAAAAAAACCAAAACTTAGAACAGTTAGACAACACCAATAAAAAACAAATAAATGAAACTTTAGTGATCTTGGAACACTTACCTTAATGCTTTTCAAGCATCGAAATAACATTTTAAAGAAATCCAAGTAATCTCTTATTTTTCTTAAAGTCTGATAGACCAATTTCGATACTGGAAATGAGAAACGAGTGAGATTGGATAAATTTATAATTTTCAACTCTAATTAGTTCTACTATTAATAAGGAGTATTGATTATTCACATAACATTTCGATATATCTCATCATATGCTTATTTTTTATATATTTTATATCTATGTTATTTCCTAACTTTATCTCAATATATAATATGCCAGTTAGGATATTTTATGTTCAATTTTTCCCAAAATCCAAGCAGAAATTATTGGATATGCATATTTGAGTGGTTAATTTTGCACATTCCTAGTATCCCAAGAGTTTTTGAGCACCCTCAATCCATTTCTGCATTCAAAATTTACCAAATTCCGACTAAAAAAAACAAAACTTAGAACAGTTAGACAACACTAATAAAAAATAAATAAATGAAAATTACGTTAGGAAATAGTTTCATTTAAGAAACATGAAGAATATGCATTCATGGCTAACTCACCCCTCATTCACTTAAATAGTATTAAACACTTATTCAACATTGGAAACATATATATTTGAGAATGTATAATGGATAAAATTTATCATGGGTTTCACAATGTGGATGTATACATTTGATTATAATTAGTTTAGAAATAATTTTTTAATTAGTTTAGAATTATTTTGAAAAAATTAATTTAAAATTTAATTAAATTATTAATTGAAAATAATTAATTAAAATATATATTAATGTACTAACTTTTTAGAAAAAAAATATTTTGTTTTGGAGTTTATAAATCTATTGTAATAATATATTTATTATTAGTTTATTCGTCCCAACCACCCTACTACACCTAATTGAAAACAAAAAATTATATTTATATTAATAATAATTTAATAATTTTTATATTAATATATTTAATTTTAAAATTATTAATAAACTTATTTTACATTCATATACATATATAGTATAAATATATCAAAACAAAGAGATACTTTTGATCTTAGAGATTAGGGTTAACCACTTCCTTATAGTATCTTAATTTTCTTTTATGCTCTAATTCTTTATCGCACCAAATATTCTCATTAAATGTATTATTCCTTCCTTTATTCCCCAATGATTAATCCAAGAGTGTAGGCATCATTTTGTTGATGATGATTTTGGCTAGGCTCACTTCTAGTAGGAGAATAAGATAGAATGTATTGCCTTTAATTTTGAGGTCATAAGTGATAAAATTGTTTTAGATATGCTCTATGTTTCTAGATTTTTGAGAGAAACTCATTTCCAAATTTAATTACAATTTTTTTAAACCAAAAATTAAAAACTATCAATGGAACTTATAAACTTAAATTTATATAATTTATAAGACATTTAAAATTAAAATATAATGTAGACTAAATCGACAAGCATCTTGAAACATAGATAAAACATGCATAGAAGAAGTGGTCCACCTTTGATGAACCACAAGCTCGATCTAAATAATCAAACTTATAAATTTAAATTTATATATTTTATAAGGCATTTAAAATTAAAATATAATGTGGACTAAATGGACAAGCATCTCGAGAAATAGATAAAACATGCACAGAGGAAGTGGTCCACCTTTGATGAACCACAAGATCAATCTAAATAATCGTGACCTTAAATTTTACTCATCTTAGTAATCCATTGCTTATTAACTATTTGGGATTAGTTAGACTAATATAGACATTTGAGATGTGTGTAAATGGACCTATTTATGTGTTGCATAATGTTATTTTTACTATTGTATGTTCATGATGAATACAATTATGTGATTTTCTTAAATATGCAAAATTAAATGTGGAATTTCATTATATGGATACCAACTCAAAATTATGTTGTAAATGTCAATACAAATATGGATTCTCATATGAAATTTGTGATGTATCTACATGGCTATGAGTATCTATAGCCAAATGATTGTAAGTGTTGTAGACATTATGGAGATAATGTGTACTATAAATTTTACTTATGATTTCAAATATTTCTATGAGATTTGGTAACTGTGGTTTTGACATGATGCACAACTTTCTAAAGTGATTATTCGATGGAGTGATTCTAAGAATAGTAGTTGCATAACATGACTTGATATAGGGTGTTGACCCTAGTTCAATCAGGATGGGTGGAGGCATTTTCCACCATGTATCCTTCGAAACCTGGAATCGTGGGAGGGTTGTGTTAAGACACAATCCTCTAGACACGTGATGGAGACTTCTATTTTCATGTTGGGGAATCTTGGTGAATATGTGTGACACTTCCACTTATGGGTTCTATCTAGAGTTAGGTCAATATAGTTGATGATCTAGCTTAATCTAGCAGAGGAAAGGATAGGATGGAAGATGGAAGTAGGTTAGGAAGGAAGGATGATTTGATGTTAGTCAAGAATACTTCGTGGGGATTAGATGCGCCACTCTTGTTTTCTCACTTGGTTCCAAAACACTCATTTTGATTCCTTTTTTATATTTTTAAATGTGATGATAAAATATTGATGAATTATTGTAATTTTGTTAGTTAAGTTATTGAATGATGCATTACTTGATTTGTTGTCCTACCTACTTTGTTGTGATGATACTTGAACTATGCACTAGAGGTATTACTTATTTATGTTTAGTAGATGTGTGGGATATGTGTCCACTAGCTACGTATACATACTCTACACATGTACACTAGTACACTTAGTTAATGTCTTACTTACTAAACTAGATTATTCACTATGTACACTAGTACACTTAGTTAATGTCTAGGACCTGTGGGCCTCGAGACATAATCGCCTTAGCTATCCCTAGGCTAGGAGATAATAAGTAGTATAAAAATTGCATAGCTAGTAAATTATAAAAATACTTGGGATACCTATGAATGTTTAATCTTCAAAATGGTATATTTAATTTTCTACTTTAATTAAATTGGAGAAAAACACTTGTTGGGAACATAGAGGCGTGTAAAATGTGTTTCAAATATTTAGTTGTGGACTTCCAAAATAACTGAGATAATAATTTTCCAGAAAAAAAGTGAGATAAAATATGTTTAGTGTAAATCATGTTTTTATCCTTGTTTTAGAACATTAAAACAAGATTATATATATGAGGTTGAAATAGTTGTTGTGAAAACAATCACTTATTAAATTTTGCATAAATTTGTAAGGGAAAAACATATAATTAAATTAAAATTTGACAAATTAAATAACAATAATATTTTTTGGAAATATATTATTAAAAAGATAGTGTTTCAAAAAGTTTATTGTAATATATCTCTGCAGTGAATAGATACGGTGGTGAATATTATCTCTATGGTTCATACATAATGCATGCACATTTTTACCTCTATGGGTGAATTGGTATATCTATGGTGAATTGATGTGGTGAATAATTCGATGGGTCTACAATGAATTTGGTCTACGGTAAATCTGATCTATTGTAACTAAATCATGTTCATGACTATTCAAACCCTGCCGTTAATAAGAGACACAAGTTTCTTGTTTATTTATTTTTCTTTTCAATATGAGTAATACATCGTTGATACCTAAATCTAATAGAGGAAGGCCTAACAAAGTAACCCTATATTGTTTGCATGAATATATAGAATCAATAGAAAAACATAGAGAATAAAGAGAAGCCAAATTTCAAAGTGAGTTAGTAGCAATGCTTGATAATAAATTAAGATCCTTAGAAGATAATATTTAGAGACAAATAGACAATAAACTATTAGGCTTTAAGACTCAGCTACAAAAATGGAGGCTAGGTTACAAGAAATAGAAAAAAACAACCAAGAAGAAAAATAATCAAAGCATGAATAAGAGGTCAAAGAAAATAACAATCTTTGGGACAAAATTAAAGATCTAGAAGAAAAGCAAATTAACAATTTGGCCCTAAATAGTGTGGAACAAAAATTGGATATCAAACCTATCAAATAGGAAATAATAAACTCATGGAGTTATACCACGAGTGCAACAAAAAATCCTTCAACCTAATAATTTTTGGTATAAAAGAACAAAAATATGACAACACGTTACCAATAGTCAAGGAGGAATTAAAAAATAAATATCAAATTGAAACCAGTGACCTTGTAGAAGAAAAAAGGTTGCGAAAAATAATTGAATATAAAGATAGGTTGATTTGGGTTATGGTAACTTCTAATGCCCAAAAACACGACATACTTAGTAAAACTATGAGCTTAAAAGGGTTTGGAATATTTATAAATGAATACCTCATTCCAGAATATCAAGATAAATGAAGGAAGTTCAAAAGGTAAATGAAGCCAGAAAGGAAGGAAACTAGGAAATAATTAGGAATCAAAAAGTTATTATTATCGAAAAGCTATTATTATGGAATCGAAAAATTGCCACTAGGAATTTTGGAGACCCAGTTGTCACGAAAGTGTTACCCAGATACATGATTTTACCCTGAGATTGGACAAATTTATAATTTTCAACTCTAATTAGTTCTACTATTAATAAAGACTATTGATTATTTACATAACATTTTGATATATCTCATCATATGCTTATTGTTTATATCTTTTGTATCTTTGTTATTTCCTAACTTTGTCTCAATATATAGTATGCCAGTTAGGATATTTTATGTTCAATTTTTCCCAAAATCCGAGTAGAAATTATTGGATCTGCATATTTGAGTGGTTAATTTTGTATACTCCTAGTATCCAAAGGGTTTTTGAGTACCCTCAATCCATTTATGCATTCAAAATGTAATTTAAACAACATAAAATTGTGATTTCGTGGAGATTTATGTCACCAAATTTCGACTAAAAAATACAAAACTTAGAACAGTTAGACAACACCAATAAAAAATAAATAAATGAAACTTTAGTGATCTTGGAACACTTATCTTAATTCTTTTCAAGCATCGAAATGACATTTTAAAGAAATCCAAGTAATCTCTTATTTTTCTTAAAGTCTGATAGACCAATTTTGATACCAGAAATGAGAAATGAGTGAGATTGGACAAATTTATAATTTTCAACTCTAATTAGTTCTAATATTAATAAAGAGTATTGATTACTCACATAACATTTCGACATATCTCATCATATGCTTATTTTTTGTATCTTTTATATCTTTGTTATTTCCTAACTTTGTCTCAAGATATAATATGTCAGTTCAGATATTTTATGTTCAATTTTTCCCAAAATCCGAGTAGAAATTTATGGATATGCATATTTGAGTGGTTAATTTTGTATACTCCTAATATCCCAAGGGTTTTTGAGCACCCTGAATTCATTTATGCATTCAAAATGTAATTTAAACAACATAAAATTGTGATTTCGTGGAGATTTATGTCACCAAATTCCAACTAAAAAAACAAAAACTTAGAACAGTTATACAACACCAATAAAAATAAATAAATCAAACTTTAGTGATCTTGGAACACTTATCTTAATGTTTTTCCATCATTGTAATAACATTTTAAAGAAATCCAAGTAATCTCTTATTTTTCTTAAAGTCTAATAGACCAATTTTGATACCAGAAATGAGAAATGAGTGAAATTGGACAAATTTATAATTTTCAACTCTAATTAGTTCTACTATTAATAAAGAGTATTGATTATTCACATAACATTTCAATATTTCTGATTATGTAAATGCACAGATTCATACTGAAATAACAGTAAACATATACATGAGCTAGGTTTTGACAGTCACGGCGAGCTAGTGTTTGACAGTTGCGGCCACAGCAGAGAGTAGCATGAGCAGTAAGGGTGGGGGGGAAAATGGGACCCCCTCATACAAATAGGTAGTGGTGGACAAAGGAAAAGGGCCAAGCAGCGGAGTTTTCAAGGCACCGACAACAGGAACCTCGGGATCAGACCCAGGGAAGCATCAAGAAAGAAGTCGTGACAAAAATCAGACCATGGAGGAAGTCTCTAAGGAAGCTCAGAAAGAGGTGCAAGAGACCGCGAAGGATAACGGGACGGAGGAGCGCAACCCCTGCAAGCCCAAAACAACAATGATACCCAAGGTAGTATTGGAGGACCCACAAACACAACTCTACAGGGACCAGATGAAGACGCATGCGCTCATATGAAAATTTATGGGGTTATGGCCCACAGAAAGAACTCTGCGCAACTAGATTAAATATCACTAGAAGCCTAATGGAGAAGTGGAGCTCCACCTCAGCTCAAAGGGTTTCTTCACAACAGTCTTTATCAACCTGGAGGACAGGGACAAAGTCTTTGAGGGAGGTCTATACTTCCACGCCTCAACAAGACTCTACATGCAACCCTGGAAAGAAAACTTCTCCCTGGAGAAAGAAACTTTCAAAAAGGTACCAGTCTGGCTGAGATTCTATTCCCTACCCCTAGACTACTGGTGTACCTCTACCTTTGAAGCTATAGGAAACAAAATGGGGAAATATGTGAAGACCTCAAAAGCTACCCTAAAAGGAAGATACACAACATATGCAAGAATTTGCATAGAGATGGACGTTTATGGAGCACTTCTAGAAGCCATAAGTCTGGATTTTAGGGATGAGGAATGGATCCAAAACATAGATTATGAACAGATCCCCTTTAGATGCAGAAGATGCCATGAACATGGACATTTGATCAGAGAGTGCCCTCTAAAATAAAAGAAGGATGCGACAAATCTCAAAACTCAGCAAGACGAGGAAGGGTTTATAACACCAAACCCCAGGAACAAAGCTAATAGAAATAAAAATAAAACCTCGGCAGGAAATACCCAGGAGACCCAGAATACAATGGAAGGAAGGGACCAAACAAACAAAGGGATAGAAAAAGACAAGGAATCAACAAAAGCTCCAAAAGTCAAAGACTAAGCAACAAAAGAGCCCACCCAACAGCCAAACAATACAACAACTCAGGGGAGTTGCGCAACCCCGATGGATGGAGAAACAAAAGAAGACAACACCGCCATGCAAGACGCAGAGGGAGATGCAGAAATGACCCCGAACGAAGTAGGTACAGAAGACCCCGATCTCAGAGACCTAGTGGAAAGGGAAGGAATAGACCTTCCACACATATTAGAACAATGGAAAAGGAAAGGAATTGACAACGTACCAATAGAGCAATTCAACCGCATCCAATACCTATTCCTCCTATGGGAGGAAGCCAAAGCCATAGGAAAAAAATGCACACATGGAGAGATAGGACACCTAGGAGTGAAAGTCAGCGAGGGACAATCGCAGTTATCACACAAACAGACAAGGACGAAAAAAGGAAGGAAATCAAACAACGTAGCACTACAGGAGCTGGGAGCGCTACTGATAAACTCAGGTAAGATCAAGAAACTCTTTCCCCACTCTCCCCCACATGTTTAAATTAAGGTTATAACTTGGCATATAAGATGCCTAAACATCCCAAGAAAACAAATAATCCTTAGGAATAAACTAAAGCAGGAGCAACCGAATCTCTGTTTTATTTAAGAGATGAAATGTACTACAGACATAATGGAATCAATCAGTAAACAACACTGGAACAAGTACAATATGCTAGCCATCGAAGACCTCAAAAGGTCAGGAGGTATACTCATGTTGTGGAACCCACAAATCCTAAATTTAATAGTAGTCGAAGCAACCAAGAACACCCTAACGGTGCGCATGCAAATCATAGGAAACACTGAGGAGATTCTTTGCACAAATGTGTATGGGCCCCATGGGATAGAGGAAAAGAAAGGAATGATCCGAGTCCTAGAGATATAAAAGGCCAAGCCACCAACCTCCATTGGATCCTTGCAAGGAACTTCAACATTATCACCTCCCTTGCAAAAAAGAAGGGTGGCATTAGAAGACTGGATCGGGATGCAGAGGAATTTTCAAATTTTATAGATAGAGCGGAGATGGTAGATCTCCAAACTAAGAATGGCCAATTCACCTGGAACAATAAATGGAGGAACCAGTTTCAGGTAGCTATAAGACTCAACCGATTCCTTATATCAGAGTCAATCATTATGCAACGGCTAAATTTAGATTGCAACATATTACCCTGGGGTTGATATGATCACTGGCTAGTGCAACTGGAAGCAGGATTCCAAACAACACCTAAGAACAGACCCTTTAGATTTGAGAAATTCTGGATTGATCACTCGACTTTCAAGGAAAAAATCAAACAGTGGTGGAAGGAGGAGCAACCGAAGCAAGGGACTAGGATGTTCAAGCTACACAAGAAACTTAAATACATTAAAAATAAACTCAAGGAATGGAACGGGGATATCTTCGGGAATATAAACACAGAGAAAAACAACATCAAAGAAAAAATGAAAAAAATCCAAGAAACTTGCATGCAGGAAGGCTATACGGAGGACCAGAAAAAGGAAGAGCTCCAAATGACCCAAGAGTGGGAGGCGCGATGCCAGCAGGAGGAAACACTCTAGCGTCAGAAGTCATGTATCCGGTGGCTAAAGGAAGGAGAGTGGAACACCAAGTTCTTCCATAGAACAACCATGTCCAGAAGAGCCCATAATAAAATCCTGAAGATCAAGGACCAGGATGGAATCGAGCGTGAGTCACATCAAGAGATCGAAAGCACTATGGTTAGACACTTCCACAGGATAGCCCAAGTATTGCATCAAGACAGATTGGAGGCCATTCAGAGGATAACCCAACATATACCACGCTTGGTTACCAAGGAACAAAACATCTTCCTGAACAAACCTATCGCCATGGAAGAGGTGGACCAAGCTCTCCAAGAAATGCCTAGTGGGAAAGCACCAGGTCCAGATGGCTTCACTGTGGAATTCTTCAAAGCCTGTTGGGAAATTGTCAGACATGACATCTATAAGGTAGTAGAGGACTCTAGAAGGTATGCCTCCATCCTTAAAGAACTAAACACAACCATGATCACCCTAATCCCCAAAGAAAATGAAGCCAAAACCCTGGACTGGTACAGACCCGTAGAACTTTGTAATGTGATATAAAATATCATCTCCAAAGTCATAACAAATAGATTGAAACCCATCCTACCCTGACTTATCTTGCAAGAACAGACATGCTTCGTGCAAGGTAGATAAATAATGGACAACATCATCCAGGCCCATGAGATCATTCACACCTTAAAACTCCAGAAAAGGGGGGAATGTTAATACAACTGGACCTAGCAAAAGATTATGAAAAAATTAGTTGGCATTATATAATCAAGACCTTGGAAGCCTTTGGTTTTACCCAGCACTGGATCAGTTGGATTGTCAGTTTAGTATCCACAACAAGCTACTCGCTACTAATCAATGGAGCCCCAGCCAAACCTTTCTGGCCCACAAGAGGGATCAGACAAGGAGATCTGTTGTCTCCTTTCCTGTTCATTCTGATGATGGAAGGCCTCAGCCGAAGCATAAAGAACACCACAACAACTGGGGAAATAACAGGTCTCAAACCTTTCGAAAACTTCCCTACTTAAACTCACCAATAGTTTGTGGATGATACACTACTCCATGGCATACCCACGGTCAAGGAAGCCAAAGCCTACAAAAGAATACTTGAATATTTTGGGGAAGCCTTGGGCACTGAGATCAACCACTCCAAGTCGATGATCTTTTTCTTTAATACCAATCCAACTATCTAAAGGAATTTGACCAACATTCTAGGATTTGAACGGAAAACACTTCCAACCAAGTATTTGGGGGTTAATTTGACAGGCAAAGTTTATAAGTTGTCAACTTGGGAAGGAGTAATAAACAGGTTACAGGAGCGGGTAAAAAACTAGTCGTATAGATCCCTTAACCTAGTCGGCAGACTGATCCTAAACAATATTGTCTTACAGGCCATCCCAACCTTTATGATGTCAATCTTCCCCACTTCACAAGGTATCCTACAAAAAATTAGAGCCATCCAGAGGGACTTCCTGTGGCGAGGTGCGGAAACAAAGAAAAAATGGGCCCTGGTGGCCTGGGAGAAAGTCTGCAGGCCAAAAATCAAAGGAGGCTTGGGGCTACAAGATCCACAAATGACCAACAATGCATATGGGGTGAAACTCTGATGTCGGTGGGTCAAAGAAACTGCAACACCTTGGGCAAACTTATGGAAGGCAAAGTACGCACCAAACACCCGCAACCAAGACAAAATCTGCTTTGGAGGAACCAAGGAAGGCTCGGCCATTTGGAACCTAGCCTGGCACAACAAAGCATGGATTCAGACACACAACTTTTTGGAAATCAGGAATGGAAGAACAACGATATTATGAGAGGATTCTTGGTATCAGGAACAAAATATGGAAAACCAGGACAAAGGGATACTCCAATAAGACCTCATAACACAAGGAAAAATCAATGTCTATCAATACTGGCAGCAGGGAACGGACCACAACAAATGGCGAGTATGGGACAAGATTAACCCTCAGAACAATGAGATACCCACAACAACAATAAAAGAGGTGGAGGAGGAACTGGGCAGACGGAAAATAATAGTCACAGAAGGAGAGGACCAGTTGAGGTGGGGCAAAAAGGATGGAGGGGAATTCAACCTAAAAGAAGTTTGGCACTATATGATGGACCCAAACCAAGACAACCTGGTGCAACACTGGGATAAGATCTGTAACAACCCCTAATGGCCAAAGATTAAGATCCTCTAGTGGCTAATATTACACAATCGCATCCTAACTTGGGATAACCTAAGGAAAAGAGGTTTCACCGGTTCGTCAAGATGTCATCTTTGTCAAACTCAAGAAGAAACAACCAACCATCTCCTTGACAACTATGCCTACACTGCAGAACTATGGGACTGGGCAGCAAGTATCTTCCGCCAGTCCGACAGGATCCGTGGTATTATTGCCACAACAATCAAGCTCTGGAGAGAAAACTATAGCGACCAAGAAAAGGTGAACCTCTGTTGGACCCTCACCCTAGGAATGATCATATGGTCGGTATGGAAGGAAAGGAACCGACGCATTTTCAGAAACCAAAGCTGGCCAGAAGGGAAGATCAAGGAAACAATAACCTCCATGATACGCGAGACGATGATGAGCTGCAACTGCCAGGAGGGTAGAGCGCAACCCATAGATCATGACTCTTGAGTCCTAGAGGCTTTCCAACTAACAGGTGGGCACAAACCCAATCCAAACAGACAGCAGTCGCAACTCCAGGTAGGTGAGCGCAAATGGAAACCACCACCTTCGGGATCCCTCAAGTTGAATTTCAACGGGGCGGCGAAAGGAAACCCAAGAAGAACAGGTTTGGGAGGAGTAATAAGGGATAGTAAAGGGAACATCATACGATTGTACGTGAGAAGCCTGGGAAACTCAAGCAATAATGCCGCAGGATTCAGATCCTTGGAGACAGGCCTAGAGATTCTCGGCTAGGAGGGGATGAGGAGCACCATAGTGGAAGGAGACTCCATGCTAGTCATCAACATAATGAGAAAACTCCAAAATGATACCAGAATAGGTAAAATCCAGAGGCACTGGCGATTGGCAAGAGCACATGCAGACAGGGATCACTGTGGATTTGCACTGAGTGAGGAGGTCAACAATTGGATTGGCAGACATAATAGAAAATGAGGGGGTCGAGTACGAAGGTCTAGAAGTGGACACAATCTGGCGCAACATACCACAAGGTCAATTCCAGATAGATTGCACCCAACTTGTGGTAAAAGACAGGGACAACAGGAGTAGTACGGAAGATCATGGCAAGAATGGAGGTGCAGCAGACACTAAAGGACACATAGGTCCTAGACAAGAGTTGATGGCCCACCAATCAATAAGGTTATAAATGCATACACAGATCACACATTAGGTGAAGGTACGATACCACGATCCCATCAATAGAAAGAAGTACAGAATTTTCCCATTGGAAAGCAGAAGAGATAACTTGCAGGCGGCAAAGGTCGAAGGAGGACAAGTCACACCAGGGCCAAGTAGGAGCACACCTCATCTAAGTACCGAGATGGGACGGGGAAAGGGATGGCGTACAACAAGCAGGGAAAAGCATTGGTGTAGGGATAACGATAAGGTCATCAAGTGCACATGCGCTGGAACAGAGGATACTGGCGGGCAGTACCACCTTGAAAAGTAGGCCATGATTGCAAGGAAGGGACTGCAACCAGGTTGGCTCCATAAAGGCAGAGACACCAAAACTTACCACAGAATGAGGAATTGCAATTACAGTGGCCACCTTACTTACCAGAAGGAGGTGAAGAGGAATAGGGAGAGAACCCAACGTAAGAACCACCTCTTGCAAGTGAAGATGGTACGCATGAAGAAAACCAGCAGCAAGAGAGGCCCCTAGGAGAAGGATCCTCCACAGAGCGCCTGGCGGATGACAAGAATCAAACAGGTGGCAAGGGAAGCAAAGAGAACCTTCCTCACGAAGACAGACACCAAGGGGAATAAGATCATTAAAAGATGGGAGGATGAAATCAACAACGCTCGTAGGGGAAAAGCCTGGTCAACACTAACCCAGGAAGCAGTGGGGATATGGGATCCCGGAGCCACACAATTGAGGTTAACCCTCTACCACAGGATGGTGGAGGAAGCTTGGAGAACTAAAATGCTAATAGGAAAGATGTGTGCAGACCGAGGGGAGACCAACAGGACAAAAACCAAAGAGCAAAAGAAAGAGCGCACAGGAATTATCAACCGCCTCAGTAACCTGGAGGCGGGGGTAAAAAGGCTGCTGGAGGACCAGAAAAGACAATAGGAGAAACTGGAAAGGATGGCAGGGCAATTTCATCTCTATCTACGCTACGTCCACCATATAGATATCACTCCAGCCGACAAAAATGGAACCCCAACATGTATCAGAAAGCTACGTCTGGTGGAATAGAGGGAGAATGACATGGCACAACAAGAAGGGGATGAAGAGAACCCCATCAACCTAGACTAGCGCAGGACCCGCCCAGATCATGTCTCTTAGAGTAGGAGCTAATCCCATTATGTTTAGACTTTTTGATTTCTTTTGATGAAGTGTTTAGACTGGATTATGGTAGCCTGGGTTGGTTTCCCGTGGTGGCAACCCAAGCACTTTTTGTTCATTCTCAGATACTGCATTTCAGGGACCCCGAATCTGGTTTCTGTTCACGCAGATCATCGGAGCTCATGCATCAGTTTTGTACTATAACCTTATAACGTAATATAGATTCACACACTCATTTACAAAAACAAAAACATTAAGATATATCTCATCATATGCTTATTTTTTATATCTTTTATATCTTTGTTATTTCCAAACTTTGTCTCAATATATAATATGTTAGTTAGGATATTGTATGTTGTCAGTTAGGATATTTTATGTTCAATTTTTCGCAAAATCCGAGGAGAAATTATTGGATCTGCATATTTGAGTGGTTAATTTTGTATACTCATAGTATCCCAAGGGTTTTTGAGCACCCTCAATCCATTTTTACATTCAAAATGCAATTTAAACAACATAAAATTGTGATTTCGTGGAGATTTATGTCACCAAATTCTGACTAAAAAAAAAAAACTTAGAACAGTTAGACAACACCAATAAAAAATAAATAAATGAAAATTATGTTATGAAGTAGTTTCATTTAAGAGATATGAAGAATATGCATTCATGGCTAACTCACCCCTCAATCACTTAAATAGTATTAAACACTTATTCACCATTGGAAACATATATATTTAAGAATGTATAATGGATCAAATTTATAATTTTCAACTCTAATTAGTTCTACTATTAATAAAGAGTATTGATTATTCACATAACATTTCGATATATCTCATCATATGCTTATTTTTTATATTTTTTATATCTTTGTTATTTCCTAACTTTGTTTCAGTATATGATATGCGATGTAGGATATTTTATGATCATTTTTTCCCAAAATCCAAGTAGAAATTATTGGATCTGCATATTTGAGTGGTTAATTTTGTATACTCCTAGTATCCCAAGGGTTTTTTAGCACCCTCAATCCATTTATGCATTCAAAATTCCGACTAAAAAAAACAAAACTTAGAACAGTTAGACAACACCAATAAAAAATAAATAAATGAAAACTATGTTATGAAGTAGTTTCATTTAAGAGATATCAAGAATATGCATTCATGGCTAACTCACCCCTCAATCACTTAAATAGTATTAAACACTTATTCAACATTGGAAACATATATATTTGAGAATGTATAATGGATAAAATTAATCATGGGTTATGGATGTGTACATTTGATTATAATTAGTTTAGAAATAATTTTTTAATTAGTTTAGAATTTTTTTGAAAATAATAATTTAAAATTTTAATTAAATTATTAATTGAAAATAATTAATTAAAATATATATTAATGTACTAATTTTTTAGGAAAAAAAAAAATCAGAGTTTATAAATCTATTGTAATAATATATTTATTATGAGCTTATTCTTCCCAACCACCCAACTACACCTAATTGAAAACAAAAAATTATATTTATTTTAATAAGAATTTAATAAATTTTATATTAATATATTTAATTTTAAAATTATTAATAAAATTATTTTGCATGCATATACAATGTATGTATGTGTATGTATGTAGTATAAACATATTTTTTATTTAAATTTATATTAATAATAATTTAATAATTTTATACATCTTGAGTGGGTCTAGTGGTTAAGAACATTGTTTCCTCCTAAGAGGTAACATGTTCAAACCCAGAGGGGGATAGGGTATGTACCTTAAGAAAGGTAATATATTACTTGGACTTCTTTAGAATTTATTTTGGTGTTCCAAAATTAGAGGGTTAGGAAAGTTGATATCATGACAAATATTTTGAAATTGAGATATAATTTGGGTATACTTAGGGCACTATAGGAGAATGTGATTTTCATCTTCTTTCATGTCATGGTGTTTTAAGAATTTTCCAATGCCCATTTTCACTATGCATCTCATGGGAATTAGTTATTATTTTAGTAATATTTATTCTCCTCCTTAAGCTAGTCAAAACAAAGAGATACTTTTGATCTTAGAAATTAGGGTTAACCACTTCCTTATAATATCTTGCCTAAAATAAAATGTATTACCTTTAATTTTAAGGTCATAAGTGATAAAATTGTTTTAGATATGCTCTATCTTTGTAGATTTTTTTTTAGAAAAACTCATTTCCAAATTTAATTACAATTGTTTTAAACCAAAAATTGAAAACTATTAATCGAACTTATAAATTTAAATTTATAAATTAAATTTATATAATTTATAAAACATTTAAAATTAAAATATAATGTAGACTAAATGGACAAGCATCTCGAAACATAGATAAAATATGCATGGAAAAAGTGGTCCACCTTTGATGAACCACAAGCTCAATCTAAATAATCGTGACCTTTTTTAGGATGTAGAATTAGGATTAATTTTTTAGTTGTTGTTGTGGTGTTAAATGGTTATTAGATCATCACGTATTTGCTATTAACACTTAATCTTCTTTTTTATGGTCATATGATTTTGGAATTACAAAATTTATAATTTCATATCCTTTATTACTGCTGTATCTGCGTTATTCTTTATATTCGTATTTTATAAGTCATATGATTTTGGATTTGCAAAATTTATAACCTCATATTCTTTATTTCTTATATTCCTACCTTATCTTCTTTATTCTTTATATTCCTATTTTATCTTATTTTTTATAATCATTTATTTTGTATGGTCATATGATTTTGGATTTGTAAAATTTATAACCTCACATTCTTTATTTCTTATATTCCTACTTTATCTTCTTCTTTATGTTCATATGATTTTGGATTTGTAAAATTTATAATTCCTTATTCCTTATATTTATAAGGAAACTTCTAATGAGATTTTTGTTTTAACTTTTTATTGAATTTAAATTTGGTTTAATGAGATATTTGTTTTAATTTGTATTGAATTTAAATTTGTTTTTTAATGAAATGTATTTATATTTTATTTTTAATAAATATGTGAAATAACCATTTTATTTAATAATAATAAATTTAATTCATATTTATTAAATATGAAATGGATAAAAAAATTTAAACAATCCATAAATTAATTTATAATTTTATTTTAAATTATATCATTTTTTTATTATATATTTTCATGTAGAAATAAAATTTTGAATGGGAATACTACTTCTCTGCGGTTTTGAAATTAATATTTCTCCGCGATTTGGAACGGGCATACTAGATATCTGCGGTTTTGAAATTATATCTCTGCCATTTTGAATGGGAATAATACTTCTATTTTTTTTTCTTTTTTTTTTTCTTCTAAGATTATATATCTAGGGTTTTCAACGCCAATAATAATTTTTTTTAAGGAGATATTTTATTTGTAAGATTTTATATCCAGGAATAATACTTATTTGTTTATTTATTTTTTAGGAGATATTATATTTCTAAGATTATATAGCTAGGGTTTTGAAGGATTAATCTTTGTAATTTTTACCTTTTTTGCCGAGAATAATCTTTGTAATTTCTCTCGACTTCTCTCTCAAATTATTTTTTGGCTTCTTCAAAGGGTTGAGCATTTGGACATCTAAAATGAGGTGAATCACTTTTTACTTTGATTCAATTTTAATTTTACGTAAAGAGATTTAAATAAATTTTATTTTAAGTTTTTTTATTTTAAGTTTCAGAAGTAAAAGTTGATTTGAGAGATAAAGTCAATCCATAATAATAATTGTTACATCTTTTTTCTCTTCTTTTCAATATGAGCACTACACCACCTATTCCAAAAACTCACCCTAACAAGGGGAGACCCCCCAAAATCACTCTAGAGATCCTTTACGATTATATGGAATCAGTAGAAAAAAAGAGAGAAGAGAGAGATGCCAAAATCCAAATAGAGTTAGAAACATTAGAAAAAAGGAGTGAAGAAAGAGACGTAAAACTCAAAATAGAGCTAGAGGCAATGATTGATAAAAAAAATTAAAGATACCATTCAAACTCAAATAAAAGATAGATTCTTAGGGTTCAAGAGTGAATTGCAGACAATGAAGGATAGAATTCAAGAAATGGAAAAACATAAACAATCAACCTAAGAAGGAGAGGTTGAAGAAAATCACAACTTGAGAGATAGGATTAAAGAGCTAGAAGAAAAACTAACCAACAATTTGACCCTCAGTAATATGGAAAACAAATTGGATATCAAACCCGTCAAAGAGGAAATGAATAAGCTAATCGAATTGGACCATGAGCGTAACAAAAGAGCCTTGAACCTCATAATTTTTGGTATAAAAGAACAACAAGAGGAGGATACGCTAGCAATAGTAAAAGAAGAATTAAAAAATAAATCACAAATTGATACAACTTACCTCATAGAAGAAAAGAGACTAGGAAAAATAATTGATCACAAAGATAGGTTGATCCATGTCAAATTACGTTGTAATGACCATAAATATAGCATACTTAGTAAATCTCCAAGCTCAAAAGGGTCGGGAATATTTATAAATGAAGACCTCATTCCCGAAGACCAAGCTGAATTAAGGAAGGAAGTTCAAAAGGTAAAAGAAGCCAGGAAAGAAAGAAAATGGGCAATAATTAGAAATCGAAAAGCTATTGTTAGGGATAGAGACCTGAAGGATAATAATAAATAGGAATTTGGGACACTTGGGATCCTTTTTTAGAATTGTCATGGCTTTCCATGGTGCAAAGGTCCTATGATAAGTTGGATCCCGAGTGGTATTGATATTATCTGTCTAGCTGAAACTTGGGAGCATGAGGAGTCTAAGGTCCCTAACATGGAAGGATTTGTCTTGTGGTCGGCATGGAAAAAAATATCCCACCGTAGAGGGATAGGAGGCATATCTTGTTATATTAGAAAAAACATTTCTCCTCACATTCAACTTCATAAGATTGACCCTCTTAATCAATACATTTGGATAAAAATTTCAGACACCAATGCTAAGAAGATGTATATAACAATTTTTTATTTTGCACCTATTAATTCTACTTTTTATAATAAAAATAATCTAGATAAAAATTGTCCCTATAATAATTTAGAACAAGATATTTATAATTTG
>ML781696.1:942172-958845 GCA_009831015.1 Picea engelmannii | reverse complement strand
AAAAAATTGCGGATGCCAAGAGGGTGCATACAATACCAAAAGTTGAAGAAAAGTCTTTACAGTCTTCATTACCTCTCTCAGAAGACTTTGATCGACGTCAGTTACAGCCTGTCCTGTTAATACTTGGTTTAGATACTCTGTTGTGAATATCTTTGCCTCATCCATGACTTTTTCTCCGGGAAATGAAATGTTTGAAGCTCTGAATAATGACAACATGCTTCTCACTCGTTTATCATCTCTTCCTTCTTTTTCTTCTTCACCACTGGAATTGCAGAAGAACTGCCCGTTTTCATCTTTGAAATTGTCAAAAACACCTGTTTCATGAAGGAATGATATTTTATGACAATTAATGTATCAAATATTTGCATTAAAATCATCTCTGCTCACTTATTTTACCGTTAAACAACATGAGRGYAGATTTTAAGTATATTTTAATCTAACTAACCGGAAGAAACGTTATATCGATGCATTCGGAGTGCCTGAAATCCCAACGCTGTAGAGTTGAGATCTTTGATGAGGGAATCTCTTGATCCCATTCCGATGCCCCTTTCGTTCCAACATCTACTTATCATCAATGAGGTTTTAATGAGTAGCTATCATCCAGAACTGCATGCCATCAGTGAATTCTAAAAATGATAAATCAAATTCATGTATGACTGGAAAAATGTTTAACCTGTAAACGTAATCCACAGCTACTTTTATTTCAGGTTGAAAATGTCGATCAATTCCTAGACATTCGATAGTATCAACGATCTGAAGACGTTTGATTAAATCATCATCGCTATCACTGCAGCTATCTTCCATCTCAATCAAAAGTAGACGTTTGATATCTTCAATAAGCGTTTCAACCCGTTCACGATATGCAGGTGCCTAAATCACGGTGCATTTCAAAGCAATACAATGTTATCTTGCAGAGATTGATGAACGATGGATTTTAATTTTTAGCATGTGAAATTGCAGAGATTAAATCGATGAATCCAATAACTCTCAACGGATGGAAGGGAATCTGTAGAAGAAAAAAATGAGATTAAACTAAATACCTCATAAGACGTTGAGAGAGAGTGTATGACATCATCGTCCCAGAGGTTGGAATGATGATTGGCTACGCGTCTTTCTGCATCATTGCCCATGCTCGTGGGTATTGGCGTGACATCATCGCCGCAGATGTTGGATTGCTGATTGGCTGCCTCTCTTTGTGCAGCATTGCTCATGCTCCGCGTTATCGGCGTGACATATTTCTTTGGCCTTAACATTCCAATAGTTGAAAATGGTTTACAGAGAACCAAAAGATCATTTGTGGAGCTGATCAACGATTTCTGGACTCCCGATCTGGAAACCAACGGCGCTATAGAAACAAGAGCCATTACTACTTGTTTGCTATTGTAACTATAACGCTTGGCTATGCTTCCTCGCCCTATGTATAGAGCTGCCCTTACAATTTGTAAAGAAAATTCCAAACAAATGGAATCTTTGAATTCCTTGAATACATTGTACAATGTTTCATAATCGATTTTTTCGATTTAGGTAAAGATTACAAACTATCTCAAAGAAATGTACATAATATTGAAATCAAGATAACATCAAAAGATACTAAGACTTTCGACGCAATATTGAAATCAAGATAACATCAAGAGATACTAAGCCTGTCGTATAGCAGCGGAGGTAACGACGATTTCGAGCTAAGTCTGTGTCTGTTGTATAGTCATTATCCACCACAGGGGTCGTTCAAGTCAAAAAAGTCAAAATAATCTTGTTGTGTAGTCATTATCCTCTGGTGTCGTTAATGTCAAAATAATCAAAGTAGGTTAAAATCAAAATGTATGATGTATAGTCATTATCCTCCTCTAGGTACTTAAAGTCAAAATAATCTTAATTGTAAATAAGTAAACATTATTCACTTAGTAGCAATTTATTTAGTAGTTTATATTCAATAATCTACATCTCAATGAGATCAGCGTTAAATTAAATGCCCTTCACCAAGATAAATATTTATCTCCTCTGAGCACATGCGCCGAGGTCGAACCCCGTGTGAAGGATGTTGGGCCAGGCCTTGGTGGCCCGATGGCAGAAGGCTTGTAGAGGCGCCAATTGGGATACTTTTGGAGGCTGAGTTTCATTTTCTTTATGAAGGGGACAGGTCGAGGATTGATGGCAGGATTCTCGAGGAGAGCACGCCATGTTCATTACAGTAAGGACCAAAGAAAAAGATAACGAAGAAGAAGGAAAGAGTCAAAGACCTAGGGAATATATATTAGGTTCATAAATTTGCAATTTAATGAAAGGTTAATTGTGAACTTTGAAATTCTCGTTTCTCGTTTGTGGGTTAGTTTTAAAAATTTATGTGTTTTTTAAATTTGTTGTGTGTTTAAATAATCTTAATAATAATCTATTTTTAAGATCATGGTGTATGAGATTTTGTGAATTTTTTTTTTTCAACACATAAATTGTTCATTATATTAATATATAATTTTTTCACATGGCAAAAAATTGAGCCACTTACATACAACCTCCAAAGTTACATACAATCTTCAAATTGTAAAAACTTATGTATTAGTGTGTTTGCATAAGGTAGGATCTACTGTCCCTTTGCTAAACAAGTATAACCTCAAAAATGAAACTCACAATTTTGAGTTGATTATGTAGAAATAAAACACTATAAGATGGGCTAAAAGCTAAAAGAGATTAAGAAAGAGAGTGGGGCCCTCATGTCCATCAACCCAATGGTTGTATGCGATTTTTCCTTCTTGCTTCTGGAGTGTGATCTTGGAGAGTAAATCAACATCCTTATTGTGATTATGATAGATATGTGTGAAGTTGATCTCCCTGAAGAAGGTTTGGAGCTCTATGATTCTGTCCTTCCAACCCAAAAGAGAAATAACCTTCAGTTTTCCTCTGTGATTCAACCAGTTGATTATGATTTTGGAGTCACCAAATATTTGTAATGCTTCAATGTTGAATCTAGCTGCCATGTTTAGAGTAGCCCAAACTCCTAGTAATTATCTAGGCCACAGTTAAAGGTCCATTTGTAAAAAGAATTTCCAGTTAACCTTAACAATCCCCCTGCTCCACAATGAAGACCATTACACTGTGTTGCTTCATCAAACCACCCTGCAGAAGTGCCTCCTTGTAAGTGGATCTTGACATTTTTTGGGATTGCCACTTTTGTTGGGCTTGTTGAGTTTGCAACAATTTCGAGTGTTTTATAAACGTCTGCACTTGCAAAAGGGATCCCATTTTCAAATACTTTCTTGTTTTGTTCCATCCAAACAAACCAACATACCAAAGAAGGAAGGGTGAGATAGTTTCTCTCCTTTTTGGCCCAATTTCATAACAAACAGTTAAAAAGTTCCCTTCCCAATTAGAATTTATCTTTTGTTCACTATTTATCCTATCCTAGACTTGTCTTTTGAAGGATCACTTAACAAAAATATGCAGCATCGTCTCTGAATCACTTGAACATAGTTGGCAAATAATGGGGCCTTCCCATCCTTTCTATTGTAATATGTCCCAAGTAAGAATTTTATTTTCAATGGCTAGCCATGTGAACAGTTTGATTTTTTCAGCTATGTTCCAGAACCACAGGTGTCTTTTATAGCCACCAATAGATTGATGCCAAAGTTTATTTGTTAAAGCAGTATAAACATTTTTGACAGAAATAAGTCTCGATTTATCTCCCTTAATCCACATAATCTCATCCTCTTTGTTTTGTAGTTGCACTCGTGATATCGATAGCGCCCTACATAAGTCATCCCATTCCAATGCCAAGTCACCAGTGAGCCTGATCTCACCACTAGTTTTCCAGCTCACTGATAAAAACCATGTCCTGGAGATACCTCTTGCTTGGTAAAGGTATCTAATGTTTTAAATGTTTAAAGAAGTTATGAGTTGTGGAGATAAGAAAGAGGACTTCTCCAGGCCCAAGATGCGGTCCTTACCAATAATTACCAAGTGTCCAGACCCTGGATTCCAACATAGCTAGTGAGTGATCAGATTTAGTGACTTCACTAGATTTTTCCAAGACTGTGAGGTCACTCTCGTTGTGGTTTTATCTGTTATGAACCATGTGGAAACTGAACAATGGGGGAGATATTTGTCTTTATAACCGAATGATAGATCCCCTCCCTCGTCAGAACACGCCAGAGAGAATTTGCAGCTAAAGCTCTGTTAAAATGAAAAATATTTATAATCCCCCAGCCTCCCTTTTGTTTTGGTTTGGAAAGCAAATCCCAACTGCATAAGTGAAAATGTGGTTTTTCTATACAGCCCGACCAGAGAAAATTGTAAGTCAACTTTCTAATCTTGTCTAGTACCGAGGCTGGTATGGCTGTCAGTGCCATCTAGAAAAAAGGTTGTCATTCAAGTATTGCTTTGATAAGAATGAACTGGCCTCCTAAGGAGAGCCATTTGTTGCACCAATGACCAATTATTTTCTCGAACTTTGCTACTAGACAAGTCCAATATGATGCCTTATAAGAATCATCTTGTAGAAAGTAACCAAGATACTTAAATCCCTCAGATAGATATACGAAGTTGTATGGGAAGACTTCTTTAAAAAGTTCCAAGGATGGCCCTTGAATTCAAGCAAAGTGAAAGGTTGACTTTGTCCATTTTATCTTCAAACCTGAAGCACTACAAAAGATGTTTGGAATGTCTTTTATTTCCTTCCATTCATGTAAGGAGTCATTTGTCATGATTAAAACATCATCAACAAAGAAAAGATGAAGGATCTTTATAATCCTAGAAACCTTCACCCCTGTCAGCTTCCCTTCGGCATGTCCTTTTTTTAGCAGCAAGCTAAGACTTTCCATGATCAAAATCCCTACCTCGGGCCTCTTCCACTGTGGAAAGAAGGTGAGGTCTCGCCATTTATAAGGACTGCAAAGTTTGCACTAGTCACATAGCTCATTAACCACTTTGTGGTTTGTTGACTGAAACATGGTTGAATAGGAATCAATCGTAAAAAGTCCCAATCAATACAATCAAAATATTTCATTAGTTCCAGCTCCAAGATTATCGCCTTTGATTTCTTCATCTTTATACTATGCAAGCATTCTTGGATCGTACCAATGGCATCCAAAATCTATCTGCCCTTTAAAAACCCCAATTGTTCTCTTGACAGAGTCTGTGAAAGTATAGGCTTTATCCTATTTGTGATATTAACCTTTGAGATCAGTTTATAACACAAGTTACAAAGAGCGATAGGTCTGTAATCGCCAAAAGTAGAAGGATTGTTTACTTTGGGAATTAGAGTCAAGAAAGTCGAGTTTACATAACCTATCACTTTTCCACAGGACCATGTATCTTCCACCATTTCCAGCAGTTCGACACCCACTAAATCAAAGAAATGTAAAAATAACTCGACAATCTAGCCATCTGGGCCCCGGTTTTGTCTTTTGCTAATTTTTTTAGGACTTCCCATATTTCTTTCTTAGTGTAGGGGCTATCCATAAGTAAGAAATCCTCCTATGTGACGAAACGAGAGAAATGTCTAGCTACAAAGACTTGTTCTACAATACTTGTGTGATCAAAAGCCCCATAAAATGATTTAAAGTGTTTTGTGGCTGCTAACTTGAGTGCTTCTTGACTAGAAATGATTTTTCCAGTCTCATCTTTGATTTCCCAAATGTGTTTTTTATTTCTGCTAGAACTTGCGTAGTGATGAAAGAACTTTGAATTTTGATCTCTGCTTTTATTCCAAGTTGTCATGCTCTGTTGTCTCCATAAAATTTCTTCTTCTAGGAGGATTTGATTTCATTCAGTCTCTAGAAACTTCAAGATGTTGTCCCTACCTCAATTCCCCCCCTCCAGTGAATTTGCTTGTTGGGAGGCCTGTAATTCTCCCTCCAGTTGTTCCATTCTTAGAATCTTTTTCCTTCTAAGGTTTTTTGCCCAGGATTTGATTCTTTTAGGGTCTTCAGTTTCCAAACTCATTGTTGTTGTGCCCCTAGTTCGTTCTTAAATAATGGGTCTTTCCAGACTTCTTTTACAATATTTGAGAATTATGCTTCAAGCAACCAGCTCAAATTTAACTTAAAGGGGTAAGCTATCAGAAAAGGAAGAGAATCAAATTGCAGTAGAATTGGAGAATGGTCCTATAGATATGGGTATGCCACCCATGACCTGATCCTTCCTTCGCCAATTACCAGATCTTATGATAAAAAAACACAATCCAAACATTTTGAGATAGTCTTTGATCCTGTTCGACCATTACGCCAAGTTGGAACTAGCTCGTCTGGAGCTATATTCACAAGACAATGTGTTTGAAAATGATTATTGAAGTACCCAGCCAACTGGTCTTGATGTGTCGAAGCTCCCCACACTACCTCGGTGTTTAAAATGAGATTAAATTCTCCTACTTATATCAGATTCTTATGTGCTACCAGGCCCCTGGTGGCCACCTTGTCCCAAAATAATTTTATGTTAGAACATCGTCCATAAACATTAAGAAACGAGATCAATTGTTTATTCCAAAGACAGGTACCCGTAACAATTTATGAGCAGGCTGAGTCCTTTTCTCCTTGTGCCTCTCGGAAGAAGTCCTGTGAATCCACTCCTAGTGAATCGACTCTGGTCGACAAATTTAGCATAGTGTCTTTCGACTGTTCCTCCTCCGTAAAACCAGGACAATGTCTTCTAAAGTGGCATGTCTTCGGCAAAATGTGTACCTGAAAGAAATGCCCAAGTAATCCAACTTTTGAGAGATATGATGTCCTCTCCAATCAATATCTATGGATTCCAGCAATCCTGCATGTATGTCTAATTCAACCAATACCTTTGCCATTTTTTTCTCTGAAGCTACGAGAGCATGTTTATCAACTTTCAAAAAGCGCATGAGTGCATTTTCAATGGCCTCTAAGGCTTTCTCGTTCCAGAGGTGTAGAGGCAACCCAAGTAAAAGGACCCAGAAGTGACGCATAAAGAAATAATCATGTGTCGGGTCGAAAATGACTCGTCAATGCTTCAACATTAAATTGCCTCCATCTAATAACCAAAACTGATCTAGGATAAGTGAAGTGTCCTCAGAAGTTTTAAAGCGAAAGTCAAACCACCCTCCCATCATGTAAAACATATCTGGCACATAACCCAGCAGAGGTTGCCAGGAAGACTATACCCACTCTGCAATACTAGTTTTTCACATGTAGAGGTAGGAGAGATGACCCACTAAAGTGCACAATGCCAGGCTGACTGAATCCTCCAATCCAACATATGCCCCTAACACCATTTTTCTCTTAGACTTGTTTGAGTACCACGGCCTTAAACTAGACTTTCTTCCACCTGTAGGTTTATGGGATCCCCCCACCTGTGGAGAAACACCCGCAGAGGTCCCTAAAACTCTCGGTTCCACTAAGTGGACAGGCACAGTACTCTGCAAGTTATGGACCCCGCTGGAAATTTTGTTGGAGCAAGGGAAGAAAAGTCAGGGTTATGGACAATAGGTTTTACCGCAGAGTGTGAAGGAAAGGGATTTAAGGTCATCCTCCTCGGAAGGGGAACACTAACAAAATCCCCTTCGACACCAATCTTAGATAAGGCAGAGGGAAAGTCTCCCTGTCCAGCAGGAGGCTCTACAAGAGATTTCTCTAGAGCATGGCAGGCATCGGAGGCTAAGGCAGACAGTTGTGTCGTTCCAAAGTTGGAAATGAGCCCCAAATCTGAATTTCTCGAGGAGTTATGTCCCGCACAGTGTGTTAGCTCACCGTCCGAGGTAAAGAGAACTGCAATGCACCAAAGTGCCTCGTCAGCCGCACCCATGAGTGCATTGACTTCATCCTCCATTAGTGCGCGTCTCTAATGAGTTAAGCCACTTATACTCCATTAAGGAATACGCCTGGAGACAAGACCAGAGGACTCACTCTTGCAGTTAAGCCCCCTGCTGTGAAATGACAGTCAAAACAACTGTTTTTTGGCAGTGTATAAAGTCTTGCGGTTTAAGAACCTCCGCTAAAAAGGGTCTAGCTCAGAAAACCCGAAAGAAACTTGGAAAAAGCGAAGAAGAACCTCTACCTAAGTAGCTGACTCCTTCAGCAATACTGAGAAGTAGGCTAGAGCCAGAGTTTGGGCCCCCCAAACCCTCAAAAAATGAATAAATGACTATTGTCGTACTTGTCCTCCATTGGAAGTGTGTTGCAGGTTTTGAAAAGTTGGTTTCTGTCCATCCAAACACACATTCTTAACCATTAGACTCACTTAGGTTGTAGCAATAAAATTAGTAAACTTAGTTGTAGTTTGCATATTGTTTTGTGCTGCATTAAATTGTTATTAAATTGCTATTGAATAATATGTCAAAATTAAAATTTTCAAAACCATAAATATAAGAAATAAGTTTGATATATATATATATATATATAATGTGTCAATGTTTATAAATATATCAATATTATTAATGTGGTTATTAGTTTATGTATAAAGATAATATATAACATATATTAATATGAACAAAGCTTATCAAAGACACCAATAATTAATAATGAAACTTAATATAAAAAAATTTAATTAATAATAAGAGTTAATATAAAAATAAAATAAACTAAAACAAAAATATTATATTATATTAAAAGGGTGCACGTAGGTTGAGTTTAAGATACATACGACACTTTGAGAGTTCCACCAACCTAAATACACATTTCTTAGACGCTACACTACAATGTTTACAACATACTATATAGTAAAAGTTTCAAGTTTTCCTTGACAAAAGCACTTAATAGCCTAGTAATACATAAAAACATAGAGACTAATGTAATATATGGTAACTATTTGTTTTTTCTTGGATAACGTTTAAAACATGAGAATTATGACGTTTGATATCCATTAGTTCATTCAATTGATGGACCATGTCATCTTCCTTGAAATCAACATAAGCTGAATTAATCTATACCTTATTGTTTGAGGTGTTTGTGGTTGTAGATAAAGTTTTCATAGGGAGGTTGAGAGCCAAGTGTCGTAACATATTGTTTTGTGTCTCTAAAATATCAACCCTATTTTTTTGGACTAATAAATTCGTGATGGTTTCATATTGGGTTATATAGCGATGTTCATTCTCATGCACTTTGGAAGTCATAGAGAACGGTGAGATCTTATTTGACTATATGAAATCCTCACACTTTCTCAAAATTCTCTAAAATTTCGATACATCTATGTTCTCCATACTTTGATTCCCTACGAATTGAACCAGGAAAGTGATGTTGTAACCGATGAGATAAGCTCTAACCAAGGGAACAAAAGACATGTCACCAGACAACCTATTCATCCACTGAAGCTCGAAATCCGAAAGGAGGTTAACATAAAAAAAAATCCCCATGAAATTCCCTATGGAGAGCACTCCCATAGAGGAGTGCACGGACAAGGATAACTCGATAAATACAAATATGGAAATTGGAGCTCAAATGCGCCTTCCCACAAAGAGAATTACTTAAACGTTCACCATATGCCTAATCAACATATTCTTCAACAATGCATTGAAATAATTTCTAAATTGAAACGAAACATTTGATCAATAGACAACAAAAATGAGGGGGAAGCACTTACTAGGTGGTTAGTTTCTCTAGAATGACAATAACATTTGCTCTCAATTCGAAGTCACAAATTCTCCATTATCCAATAGAGCCAACCATGATACATATCATTGCAATCATTAACATAAGTTGTGGTAAAGGATCGCATGCGGTGGAGGCTCAGGCATTTCCTCATTGCTCTTATCTGAATGTCATAGTATTGATGTATTAGGATTTGAATCATGAGAGGATTAAATGATGATTGATGTTCCCTTTCATACCACCTTAGGGATAAAGCAATGAGAATTCTCCCCATTTTTTTAAATATTCTCCTATGCTAAGTTCAATGGTTTTGTTAGCCAAAAGATCAAGTTCAACATTCAATTCTTGTTTGACATAGTAATATGAGATTTTAAGAAATGAACAAGCCTCATTATTCTTGCTTGACATTGTAATATGAGATTTTAAGAAATGAACAAGCCTCATTTTTTGTTGGAGTTATGATGATTGCTAGCTTGCTACTCACTGGGGCGGAAGATTTCCCTGACCATTGAGGAGTCTTGATAACTAATAAAATTTATAACATGGAAAAGTGCATAAGTTTCTGCCTAGTTATTTGTAGCTTGACCAAGTTCTGAAGTGACTTTATCATGCACCTCCACCTTGGAGTTAATAGAAAATCCTATTAAACTTATTAACAAATAAATTTATAATAATATTATATTATTTTATTACAAAATTTATATAATTATTATATAAATATGAAATATAAATTATAATAACAATTATTAAATAGAAATAATAAAATAAGTGGATGATGATGATGAAGAAGAACCTGTTGAGAAAAGTCTTCCAAGATCTTCATAGTTTTGATAATTTGGGAGGTTAGGAAGGTCTGTATTGTGACATATTTTTAAATTGGGATCTAATATGGGTATAGAATCCAAGATGAAGTGTTTTTCATCTTTTACGGTCGGCTTAGTGTCACAAAGGTGAGAGATTCTCTAGTCCCAGGGTGTTTTGGGAGTTCTCCAACACCCAGTTTCATTATGTAGCTCATGATAGTTTGTTCATATTTTAACAATGTTGATTTTCTTCTTTGCACTTCTCAAAACTAAGAGGTAACTTTGATCTTCTAAATTAGGATTGACCACCTCCTTGTAGTATCTTAATTTCCTTTTATCCATTAAATCTTTATCACACCACATATTCTCCTTAAATTTAGAAGTGATAATATTTATAATATTATCACTATTTTGGGTGTTAATTTTATAAACACAAATAATAATATTATACTAGACATTTAATAAATTATATAGAAATAATATTTTATATTATTTACATTAAAATATTATTACCTAATATTTATGAAAATTATTTATTAACTACTAAATAAATAATATATATTATCTCTTTTATAATATTATTTATTTTATATATTATTTATTTCATAATATAATTATATAATATTCATGAAATTTATATATTAGTTATCAAATAAATGAATAAAACAATATAAGATAAAATTATTTATAAGAATATTTGATCTCATTGATGTTTGTAATTTGTTTTATTAATGTATATTTAAATTTGTTTGTAATTTGTTTTATTAATGTATATTTAAATTTATTATAATATAATTAATAATAAAATAAAATGAAGTTGTTAAATAATATTTAAATATATAATTGATTTTCTTGGATGGGGTGACATTTGGCAAGAGGAGGGGGATAATTGGCAGGGACAGATGGCAGGGGGAGTTAATGTCCCAAGCCGCCACCCCCGAAGTATTTACTCCCCATGGCACACACCATGAGGGGAGTTAATTCAATGCGCTTGGAGGAGCTCTCGGATGAGCGATCCAGCCAGGCCACCGGTACCAGATGCCTAAACCAGTCTTGTCAACCTTCAATGGCAATGGCAGGGGCATCGATGGCTCCTAGCGATGATATAGACGACCAAGGCACGCATCTTTTCATGTTTGTTGCATACTACCACCTCTACACAGTGCTTCTCGGCCTTCCTGGCTTCATCGCTCGCACTCTGAGCGCCATCCGAGCTTCCCCTGACCACCAACACCCCCCCACGCCCCCCTTGCATCTGCCCCACCCCCTGGTTCTTCACACCATGCCCCGAGAGTAAGGTAAGCCCAGGCAGGGCACCAAGAACAAGAATGCCATCACCCAAGACAACCAACTCACAGCCTCTCAACGAGCTTTACTTGCCCATTTTAGCCGCCCCCATAGACACTCCAGAAGCACTCAAACCACCATGCGCACTCCAAAAGTGGAGATCCCGCCACCCTTTCTCCAAACTCAGACTCAGACTTTCTTGCGCATACCAAAAACGGAGACCCCATACCCCACAGAGCACTCTTCACCGCCGCCTCAGCATTTTTTGGCCAACATTTCGAAGGAAGAGGCACCTCAGTGCCTCAACACGGTCAAAGAGGAGGCACCACCTCCAGTTCAGCATCATGGCCCAAAGTTGGTTGACACAGGGCCACCTTCAGCTTCACAACCAGGCCTGATCTTGGTGAACAAGACAGGACCGCCCTCCGAGGCATGCCTCCCCAGTCTTTTTTCCCCCGGCTACCAGCCTTACTAGGGGGACAGAGGATGCATTGTGGAGGAGGAAATCCCTCCAAGATGGAAACTGATAGAAGCAAGGGAGAACCCAATTACAGCGGAAGAAATAGGCACAGACAGCGGAGAGGAGGGCTCACACTATACCTATCATCTAGCAGTGAAGCATCTCGAGCTCCTCTTCGACATCCAGCAGCGGCAGGACGAGCAGGTGCATGGCCAAAGGACAATCAACCAACAATTGGATTTGTTGTTTGAGGCATTCTCAGATGCCCCAATGCAAGCACGTTGCCCCACTTGCAAGCAGAATTTCGTCCTAACATACACCTCTCATGAACATCTAGGTTCCCCAATGGCTTGATGCGACCCACCCCCGATTTTGGTTTTTGTCAATTACAGTTTTTAGAATGAATAGGTATTATATTTTCACTATTTTTTACAGGTATGTAACTATCTTAGTAATGGTGGATCTGAATGAAGCCAGCCCTAGGCTAGCTAGTTGGAACAAAGTTCCTGTTGAAACTTTCAGCTTACTGCACCATTTTGTAAACTATATTTTAGCCATGATAGACATATCATCGCTTGGAGCCACTTGTTCTGGTTTCCCTTATGTGGCGGAACAGGTGGTTTCCAAACGAAATACAGTTGTACACTCATGATATAATATAAGGTTCTTCTTTTATTTACTATATATATATATAATTGATTTATAATAAGAAAAAAAATAATATTGAAATATTGTGTCTAAAGACATTTTATACAACTTAGTATAAAAGGAGATGTGTAATTCCTATCATGTTCAACATGGAGACTTAATATTGGAGGAGATGTGTAATTCCTACCATGCTCAATATGGAGTTGATTTCAGAAGAAATATTTTCACCCATAAATAAAATATTTCAATATCCAACTTATATATATATATATATATATATATATATATATATATATATATATATATATATAACCTTAAGAAAAAAGTAAGATTATTATTTATATAAAGAAATTAAAAGTTAAAAATTAGTATTGTTATGAGCATTCTACAATAGACTATGATGGAGATGGGTAATTCTTTCCAAGGTCAACATGGAGTTGACATGTGACATTTAAAAAAATATTTCAATGTTGACCATAAATAAAACATTTCAATGTACACCTTAAATTTTATATGTGTGTGTGTGTTTTCATTGGATGTAGTTTTGGTGGTTGGGAGGAATGGTTTTTACCATCGCCACCAAGGTTCAATTCCTTGTAAGTGACATGTGATTCCCTTACTGTCTTAACCAGAAAAGTTACTTTTTTTACCTTTTTTTGAAAAGTTGTACTACAGTAGCACCCCATTTTAAGACCTTTTTTTTATATATTTTAAATCTTCTTATCCATAATGTATTCAATTTTTTTTAAATACTTATTAATCATTTTTTCAAAGTGTTTTTAATCATTTTTAAATATAGTGTAAAGTATTTTTTTTAATTCATTTTTTACAAAAATATACATTTTTAAGTCATATATAATTATAAAACATATACACTTTGGAAGTTATTCATTTAAAATAACATTTCAAATAAGTGAAATTAGTATCAAAGCTCCTTATAAATACCTTTTAAACATGTTTTAAGATAATAATTTTAAATAATCAAGAGAGATTTTTCTCACATTAAATCCTTTAAAAATGAAATTATTGCGAATAACATAATACTCTCTTTGATTAATAAATAAACATATCCTTTTAACCTCACAATGAACATATCTTTGGTCTCCACTTACAATGAATATATCCCCACAATGAATATATCCCAAACATATATAGGCACCATGAATATGATGAATATATAAAGATCTAATTCGTTAAATAATTAGTAAAAAGAAAAAACTTACAAAACCAAAGCAAACATGTGAACTAAAAGTTCTTTTAAACCCGAATTGAAATGTAAATGAATTTATCCCAAATATTTGAAGTAATTTTTCTCTATAACATATTAAATCATTTAAAAAAGGAAGAAATAAACAAACTGCAATGTATTTGAGAAGAGGAAATTTGAAAATATATATAATCATAATCATATATAAAATGATACACATACATAGTTATAATTTCTGGAGTACTTCTATATGTTCAATGAATAAAGGAAGTTGATGTTTAATGTACAGAGGAGAAGTAGAATTTTCTACAGTACCTCTTATGTACCTCTTATGTTTAATGTACCTCTTATGTTTAATGAATATAGAAAATTGATATTTAGTGTAAAGTAAAAATATTTTTTATTTAACTAAGATATCATACCTATTTTGTTTATTTAAATATAATTTGAATTTTAACAATTATATCATTTTCTAAAATAAATCTAATTATTATAATTTATACATTCAAAATGATGAGAATATATAAATTTTCAAATTATATCTTTTACAACATAATTGTTTAAAATTTTAAAATAATTTATTAAATGATAATTATAACATGTTAAAAATAGAACAAGTTAATATAAATTATACATAATAAATATACTATTTTCAAATTATATGTCTTTCACAATAAAACTATTTGAAATTTTCAAACCATGTAAAAATATAAATTTTAAAATAATTTATTACATGATAATTATAACATGTTAAAAATAAAGAAATTAATACAAATTATACATAGTAAATATACTATTTTCAAATTATATGTCTTTCACAATAAGAATATTTGAAATTTATATACATAGTTAATAAATTATATACATATAATTTATAATAGTTAATAAATTATATAGTAAATTATATACATAGTTAATATAATAAAACTATTTGAAATTTTCAAACCATTTATTACATTTATTACATGTAAAAATATAAATTTCAAAATAATTTATTACACGATAATTATAACATATTAAAAATAGAGCAAGTTAATACAAATTATACATAGTAAATATACTATTTTCAAATTAATTATATGTTTTTCACAATAAGACTATTTGAAATTTTCAAACCATTTATTACATGTAAAAATATATCATAGATTAGAGTTTTCAATTCACATAAACAAGGAAAACATTTTACACAATATGGATTATTTACCAAATAACAAAAATAAAATTTTATAATAAATATATATACTATTTTCAAATTAATTATATGTCTTTCACAATAAGATTATTTGAAATTTTCAAACCATTTATTACATGTAAAAATATATCATAAATTAGAGTTTTCAATTCACATAAACAAGGAAAACATTTTACACAATATGGATTATTTACACAATATGGATTATTTACCAAATAACAAAAATAAAATTTTATAATAAATATATATACTTATCTATTAATGTTAAAATATTATTTGAATATATATAATCATTTATAAAATATTATTTGAATATATATAATCATTTATAAAATAAAATAGTGTATATTTATTATGTAATAAATAATGATAAATATATATATTTATCTATTAATGTTTAAATATTATTCCAATGTATGATCATTTATAAAATAAAATAGTGTATATATATTGTTATAAATTTTACATAGTTCTCCGTGAATGGGGTGTCAGAGGTTTCACGCGTTCATTTGAGAACCCAATGTGTGTCGTCACGTGGTCCCTCCCTCCTACCAAGTATTATCTCTTTATGAGCTATGCAATTCTTCATTGTTGCACAACCCAAACTAAATGCTCCAGTGCTTCTTGCGTTGGCTTCTTGTCATGGCTATGGAGGGTGTACACTATCCAATCCTTCTACACACGTGTACAACCACTCTCCAGTCTCCTTCTTATAGCGATGCCCCTCCCTCCAATTTGCATCCATCACCCTCTCCTTTCGGCTACTCTTGCACTATGTCGATCTCTTTGGTGCCCACCTGGGTTTCCCTGTTCGCACCTCCGCCTCACCCTCACGTTCACCTGGTTATGCCTCGCCTTCCCGAGAAGTCAAAGGGAGGTGCTCTTTGGTACCATAACAAAGCAACCATGGTTAGTCGACACCCTCCTACCTTCGTTCCCGCGCTTAGTTCCTCACCCCCGTCATTTGCTCAGTCCTCCCTAGGCCAAAGTGGTCTTCCGCCTCTGTCATCGTCATGGGCTTGCCGAGTTGAATGGTTTCACCTTCAGGGTAATTCTTTGGGCTTTTCTCCTGGACCTCTCCCAGATCTGGCCTCGACTTCACAACCATCACATGCACGACCTTCTAGTCCACCATCCTTCGCTTCCTCGCCACCTCCTTCGCCCCCCCATCGCCACCTTTTGTGCCTTCTCTGGAGGAATTCAATGCTCAAACGCAAAAACTACAATTGGAAGTGCCTCGAGGCCAAACTCTTATCCATCCAGAGTGTGCTTCGTGCCCACGACTCGAAGATTTGGTCTCGATTCTTCAAGATTTGGTCTTCGCAATTTGTAAGGACGTCAATGACCTCTATTTTCGATTGGAACACTTGGACCAGCACGCAGAGAAAATTGAATCTTTGTGTTAAGGTCCTAACCCGCACATAGGTAGATCAATGTATTCGGATGTAATAAAGGTCAATATTAATAAGACCTTTCAATAAAATAGAATAAGGCGGATGTAAGAAGACCTAATAGAAGCTTTTGCTTCTAGAAGGATCTTCCT
>ML781696.1:921107-936109 GCA_009831015.1 Picea engelmannii | reverse complement strand
TATTCTGTCATTTCTAGCATTTCGTTTTTGTTCTGCATATTTTATATATCTGGTATCCTGCACTTTGCTTACGACCCTGCTTCGCTCCCTGCACTCACCAGATTCGGGCACCAATGCCACAACATCTCCAGGGGCGTTCCTTGCTCCAGACTTCTAGTGGGTGGATGATTGAGACATGGACAAACGCGCAAAGGAAGCTGAGGACAAGCTAGACCAACGTGTAGAGGAATCTGAGAACAAGCAAATGCACTAGACACAATGATAGTCGGCACATGCAGAAGTGTCAAAATGCTTGTTTTATTTTGACAAATATTAGTTGTTTTTGGGAGATTCTTCATAGATGGTTGGAGTGTAGCATTATCAATCCTCTGCGTCTGTCAGAAGATAGACTTTTTTTGGTTCATAGTATGCTCTTCTTTTGATTTATAATATGCATGAATGAGTCTTTGAAATCGATTTCCCCATAAAAAAATTCAGATAAGTATGTTTAAATATTACTGATTTTTTCAATCAAATGTGAGGCTAAATTAATTCCCCTGTGAGAAAACTCAACACATTCAAAAGTGGATATCATGATATTGTAGTTTTACTATATGAAAAAGTAATATATGACTTCTTACTTAACAATTTTTTTTTACATAGTTCTATTGTAAACGTGTTCGTGCACATCTTTTACATGTTAAATCTTTTGTAAATTCCTTCTACTTGTTCATAGAAAGTCAAAACACTCTTATTTGAATTTCAATAATTATTATTTTTCAAAATAAATCAAGTAAATAATACAAGTGATACAAAATATAAAAAAATTTAATCATATATGTTTCACAAATAAAATTAAATGGCTTTTTCAAATAATTCATTACATAATACCCAAAATAGACTCATATTAAAGTTAATTTAAATTTTTAATATTCATTTTACATGAAGCAAAGTATTTTAAAATTTCTATAAGAATTATTAAAAAAAAAAAAAACTTTACAATAAATGAATCTCACTTACGTAAGTATTTTTTTTGACATAATATAGACTCATATTAAGTAAAATTTAAATCTTTAATATTCATTTTACATAAATGAAGCAAAGTATTTTTAAATTTCTATAAGAATTATTAAAAAATAAATAAAGTTTACAATAAATGAATCTCACTTACGTAAGTATTTTTTTCTTTTTACATATTAAAGTTAATTTAAATCTTTAATATTCATTTTACATAAATGAAGCAAAGTATTTTTAAATTTCTGTAAGAATTACTAAAAAAAAAAATAAGTTTACTAAAAAAAATATACAAATTAAAAAAATTCCAATTTTATATACTACTTCCACTTTCTATCTTGCTACGTGCCTCTTTGATGCTCCCTGGTAGCCACTAAGCAAGACAAGTGTAAATTGTTTCTTGATCCCATCTTGGAATAGGGAAATCACTGATGAAGTGTTTGTCAAGGTAATTATGATGCCACTATATTGGCATGGAAACTAAAGGTTCTGGATGGGCTTAATACCTAACGTGGTTCTCGATAGGCTCGATACCTAACGTGAGGTTGCTGCAACCTGGCAGAAAACATGGGAACACTGCCGAGGTGTCATAGGAGTAGCCAAACCGATCCTCGGCCTTGCCACTGAATGAGTAACCACATGTTGGTTAGGAAATCAACAGAGAAATCATTCGTAGATCTTTATGGGGGAGGCCAGAAGGATTTCTCCTTTACCTCCTTTCGTTTGTCAAATGGTTAAGAACATGTGTTTTCTCTTAAGAGGTCACAGGTTCAAATCCAGAGAAGGGTAGGGTATGTATACCTTCGTAGACTTTACCAGTCAAATTGTTGGGCGGAGGGGGGATCCCTTGTCCCACAAACAAGGGGGTCTCATACACCAATTTGGTGTGTTGGCTTGGTTGTGACCTTAAAAATAGATTATTATAATTATTATTATTATTGGTATCGACGGAGCCCGAGCATGTCGCGCCTAGATCTGTTTGTCTTATAATCCTAGCAGTGGAGCAAAATATGTGCCATACAATATTGCTCCTCCATATGCTCTCTCGGGAAGGAGAGAAATATCGGTGCAACATGATGATATTTGCCAGGGTCTGATAACCTGTTTGGGCTTTGTAAATTGAATAGACCTTGCATGTCGATTGTTGACCAATGCAGGTGTTATTGGTCATTGCAGGTGTAATCGTAGGTGATTTGATTATTGCTAGTTCATTTCTCCATTTCTTTAGATATTACAAAAATTACTGTTATTAATTATTCAGTTTCTTCTATGCAGTTTGAACAGAAAGTAATTAAATGGATAGTGTGAGAAGAGCTGGTTGAGCATATATATATATATATATATATATATATACAACCTGAGTGGGCCTAATAGTTAAGAACATGTGTTTCCTCTTAAGAGGTCACAAGTTCAAATCCAGAAGGGGGTAGGGTATGTATACCTCCTTAGACTTTACCAGTCAAATTGCTGGGGGGAGGAGTCCCTTGTCCCAAAAACAAGGGGGTCTCATACACCAATTTGGTGTGGCTTGCCCGTGACCTTAAAAATAGATTATTGAAATCACTCCCAGAAATAAATCTAAGACAAGCTAACAAAGACAAAGTCCCCACATACTTCTTATTTTGAAATGCAAAGCATATTTACATAAATATTTGTATATTTTATAAATAGTTTATATGTTCATGAACATATAAACTCATATTGTGAATTTCCACTAGTTGTATTGCAAAGACATAACATAATTCCCAACAGTGCAGCACCCATTAGAAAGGGAATAGATTGTCTTTTATACTCTTTGTATTATATTGCAGTCCCATCATCCGTTTATTGATGTTGTTCAAAGCTCTCAGGAATATAACTAGTTCCTGCAAACAAACAATTGAGTACGCAGTCAGGACATGGCAAGCAAAAATATGTACTTAGTCACATTGGAACAAATGACGTCTTATAACATAAGCACCTCGGATTGGGGTTGTTCTTCACAAATTGCTTCCCGTATTTGTGTCACTCATAGCCGTCTTTCAGAATGTTTGTTTCGGATCTGGTCAGAATTGTATATTTGAGTTTATATAAACAAGGGCTGCATGGCAGCTTAGTCCCTGCCAAATAGATTTGGATTTGGAGGTGAATAATTACTAGCCACATTCTTACTTTATTGTAACTCCTACACCTATAATTTGCAATGTTTAAAAAAAAAATTAAAAACCAACAACTGCTCCGATGAGGGTTTTGCGTTCCAATTCAAATGTGATTACATGATGTTATAGTTAGTCATTTTATTATATTTATTATTAAATTAAATATTTGTTTAAAATATTTAAATATATGATATATTTTACTATTAATTTATATAATTTAAATAGATTTAATGGTTAAAAGTATGTGTTTCTTTTTTAAAAATCATAAATTAAAATCCAAAAGAGATAGGATAGAGGAGTATTTGGCTTGGCCATAATCTTAACTCAAATATTATGTAAAATAGAAATAAGATATAAAAGTATAAAAATACAAAAATACAAAATATTAAATCAGATATTATGTCAAATGTATTTTTTATAATTAAATATAAAAAAATTAAAATAAAGATATTTTGATTTTTTTAATTATAAAATTAAATAAAAATATATATTTTATAATTTTAAGAATGAAAATTCTTAATTTATAGAATTAAATAAAATTATTTTATTAATATGCTTATTTTACTAGTGAAATTTAAAACCCTATCTGCTACAATACAACCTTGAACTTCACAATGTATGCATGTGAAGTCTTCCGCCACTAGGAATCACGTGGTTATCGCTAACCAATAAAGTACGTACTTTAATTAAAGGCTACTTGGTTTGGTTAACTTCTTATCTGATATTTCACTCAACTAACCAAACCTCCACCGCCACGTTTAATCATCGGAATATTTCAGCTTTTGACCGCAAAAGCAGCGGCGGATCGCAGGTAGAAAACGCGAAACCTGGAAATAAATCTATGATCTCTTGGGATCATTAAAAAATAATACAGGTAAAAAACCCGCTGATTAATTCAAATCGCATGGAAAAGGACACCGCGTAACTGAGTGAAGTGAAGGGTGGCAGTTGGAAGCACTGTTTTAAATATTATTTAATGCATGGAAAGACGTGAAGGCAGCAATAAGACTTTAAACTTATGAACCAATAAAACTGTGACAAATATATATATATTTTTATTTTAAAATATATTAATATAAGTTTTCTAAGCTAAACATTATAATTTCTAAAAAATTTGAAAGTCAAACCTAAACTAATAGGCAGTCAACGATGAACTCATCGCTATAGTCCCAAGCCTTTGGCAGGGACTAATAAAGCACTTAAGGACGGAGCACTGAATTTGATTTCCAGGAAGCTATGACAGGAAGAGCTACAACGGGAACGGATACTGGTCAAGATGGGACTACTTTGTAGGCCGGCAAATCAACTCACAGGCCATAGGATCAGTTCAACATGTCCCTTGTCAAGCCGTAGGATCCGAGCCACTCTAACCATCGGATCTGTGCCACGTGGAGTTAAAACAGATAGGATCCGTACCATTTCAGTGGTACGATCTGCCAAACATCCAGTATGGATTTGACACATATCCTTGGAACGTGGCATGTCTCCGTACGTTGATTCCAACCGTTGGATCTCGACCACGTAGTACCTCTCCGTACGTTGGATCTGCACGTCGGATTGCCTCCACGTGGCACCTCTACGAACGTTGGATTAGCTCGTCGGATTTTCACCACGTGGCACATCTCCGTATATTGATTATTCCTATCGGATTTGGGCCACGTGGCACCTCTCCGTACATTGGATCTGTACATCGGATTTCTGCCACATGGCACCTCTCTGAACGTTGGATCAGCTCGTTGGATTATCACCACGTGGAACCTCTCTATACGTTGGATCTGCCAGTCGGATTGCCGCCACGTGACACCTCTCCATATGTTGATTCTTCCCGTCGGATTTCTGCCATGTGACACCTTCGCATCCCTTGGATCTACCCGTCAGATTTCCGCCACATGGCACCTCCTCGTCCCTTGGATCTACCTATTGTATTACCACCACGTGGCACCTACTCGTCCCTTGGATCTGCCCGTCGGATTTCCACCATGTGGCATCTCCGTGTCCCTTGGATCTGCCCATTGGGTTTCCGCCACGTGGCAGATCTGCGTCCTTTGGATTCGCCCGTCGAATTGCCTCCAAGTGGCACTTCCGCGTCTCTTGGATCTACCCGTTGGATTGCCAGCAAGTGACACCTCCTCGTCCCTTGGATTTTCCTGTCGGATTTCCGGCAAGTTTATACAAAATGGGAAATGAGTAGGAAAAATTAGTTTTAAACATGGAAGAGTTGTAAAGTTATCTCATCCTTGTATTTAAAAATGATAATGTTAATATGTTAAAGAGAGGCATAATTATGTTTGGCTTTGAACAATTATTCATAGCACAATGATACATAGATCGGAGATGGTTAATGGATCAATTTCATTAAAAAAATTATATAAATCTTCACAAAAAAAATTAAAAACTATATTTATTAAACTTTTAAAAAACTATATTCATTTAACACATTATATTAATCTTCACAAAAAAAAAAAAAAAAAAAAACTATAATATAACATATTATATTGATATTAACAAAATTAAAAAATAAACTATAATATAAAACACTTATTGATTCATCATACAAAACATTAACAAGTTTGTATTTCCACTTACGCACTGGACCTTCATTCACGAAGCCTTCGGGCAGTATGATGATGGTCTGTGTTTTCAGGTGACGGCTTAAATAAGGTAAGATTTACTTGCCATGATTCATTACTCGAAAAGGGCAGGCAATGAATAAAAAGCGGAGTACTTCGTTCCAGAAGGTAAGCCTACAAAACATTAACAACTGATTATATAAAAACATAAATTGAAAGTGTGTATTGGATTTCAAATCTTACCTCAATATTAAATTTGGAGGAAAAAACAAATTTCAGTAGCATATTAACACATTTTTATGTATGACATATAGTGTTGTGTTAATGTTTGAAAACCAATGAAATCCAAGATTAATATTTTGTGTTCAATATAGAAAATTTAACCCATATTTAACCATGCTTTAAAATTTTAGAATTCAATCTATTTTCTTAATTCAATATAAAATAAAATGGCCATGTTCTCTTAAATTAATATAGAACAAAGAGTACAATATCCTAAAATTAGTGTGTTAGGCATGGGGCATATGACATTAGGGATTGCAAATAATCGAAATTTCAAAATTTATGAATGATGAAAAAATGTTTAAATTTTTTGAGTTGAATATTCAATAAAAAAAAATTGTGTGTAAAATGATAGTTCAAGATAGCTATAGATTCAAAATATACAATATTTACAATTATTTGTGTCGAGAGGCACATTCCAAGGAGAAAACAATGTTGGATTAATATATATAGAGAGAGAGTTTTTTAATTAAAAATATTTTGAAACCTAAATAATATCGTTATCTTAGTTGTTCTCTTTGAAATGTTGAAAAGACTTACGAAAATTTTTAAGTGAGATACAATTTATAAACAAGTTCATTTTGAAATTATTGTAATTTTTTTTGTATTTCAGTGTTATTAGTTTACTCACTAAGGATCTTTTCCTCTCATATTTTTCTTGTTTGTATTTCGCACAACACATGGAGTTTTCTTTGCTACGTTGTTTACTCAATACTTTGTTTACACCATATAGTTATAATATGTGTGTGCTATTGTGGCATCATGTAGGGATAAAGGGATAGAGCCATTATTTTTTAGGTCAACGTGTCATTCATACACATTCATCGTTTCACTTATAATGTATAGACTTTAAATCATCATAAACCTGGAATATTTGTGCGTTATTGTGGCATCCTATAGGGATAGAGCCATTATTTTCTAAGTCAATGTGCCATCTTTACACTTATTCACCGTGTTTTTTGAATTAGGGTTAAGGTTTGTTTTTAGGGTTTTATGGATCTTTCCCAAATAGAAAGTGTTGCTACATGAAGAATAAGATAATGCAATGTAAAAAAAGTGGAATATATAATATTTTATCGTCGCTAATTAAACTAATGCAAAGAATATATATTTCTTCTTTCACCTTTGTCCATTGTAGGTCACCTCGAGAGTTCAGGTGTATATCATAGGTCTATTAATAGGTCTAAATAGGTATTTTAGGTCAAAAGTCTCCATAAGTTAGGTCTTCTCTTTTCTACTACTTCATCATTTATCTATGCGTAAATCTAATTTCATCACACTATGGATTCCATTCCATGAAGTTATTTGATGCATATTATGTTATTACCAATTTGGTGCAGTGGCACTTCTAGTTGTATGGGTGTTGGTAGAGCAACATATGGATTTATTTAGTCATGTAGAGCTACATTGGTAGAGCAACATATGGATTTATTTTGGGAGGGCTACTCCTACTAGATTATTATCTAGAGCTTTGGGACGTTTTTGAGAGAAGGAGGGAACAACTGTGATTCAGATTTGTCCATTTTGAGAGGGTTATACCTCATATCTGACCCTGACACTTCTCTCAGCAGCTTGTGGTGGCCCAATCAATCTTTCTAGATATTTTCAGGGTTTTTGGAGGCCTCCTCCATCAGAGCCGAAATATTGAGCTTGACAGTCTTCACGAGGGCGTGACCTGGATTAGGCTTTCAGTAGTTTGGAGGGGTAAGCTTTGGCATATAGACTTCAGACTTCCGAGAGGGCTTCTACTTGCCCCGATCTATCTTTCTGTGGAGTTTATCACTATTTGGATATCTCCTTTAGCTGGGCCAAAATCTTGGTCTTCTCATCTCTTCAGCAGGACATGCCATCAACCAGGGGTGCCCCTAGTTCTTCTTGTATTGACCTTCATTGTATATCCAACCTTTGGAGGCTTGTTTTGTCTTACCGGGATCATTTTGTAGCAGCTCATATATTATCTCTTGGAGCCATTTGATTTTATTCCAGATCTGCATCCACTTTGTATCAGGTTCTTGCTTTTCATAATAATAAAGGTCAGATCTATGCTTTTGGGTTCCATATCTTGTGTACTGGTTATATCTTGTATTTGTATTGAGTATATATTCAGATTTGTGCTTAATAACTGAATATAACCCTAAGGCCGAAACTTGAAAGGCCAACCTGCAAACACACACAAACAAACAAGTAAATCAGTGGTCAGTTAGTGTTCCCAACAAAAAAATTAGCTTGGGAACATTACAAAACACTATAGAACACAAACTGACAGAATGGGGTAGCTTCACCTCAATTATATATGCAAGAGTGAGAGGAGAATAATTCCCATGATGCATGTGGGATAAATTAATCTAAGTTTATAAAATTCCATAGGCATTTAAAACACTAGGACCACCCATCCTAGTACTACTCTAGCCCAAGCACGCTTAAAACTATGTTGTAGGCATATACATAAGATCATTACATCATGTATGTAATTAACAAATGAATATTGTATTACATTCCATTCCCCATCAAAAGGGTGAATATCATGGTTGATCAAAACCATAGGCTCGAAATGTTGATTCAGTGGAAAAGGTGGTTGGCCACCGAGATCCACCTGGATCTCTTATGGTATATGTATATGTTAGAAGTAACTGGAAATTTCTCAAGAATTTTTTTTAATAATCACTCAAGTCAAATTAGTATGGGAAGTTTGACCCATGCAAACATCTATGTAGAGTTTCCCCTATGAAAAGGTTCCTTATAATATTATTATAGAATGTGACGATTCACAATAGACCCATGCATTGGATATTGAAAACACTACCTTCAAGGATCAAGTTTGTGTAAAGATAGATTTTTTGAAGGAATCTTGCATAAAGGTAAATGTTTCTCTATATAAGAAGTGGAAACTAACAAATCCAATGTATCATAAAACCCAATGATGAAGCCAAAAGCACAAAGAAAGTAGCATTCTATAGCTCCAATAAAAGAACATATTCCACCCTCTAAAGGAGGTGCCATTGATAAGGGTAGAAACATGACCAAGGAATCCCCATCTTAATTATTTACATGTCCCTCTGGCAATGAAGGGTAGACATGAATCAACTATTCAAACTAGGGAACGGAACTAACCCCTTCACTCAATCCAATAATGCACTTGGATGAATATTCTTTGAACCTCCACTAGCTGGACCGAAATCTTATGGTTCACTTTGTCACATGATAAATCTAGACTATTGTTTATTTTGTTTATGTTTGTACATTTAATATTGATATGTTTTTTTCTCATAATAATATTTGGTGTAAGATTTAAAAGGGTTCTAATAATATATTTCTTTACTACTAACTTAATACTACAGGTTTCATTAGTGATACATAAAACATCTTTGTGTTTATTTGTATATATTTTTAATAATCTCAGGAAACTTTATTTCTATAATAAGCATCTTAAATGTATACTCAAGACGCAATAAAATTGTAGCACCTTGATCTCGAAGAATAATAATGAATAAAAATATATCATACCTTATAAATTATTTATTATTATTATTTCAAATGAGTACCAAATTATTACAATAATAAGTGAAATCAGCAACAAAGCTACGTATACCCGCCTCTTAAATATATAATAGTTGTATGTATTCTAAACTCAAAAATTAAAATAATTAATAATGTATTATTTGTGCATCATTTAAAAGTAAATAAAATTTATAGTACAAAGACTCTAGGACCCAAGTGTCCTAGAGTCTTAAGACTAAAATTTCACTAAATTATAATACAAAACTGTCATTCATGCTTAATCATATAACATAAAAATTGATAGTCATTAAGAGCAATAAGTGTAATTAGTTGTCATGTACATTTATAATAGTCTAGAAAACAAAAATCATAATTTATGTTTTTAAGTGAATCATGGCTACATTTTGAGGTAGGTCGTCATGATCTTTGGGGACCTAACACACAATTTGATCCAGGTGGATATTGGTGGCCAACCACTTGTTCCAACTGGCTCCTCTTGTCAGTTTTTAGTTCAACACGTTCTTCTATACTTCTTTGTAATTGTGGGTTCTACACTTCTGGGGTTGTATGAATCCCTACACATATTCCAGGTGGATACTGGTGGCCTCCCACCTAATCCAACTGGCTTATTTTGTATGTTTTCATGTCAACACATCTTGTTGTACTTCCAGGGCCATTTTGGGGCCCCAAACAATGTTATTTTGGTGTGCCATAGTCAAAATGTAGACTAAATCATAGTTTGAAGGCATAATGCATAGTTCTCTAAAATACCTTTCCAACAGGCTATCATGCACCTAAAACAGAGATCGTATGCAAAAGTTACGACCCCGAGAATTTAATGTGCTAACTTACCCAAACGGGGCACACATGAATTTTGGTGTTTCATCTCCTAGGGTTAGGTTTTTGGATGTCTAGGTTTTTGGCATTCATGTTTATCATAAAAAGGCCTTAAGAGCCTCATTGAAATAATCTTCTTGCGAATGAGCATAGCCATCACACCTCTTCTCAAAGATAAAGCTACCACCATTCTAGCAAGTCTTACACTCTGTAATTTTACAGTTTCTTTACAATTCTTTCATTAATAGAAATCAAGTATTGTTGTATTTCTTTGTTTCTGGCAATTTTCATGAGTATTTCATTGTAATATCTCTATTTTCATTTCATTCCAAAAATAAATTTGGATCAGTGGTATCAGAGCAAGTTGATCTTGATCGTTTTTCATCACATGTCCCGGACGAGGTCTGAGTATAGCCAGTTGGGTCTCAAGTTTGTCTCTCTTGAGGAAAATCACTCTCGCATGCCCAAGAAATCCTCGATGGCAGCAGAAAAGAAAGGCAACGAAGAAAAAGATTCTATTAACCTGTTGCTTTGGAAATATCTAACGCGATAGAGGGATGAAACGATGGAGAATTTTGCACACATTCTTCAATGCTTGTTGATAGCAACAGACACATCTTCATCAAGCGACCATTTTGGAGGAATATCTCCCTTCAAGGTACAAGTTAATTTTGATATTCCCATATTTGAAGGTCAGATAGATACAAATGCCCTAGAAAAATGGTTAAATCTATTAGAAGGTTATTTCTCTGTTCAAAATTTTTTCAACATGGAAAATATCACCTTCACACTCCTCAAGGCTCTCCCCCATGTCAAACATTGGTGGGAAACTTGTTGGGAGCAAATTTACATAGAGGAATCTGGAATATATGGGGTCGAGCCCACTTGGGATTTTTTTGTGGATGCGGTCAAAGAACAGTACTATCCTGTTGATAACTATGAAGACCAGTACATGAGATGGACCACACTGTGGCAACAGAAGAGCCAAACAGTACCATAGTTCACAAATACTTTCCATACCTCACGCACCAAGCTGGGTATCAAAGACTTCGAGCAACATATGGTTCTGAAATATCGTGGGGCTCTGCATAGGTACATCCAAACCAAAATGAATTTCCTAAACATATCATCATTATGAGTTGCCTATCGATATGTTGTCAAAATCGAGCAAAAATTTAGGCACCAAAACAAATAGGAATTCGGGTCTACAAATCTACCACAACCAAAGCATGGTAAAGACGACCCTAACCAACAACCTCTAGACAACCAGTCCAAGACACAGGACAAAAAGGGTAAAGGGAAGATGAAGAATGACACTGGTAAGTGGTGTGACTTCCACAAAATCCCCTGGCACAACACCGATGAATGTCGCTCGAAACAATCATTGGTGGTTGAGGTCAAAGACACAAAGTCGAACCCTGATTCATAATCTGATCCAGAAAATATTGAAAATAGACAAATCATCAACGCAGACCCCACTGCTACTATCACAACCACAACAATTCAACCAGAAGAATCAGTAGATCCTGAAGAGGGGGAGTGCCTCTTCCATTCACAGATGTGGATGAAGGGGACCCCATTGCATTTCATTTTTGATAACGAAAGACAAAAGAACCTCATCTCAGTTAAGGTCGTCAAACAGTTGGGGTTCTCGACAACACCACACCCGTAGCCATACAACATCAGGTGGCTTCACAAGGGACAAGATCTCTACGTCAGCGAACAATGTCGCTTGTCCTATGGCATCCAACCCTTCAAGGATGAGGTAGTGTGTGATTTTTCCCCTATTGATGTCTGTGATGTTTTTTTGGGCCAACCATATATGTGGAGGCATCATGCTATCTATGAGTCTAGACCACATAGTGTCATTATTACTCTAGGAGGTCATCTCTATAGGATACCGGAGGTAGTTCCGACTACTTCTCCACCAAAATAGTGCCACAAGGTAATCTCTCATACTGCAAAATTCATCCTCTTCACAATCTAGTCAAAGGATGCACAAAATATTGCTACAACCACTGCAGCCTCAACACCTTCTATCCAGTAGAAACAGATTGTTTCTACTGGATAGAAGGTGCCTACACAATGCCCTGTCAAAACCAAAGACAACAAATTGGTGGATCATATTCAACCCTGCCAACAACATGCATGTGACAGTCTTCCACAAGCCAAGCAACCAAAATTCCCCAACAAAGCACGCAACTCACCAAGATTCAGATTCAGAAAATGCTTTCCCCTCTTCCCTGGGAACTCAATGCAATGGAGACCATTGCTTCCTAAAGGGGGAGGATTGATCTAGGTGGATATTGGTGGCCACCCACCTATTACAACTGGCTTCTCTTATCATTTTTTAGTTCATCACGTTCTTTTGTACTTCTTTGTAATTGTGGGTTCTACACTTTCGGGGCTATATGAAGCCGTACACATCTTCCAGGTGGATATTTGTGGCCTCCCACCTAATCCAAATGGATTATTTTTTATGCTTTCATGTCAGCACATCTTGTTGTACTTTCAGAGCCATTTTGGGTCCCTAAACAATGTTATTTTGGTGTTCCATAGTCAAACTGTATACAGAGTCAAAGTTTGGCGACATAATGCGTAGTTCTCTAAAAGACCTTTCCAATGGGCTATCATGCACCTAAAACGAAGATTTTATGCAAAAGTTACGACCTCAGGAATTTAATGTACTAACTTACCCAAACGGGGCCCATGTGACTTTTGGCGTTTCATCTCCTAGGGTTAGGTTTTTGGATGTCTAGGATTTTGACATTCATGTTTATCATAAAAAGGTCTTCAAAGCCTCATTGTGATCATCTTCTTGCGAATGGGCGTAGCTGTCACATATCTTCTCAAAGATAAAGTTGTCACCATTCTAGCGAGTCTTGCACTCTGTATTTTTATAGTCTCTTTACAATTCTTTCATTAATAGAAATTAAGTATTGTTCTATTTCTTTGTTTCTAGCAATTTTCATGAGTATTTCATTGTAATTTCTCTACTTTCATTTCGTTCTGAAAATAAATCCAGACACAATTTGTCTTGCAAACTTTGTGGTTTCCCATTTTGAGACAATATATAGTCACTTTCATTGTAGTTGTCAATAACATTCATTGCATTAGTTGGATTGTAAAGCCCCTAGTAATGTTCCTTCAACTTCTATTTATTATAAATTGTGGTAATTAACTCTGACTAGCCTACTTGGGTTTTATTTAGGTTTAATTGGGAGAAGTTGAAATTTAGTCTATCAAGTCCTACTCAAACAATAACAATATTAAGAAGATGCTTTAGATCAAAGATCATTTTAATTAGTAGAAGTCTCAAATCACTATGATCTTGAACTATGCTTCCTTTCCTTGCGAATGTATTTTTTTTAATTAATTGTTTTTATTATTAAAGAAAAAGCTTTTATTGTGTGTTGTAATTCATTTGTAAACTAATCTTGTCTTATGCCTATACTAATGGATCAATGGGTTTGTATTTTTTTCCAGACAAGAAAATTGCTCTTTATATTAGTTAATATAAAATATACAACGCTAGTTCACTTCTTACAATAGGAGTTGATCATTATATCAAGTCGAGACAACCATTACCAACTAAAAAACTATTCTTCAAAAAAGCTACAGAGTGTATATGTCAAGGACATCAAAAAGGATTACCATGAGCAAATATCCATAACAGAAGAAGATCCAAAATATCTAGTATACATTCGAGAGCATACAAAGGTGAGATTAGAAAATAGGAATGGATCTAGTTAAGCTTGGTTCGTTATCAACCACAGAGTGTGAAACAATCTTGTCCGAGTGATCTCGATCCTTGAGCGCTCTTTTGGAAAGAGCCTCCGCTACCTTATTGAAATCTCGATAGGTATGCTGAAAAGATATACAGGTGAAATAAATACGGAGCCTCTTTATATGATCCTTCCACCCTTCCAGTGCAATGCTTTGGAGACTGCCCCTGTCGATGAACCAATCGATGACTAGCTTTGAGTCCCCAATAATTTGTAGAGTTTGAATGTTGAATTTTTTTGAAAAATAAGGAGTGGTCTAGACTCCCAGCAGCTCTGCCCTGTTATTGGTACCTATTGTTGTGCCCGAATGGTTGAGATAATTAACTGCTTCCTCCTTTAAATCTGGCTGACTCGATAGTGTCTAACCCGGCTCTGAAAGTAATTCCCATAATTGTTTATGGTTTTTTCGATCACTAGCATAATGATGAAAATACTTAGTATTGTGATCGTCACAATTTAACCATATGGCCCGACTTTTCTTCCTCCATGAATCTTTCTTGTCCTTGATGTTGGGTATGTGTTATATTCTTTGCATGTGTGTGTGTGTGGGTGATCAGATACGACGACTGCGTCTGACGATCCCTTCACCTAGGGCTTTGCCGTTGCGTCGGGCGCTTCCTAGGGGGGTCCCAGGGTGGGGCAGGTATGCCCCCCCCTGGTTACGCGGAGCGTTTGGCAGTGGGCAGTAGCCCGGGGCCGACGGGGTTTGGGGCAGCGCCCCAAGTACGCGGAGCGTTCGGGGCAACGCCCCAAAAATTTTTTTTTGGGCGGTTATTTGCTATTTTTAGCGGATTTTGCTATTTTTAGCTGATTTGTAAATTAATCCCGGATTAAGGGATTAGGGTTTTGGTATCTACGAAATACCTAAAAACATTGTATATATTGTATGGCGAATGGTG
>ML781696.1:905909-916128 GCA_009831015.1 Picea engelmannii | reverse complement strand
CGATATAATGAAAAAGAAAGGTTTTCCCGGTTGAGGGTTTCCTGTAAAGATCTCTGTGTATTCTGTGTATGAGCCATTGATTAATTTCTGTATTGCTTAAGAATATATATGCATTGCTTTACTTCGCAGGTTTAAAACTTACACTTGAGTAAAAGGTGTCTCTCGCCTTCCTATATCTTTATCTGATCAGTTATCCCCATTTTCTTAAGATCTGCAAGGGAATCTTGATACAATGACTGAAATTCCTCCTCTAACACATCCAATTTTTGTGATAAACGTTTTTTAAAATTTCTTCTCAATCTCTTGATTTCCAATTTTAGACATTTTATCTTCCACCCCAGTCGGCTTTTGCGGCCTGTCTCCTATAGAAAAATTGGGTCCTGCCAAATTTCCTTAACAATACGAGAAAACTCTTCCTCCCGCAACCAACCCAAATTTTGTTTAAAAGGGTAACAATTTCAGTAATAGGCGTCGTCTAGCAGTAGGATGATAGGGGCGTGGTCCGAAACAAAGGGAAACACCACCCAAGCCTGATACCTTGTCACCTTCAATAGTAGGTCGGATGAAACAAGGTGTCTATCCAAGCGTTTTTTAAAGTTTTCCTCTCCCTTACGCCCATTCCGCCAAGTAGGTATCAAAACATCTGGGAGATTGTCTACCAGACCACCCTCTGTGAAAATGTCTTTTATGTAAAGAGCCAAAGGATCTGTGTGAATAGTAGAGCCCCAGCTCTCCCCTGCCAATAAAGTGAAAATGAAATCGCTTGTGACTATCAAAAGTTAATGGAAGAAAAGACACCATTCTTTTACCTTTTTCCAGAACAATCTTCTGTCAGTACACAGTCCGTAGACAATGAGAAGAGAATGTTGAACCTTTAGCTCGAAACTGAAACCTGTACACAAGGCCCCACCACAACAAATATAAGGTCTCCAAACAAAGTTTCTCGGGTCCCAAGATACTAAAATTCCCCCCGATCTGCCAGCTGAACATACAGCTGTCAAGTGCCAATTAGGTTTGAGTCTGTTGATAAAAGAACGAGCTCTAATCTCGTCCACTAAAGTCTCTTGTAAGAAAAGAATCTTTGGTTGGTGCTGAAATAAAGGACGATGAACCAAGGCAGGTTTTTGGGAACCCCCTACTCCCCTTATTATTAGATACAACTGGATCATGACTTAAGGTGTGCTAGGGCTTTAATGCCTCCAAGCTTCCCAAGTTCATAATCAGAAGAAGAGAACAAAACCTTTGCCTTAATACAAACCTTTGCTCATTTGCGAGCACTGCAAATTTTAATAGGTGATAACTCACAGCCTAAACCCTTCGAACAGAAAAAACCCTTTACACCCACAATAGGGGGGTCAACCCTGGACAAATAAGAAGTACTAGGAGGCTTAGGAGGGACATAATCAATAAGTTATATACCTTTAAAAGTTGGCAAAGCTATTGGCTCTGAAAGTTCATGTAAAGCCGGAACAAGTGAGTCAAGAACCTCCGAAAGGATATAATCCCCTCTAGACAGTGCACCTAACCACGTCGAGCATCTAAGGTCCTGAACAGATGAGTGAAGGGACGCTTCAGTCTCCTTGATCAAATAAACAAATGGTTCCCATGTAAGTGAATCTATACAGAAGTCCATATCCATCGAATCAAGAGCCAAAACTTGCCCCGCCCACTCCCTCTCCCTAGCAAGAGAAAGAGGTCCCACATCTGTGGTTAAACCTGAAACTCCCTCGGATAGCCCCAATACCTCCTTGATAGACGGTGAAGGAATCACAGAGGGAGTAAGAACACTTAGAGGCCGGGAATGATCCCCCCCAGGGCTTTGGTGCCTGTCCGGATATAAAACAGGAAAAGAGTCCATCTCTGATGACTCGATGGGGGTTTCAGAAATTATAGGAGGAGTGTCCCTACCAAAGGAGTGGTCCAAAGTTGTACGTTTCCAAGAAGTGAGAGAAAAGTAGAGGGACAGACAAAGAGATTTCAACTTACCAGAAAAACTAGTGTCAGACTCGTCTTCCTCAAGTGAAGCAACCTCATGACAATGAACATTCCAATCGCTCGAAGAAACTTCCAAAATATTAGAGCTAGCAGATGGTCACAGCAACGAGGACTCAGATGATGACTCATCCGGAAATGTTCCATGATAGTCTCGATGGAGGTGAGTCATCTGTCTATAGTGGGTGCACCTGAACGGAACCCCCAAAAAATCAAGTGTCTGTGTTTGAATTAAACCCCGCCATTCCAGTTCAACCGCCTCCGGAAGACCCACATGAATGTCAGTCTCCACTAAGACGTGACACATGCAGTTATCCTCCGCTCGAAGAGCCTCCTCATCAACCGCTAGAAAACGACCAAGCCCATTAGCTATCTCCGTGAGAGCCCGTTTGTTCCACCAATGTTGCTCATATATGTGTGTGTGTGTGTGTTATATTTTTTAGTTATTTTAATACGAAAGCTAATGTATTATGGTAGTTATTTTTTTTAGTAAAAGTTTAAAAAACAATGTTACACTAAAAATTTATTAAAAGACAAGTGTCCATGCATGGTGTAGTGTATGAAGAATTGGTTTACTGAGTAAAGAATTAGAACACATAAATGGTTTATGGTTTCCTTATTCTATATATTGGTTTCTTGTGTTAGAGGTATTGTATTAGGTTAATGAAAGTACAATGAGAATTTATTTAGAATCTATATGTTGTTGAAAGTGTATTCTAAAGTTGTTAATTAGTGAATATAATACATTGAGCTTGCTTTAGAGTGTAGTTTTTTTTTTTTAAGAAGATTTCCATGTGAAATCACTAATGGTTGCAAGTTTTTGTGTTATTTTTTTTTACAATTATTTGTTTAAAGTTTTTGGGCATTATTGTCTCGATAATTAGAGTAGGAAGCATGTTTTGCACTTTTGTTTCCTTCCATATAATATATGAGCCTAATCACCTATTATCTTAGGTGTTAAAGACAATGCTTGTTTTTTTATCTAATCCTAATTTAAGTGAGAGGTTGCATAGAAGTAAATATTATTACAAGACAATAGCTAACACGTCAATGCTACAAATGAAAAAGTTTAATGACACTAACTTTAAATTGTAGAAATTCAAGATAGAAAAACAATTTACTCATAAATTAAGTTTTATAGATTGTAGTATTTAAAGTCAAACCCTTAACTATGAAAGACAAAGACTGGATAATGTTAAAAGACAAGAAACCTTATAAAACTTTATTTCAATGTTATTGAACATTTTAAAAATACTCACTCTAACAAACATGATTATGACTTGACAACTAAGTTCGATCCAATTCAATTTGACAATTAAATCCAATACAATTCAGAAATAGCAACCATTCATATGTGTCCTCATGTCCTCATTGCAAGTTGAAAATTAAATTATAATTATGATAACTTTTACCACTTAAAAACATAAATATTATATATTACAATTAATTCAAATTATTATAAAATAACACTTTGAATTAGATGGTCCCCAAAACTCTCGATTAGTGTTCTCAATCCTCGGGAGTCACGCAAAGTGAAAAAGAGTTTGAATCCATATTACTTGCGATCTAAGTGAGGATCCTGCTGATTAGGATTAATGTTATTTGCAAGTCATGTACATATATGTGCGGATTATTGAGAAGTCTAAGTAAAATAGGAGAAAACAACACACAGTGAGGCTATGCTCACTTCTCTATTATTCAATGAAGACTGATTACATTCTTAAATAGGAAAAGACTCTACTGAGTCGGTTACATGCAAACCACAAACAACTAGACTCTATAGATAGTGAACTACGAACTAACTCTTAGAAATGACTCTTACAATTGGCGCTTACTCCATTATTTCCAAGTCTCCCCCTTAATGGAGAATGGATTGAATTCTACACCTAAAATCTCCCTAAAAATCTCAAACTTAATCTTTCCAAGAGGCTTAGTGAAAATATCAACAACATTTTCACTAGTATTACAATACATAAGAGTTATTTCATTTGACTGCAACTTTTCTCTAACAAAATGAAACCGAGCTTCAACATGCTTTGTCCTTGCATGAAAAATCGGATTCTTCGCAATATTGATTGAACTTTGATTATCACATTTGATCATCGTAGGTTCCTGTCATTCTTCTCCAACATCTTGAAGAAGTCTTCTTAACCAAACAACTTCACAAGTTGTTGCACACAAGGCTTTATATTCTGCTTCAGTAGAAGACAAAGATACAGTAGGCTTCTTTTTACTTCTCCATGAAACAACCCCAGATCCAATGCCAAACACATATCCAGTGGTTGATCTTCGATCATATGGATTTCCAGCCCAATCAGAATCTGAGTAACCTGTCAAATCAACATCAGATGCATCAATATATTTAATACCATAATCAAGTGTTCCTTTTAGATACATGAGTATTGCCTTTGCTGCATTCCAATGGATTTCATGAGGTTTCGCCATAAACTGACTTAACACACTCACAAAATATGAAATATCAGGTCTATTTGTGGTGAGATAATTCAAACTACCCACCATTTGTCTATACACAGTGCCATTCACCTCCTTCAAACCATCATCACAAGAAAGTTTCACATTCTGCTGCATGGGAACAATAGAAGACTTACACTGATCCATTTTAAATCTCTTAAGTATTTCTCTGATATAATTACTTTGACAAACAAAAGTTTGGCCTGCATTTCTCCAAACTTCAAGACCTAGGCAGTAATATAACTCACCAAGATCTTTCATTTCAAATACCTGTGACAACTGCTCCTTGATTTCATCAATTGTTTTTTCTGTATTTCCTGTAATTATCAAATCATCAACATATAAGGAAATCAATACTATATACCCTGGCTCATCAAATTTGGTATACAGATTTGGATCACTTTTGCTCCTCATAAAACCCTGTTGAAGAAAGAAAGAGTCTATCTTCTCATACCATGACATAGGTGTATGTTTTAGTCCATACAATGCTTTCTTTAACTTACACACTAAGTTTTCTTACCCCTTTGCCACAAACCCTTCAGGTTGAGTAAGGTAAACCTGTTCCTTTAACTCACCATTCAAAAATGCATTTTTAACATCTAAATGGTGTAGCTTCCAATGGTACTTTGTAGCTAAAGCAATTAACATTCTGATAGTATTCAATTTAGCTACTGGTGCAAATGTTTCAGCATAATCAATACCTTATGTTTGTGAATACCCCTTTTCCACCAGTCTAGCCTTATATTTATCTATACTACCATCTGATTTAAACTTGGCTTTGTATATCCACTTGCATCCAATGGACTTCTTATGTTTAGGCAATTCAGTCAATTCCCAAGTATTTTTTTTCATTAGAGATTCATATTCTTCTTCCATTGCATTTCACCATTCATTATGTTCATTAGCTTCATCAAAATTCATGGGTTCTATGACATTTGAAATGCTACTCATTAGGGCATAGTCTTTATACCTCTCAAGGAGTCGAACCTGTCGTGAATATCTTCTCAACCGATTATCTTCCTCCCCACTTTGTGAAGATTTGTCTTCACCTCTAGGTGAACTGTGACTGCTTGAATTTTCTATATCACTGAGTCCTTTCTGTTGTTGTTGTTGTCGCTGCGGTGATGGTTTTTGTTGTGGTGGTTGTTGTTGCTGCTCTTCTTTAACTCCTTCATCAAGAAATCTGTGCCATTCCTCATGACAATTTTCGTCATGATTTCTTGCTTCCTTCTCATGGAAAAGTACATCTCTACTTGCAAATACTTTGTGAGTAGCAGGATCAAACAATTTGTATGCTTTGAATTCAAAACAATACCCAATGAAAATACATTTAATGGATTTAGCATCCAATTTCCTCCTATTCTCCTTTGGAATATGAGCAAAATCCTTACACCCAAATACTTTTAAATTATGAACTGTGGGTTTGGAACCATACAAGGCTTCGAAAGGAGTAACATTATCAAGACACCTTGTTAGACTTCTATTATTTAAATAAACTGCAGTATTTATGGCTTCAGCCCAAAAAACATTCGAGAGGTTCTTACCTTTCATCATATTGCATGCACACTCTACCAGAGTTCTGTTTTTCCTTTCAGTGACTTCGTTCTGCTGTGGAGTGTGAGGTACTATAAACTGATGTACTATTCCATGATCTTTGCAATATTTATTGAAGTCCCTTGATTTATTCTCTCCCCCTTGATTTGAATGGAGGATTTTGATGGATTTTCCTGTCTGCTTTTCCACAATGGTTCTGAATTCCTTAAAGTACTTGAAAACATCACTTTTTCGTCTAAGGAAGTAAACCCATGTGTATCTTGTGCAATCATCAATAAATAACAGAAAGTAAAATGCACCTCCTAAAGACCTAGTCTGCATAGGCCCACAAACGTCAGTATGCACAAGATCTAACACATCTCTCTTTTTCCTATCAGAATTAGAGGGGAATTCATCTCTGTGCATCTTTCCTAATGCACATCCATCACAAGCAACCTTCTCATTATTTAACATGGGAATTCCTTCAACCATATTCTTCTTCTGTAATAACAATAAATCAGGATGATTGATGTGTCCATACCTTTGATGCCAAAGAATCTCTATTGGCATAGTTGCAGAAGTCAGTGTGTGATGTGCTTTGCTGGTAACATCAAGTTTGTATAGGCCTCTTTCTCTGACTCTCGTTGCAACAGTTTTCAAATGGTCCAGCAGATCCTTCACTATGCAATGATTCTTGAAGAACTCAACCTTCAAGTCCTGATCTGTAATGGTGGACACAGAGATCATTTTTTTCTTTATTCCTGGCACATAAACAACATTGCAAATGTGACGAACTGTACCATTCGTCAATGTCACAGGAATGTCTCCATATCCCTTGATATGATGAGCGCGGTCATCACCAAGATATATGTTGGCTCCATTCTGTGTTTCTTTAAAATTAGCATACAAGTTCTTATTACAAGTCATATGTACTGATGCTCCAGAATCCACAAACCAGGCATCAGAATCATTTGTTTCAGCAGATAAAGCAGCGTTAGACACAAACAACCTAAGTTCCCGTGAATCAAAATTTGGGGGTTCATCAATATCATCACTAGCAATAAATAATTTGAGATCTTGATTTGAATATTTTTCTGCATAATGACCTGAATGTGTTCTAGGTTTATTCCTAGCCTCATCACTCTTCTTCTTATGAAATTCTTTAACAAAATGTCCAGGTCGACCACAATAAAAAAAACTCTTTGACTCATTCATGTCATATTGCATACCTTGATTTGGAGATTGTCTTCTCTGCGATGAACTGCCTCTCTGCCATGAACTGCCTCCTCTGCCTCTGTCTCATGATCTCCCTCTCACAGATCTCTTATTTGACCACAGTGCCAAATCTTTATTCCGAGGGTTCAGATTCTCGCGCCTCTCTTCTTCTTGCAGCAAAATACCTATCAGTTCTTCAAACGTAGGAGGTTTCTTCCTTGTTGCGAGACCTTCTATGAACATATGATAATATTCTAGCATACCACTTAAGGTAATAGTGACCAGGTCAGTGTTGGAAACAATTTCCCCTATATTTACTAGCTTGTCTTTCACCTCTTTAATAGGACCCAAAAATGAACTAACAGATTCATTTCCATCCATTTTAATGCCTAACAATTTAGTTTTCAGGAACAAAATGCGATTTGTGTTGCTAGTTTCATACAATGCTTTAAGCGTTGTCCATGTTGCAACAAAAGTTGTAGCTTTTCTAATATGTGGAATTATATTATCTTTAACTGACATGCGCAACAATACCTTTGCCTTATTTTCACACTTCTCTCAATTTTGGATCTGTGCTGTTGTCGCACCGACAGCTGCATTAGGTTTCAATTTAGTTCCCTTCGCAATGTTCCAGACACCATATCCCTCCATGAGTGTTTGCATCTTGAATTTCCAGTTAATGAAGTTCGATCTATCTAACTTGTTGGCTTCGTTGAGGTAGGTCTCTGCTAGAGGATTCATCATCGTTGCAATTTATTCTTTGCAAGTGAATTACCAAGGATATGCAACTTTTTGTCGCTCTGCCTTCAAATACCACTGATCCATCTCAATCTCGACTATGCAAATAACCTCAGCACACCCTTCCTCTCTAGGTTCCTATGCTAGATTTCTAAATGCCCAAATCACCAAACTTTTGTTTCCATAAAACAAATGGTCACACAAAAAATCTCACAAATAATATTCTCTTGAATAATCCACTTTTAAAGTTTATACTTCAAAATAAAACCAAAAAAAATTTACTTTAATAAAATTTCACTTCAAATAAAACCCACTTTAATACACTCTATAGTCCATATAAAGTTTTAATTCCACATGCATTCACTTTATCCACTTTTAATTCATTTTCACCTTACGCTTTAATAAAAAAGATCCATTTAATAAAAAACGTATCCATTAAACCAAAAAAAAAACGTGAACTTCAAACTCCACGCATGCAAGGTATCTACACGAGCTCACTCACGCACTGATTAGCACATTTTCTCCAACCTCACGCTACACGGATGCATTCAAACTCCAACCAAAAACTCATGCTTTCCACGCATGCATTCAAACTATAACCTTCACGAACCTTCCATGAGCGCACGCTACCTCCACGCGCACCAAAAACTTTCTCACCTCCACGCATATTTTGCAACTGGTGGATTTGCCTCACGCTGACCCAAAAAACTCAGATTTGCTCACGGCCCGCGCAAATCAGGTGAGGTAGATTTCCGCACCTCACTTCACTTTACCGTAGACTATGGGGAGTCTGCACTTGGCAAGTCTTATTCACCATGCACTAAGACAATCATTGACTCAGTGGTGACTTAGTGAATTTATATGTCAGTTGGAGTACTCCATGCCAAATGGTGAGGTCGAATGGGCATAAGCCATGCTCATAGCTTTTGGTGGATGGGACTAAGTTTTTTCGGCACACTTCGCACATCGCGGGACTGCTGCACGATGCACCTCCTTCCGTCGCCACCTCATTTGTAGCGTATTGGAGACTGTGGATGGACGTACTATAGCTGAGTTGGCAATAGTGTGACAGGACAGTGGTTTCGAATGACACTTTATTTCAAATTCAAATTCAAAAATTTTAACCTTTTTCGTTTCCCTCCTAAAAACACTTCAGAAAGCATCACGATTACATGTCTAACAGAAGTCTGGATGAGCATCTCTATGGAGAAATGTCGAAGTCTCTTTTGAGCTGGCCGCAATGGAAGAACATCATCCTGGGGACTACTAAGGGCTTGGCTTACCTTCACGACAGTGTCCGGCCTGCTATTTATCACAGAGACATCAAACCCGCTAACATTCTACTGGATGGAGAAATGAATGCTGGTGTATCTGACTTCGGCCTAGCCAGGATGATGACTAAAGAAGAAGGAAAATCCCATGTGACGATGAGGACAGCAGGGACGCACGACTACTTGGTCTCCGAATACTGCTCTCGAATTTGTAATCATGACGGACCTTTTCGATGGAAATTTGATGGCCAATATTATGTATTCAGATCTCGTGTATAACACTGAGACTGTCTACGGATCTCTGTGGGAGGATGATATTTGGCAGTGGAATGAACATCCAGTCATTCAAAATGTGTTCGCATCACCACAACAAGAAGAATCTGGATTCAGTGGAGCCGAATTTCCTGACATTTGAAACGATTTTAGATAGTTTTTTTATATTCAAAATTTGTTTTACTCAAAATTTAATTTAAATATTTTTATTTATTTTAAATAACTTCTTATATGTTGTTATTTAACAGAAGTTATCAATATTGACTTGACTTACAGTAAAATTGTGAATAATAATATTTTACGATCATTTCCTCTTTATAATATAGCCTATTCACCAACTACTTTATATTTAATTTGAATATTTTTATTTATTTTAAATAATTTATTATATGTTGTTTTGTAAAAAAGAATTATCAATATTGACTTGATTTTTGGTAATATATTTAATTTAAATATTTTTATTTATTTTAAATAATTTTTTATATGTTATTTTGTAAAAAGAAATTATCAATATTCACTTGACTTCTAGTAAAATTGTTAATATCAATATTTCAAGATCATTTTTTCTGTAAAAGATATCTTATTCATGAACTATTTAATATATTTTTTTATAAAAATAATTTTATCTTTCATTAAAAAAAATCCTAAAAACAATACATATAATATTTTTTGTATTAAACATTTAGATATACCTAACTCTTTTTACATACAAATCATATATATAT
>ML781696.1:839010-856937 GCA_009831015.1 Picea engelmannii | reverse complement strand
TTTCAAATATTTTGTTTAATATATATTTCTTTCAGAACCATTAAAACCATTAAAAGTCGAAGCTATTTGAGTACAAAACAATTACATGATACTCTAGTGCTTTGCTACACTTAGGTATAATAATGACACTGCATTAGTATTGAAGAATAATAATAAATATACGACAATATCTTATTTTATAAATTAATTTTTTTATTTAAAATGAATAAAAAATTATTACACTAATAATAACATTAGTGTAATATAATGTCTTTTTCAAATATATAATAATAAAGATAGTCCTTAGTTGTTGTATTTAAAGTAGTAAAAGTTTTATACAGTGAAATGAGAAACAAAATGTTGACACTTGTATGTTCATGAAAGATATTTATGGAGAATCTTAATTTCATTTTAAAACACATTAATAATTAATAATCGAAATCATAAAATAAAATAAAATATGATATGTATAGATTATAATAATCTAATCACTAATAAACATAAACATAAGTATAAAATAATCTAATAAAAATATTAATTATAAGTATTTAAATTTATTATAATTATCTTCATACCCATACATCTAACTATATCTATTTAAATTTATATGTTATATTTTTAAATTACTATTATCTCTATATCATTAGTTTAAATTTACATCACATAATTTTTAAATTTTCAATATCCTTAGTTTAAATTTACATCACATAATTTTTAAATTTTCAATGAACTGCTAATTCTGGAAAAAGCACATGCAGATTTAAATTAATGACATACATTGAATTTAGGAAAAATCACATGCACATTAGTAATACAAAATGATCAAATGTCATATCTTTGCATTATATTTACATATTTCAAATTCGTTTAATGTCATATCTTTGCATTGTATTTATATATTTCAAATTTGTTTATCTTCTTTGATTTTATTATAAGTGTCTAAAGCGAGTATATTGAGTATATTGTAATTGTTTTGTAGTCAATTTTTTTTTACTTTTAAATAGTTTGCATTTTTTATTTTTTTCATAAATTTTTCTAAAGTTTTCAAAAATTTATCTATTAAATTGATTATTTTTTAAATTGAAAAAATAAATTTTAAATTTTTTAAATATAAATTTTTATTTTATGATTAATTATTAATTATGATATAAATTTTAATTTTCTAAATATATATTTTAATTTTGTGATCGTTTATTAACAATAATAAGACATTTATATATATATAGTTTTACATTTAATTATCAAATTTAAAAAAATAATAAATCAACTTATTTTTAAGAATTTTTTTATTATTTTTGAAATTAATAAAAAATAATCAAATCAACTTGTTTTTAAAATTTTTTTTTTTTTTTTTGAAATCAATATTGTAAAAAAAAAAATCTTATATATATTTACAAGGTATGACTATATTAAAAAAAGTAATATTATATAAAAGAAAGTAATACTAGACATCAGTAAATGGACTTTTTGTAAAAGACATTTTATATTCTTTAATATAAGTAATTTTTTCTGATTGAAAAAAATAGACTTCTTGTTGTAAAGCATAGAGTTCCACCCTCCACGTATGTGAACAGTAAGAAATACAAGGAATCATTAGAGTTTGCCGTATTATTATAACGGACAGAGTCTTAAAGCAAAAGTGGAGAGTTTTATATCTATTAATAAACCACAACCCATGGTTGCTTTGGACGTGAGAGGAAGCTCAAGCCTCTAGAGCACATTGTTAGTGGGTTGATACCACATCATCCCATGCCTTTCGACATTGTACACATACCGGATTCGTGCTCCCTTAATTTGGACTTAAGAATTCATATATTATTTTATGGATTGCTATGCAGCAGGCTACTATATCTTTCAATATAGTCATCATTGATATTGAGATTGATTTTTTTTGGGTTTGAAATATCAAACATTATTAATATTTTGTTAAAATATTAAATATTATTATTTTTAAAAGTTATCACTAATTTATTTGTGTAAAAAGTTAAATGGCCTAAAAAATTTAAAATCCCTTTTTCATCGAAACTGGTTTACACTAAATTTAATAAACCATTTTAAATACTTATTAGAATTTGTTTAATAAAAGTTACTATAAATATTTTATTAAGAATATAAAAATTAATGTTAATTTGTTTTGAATTTGAATTCATATATTATTTTATGGATTGCTATGCAGCAGGCTACTATATCTTTCAATATAGTCATGATTGATATTGAGATTGATTTTTTTTGGGTTTGAAATATCAAACATTATTAATATTTTGTTAAAATATTAAATATTATTATTTTTAAAAGTTACCACTAATTTATTTGTGTAAAAAAGTTAAATGGCCTAAAAAATTTAAAATCTCTTTTTCATCGAAACTGGTTTACACTAAATTTAATAAACCATTTTAAATACTTATTAGAATTTGTTTAATAAAAGTTACTATAGATATTTTATTAAGAATATAAAAATTAATGTTAATTTGTTTTGAATTTGATAAAGGTAAAAATTTTAAGATTGATATTTAATAGTTAAGACTATGTGTTTCCTCTTAAAAGGTTACAAGTTCAAATCCAGATGGGGGTAGGAAATTGATGAGCGGAGGAGGTCCCTTGTCCCACAAACAAGGAGGCGTCTCATACACTTTAGTGTGGCTTGGCAATGACCTTAAAAATAGATTATTATTATTATTATAATAATAGTGTATATGATGAAAAAAAATGTTAAATTTTTTTTAGCTAATTTTTAATATAATTAAATTATTAAAAACTATATTATATTTAAATTATAAAAAGTAAATTAAAATTAAAAATGGTTAAAAAATCTTTTTATATAATTAAATTTGATGATCCAAATTATTAAAATATACTTCATTATTTTTCTAAACTAAACACAATTATATGAAAATTAAGAGTTTTGACATTATAGGGAGTTGAATTAGAGTTTTGACATTATAGGGAGTTAAATTATTTTATTTATTTTAATAAGTCAACATTGTCTTCCTAAACAATTTTCAAAACTAATCAATTAAATTTAGATTATCAGAAAATAAATTATTTATCCAAATTCATTTTAAAATTTTAGTTTGTTATTTTTCTAAATTAAATATACTTATATTTAAATTTAGATTTTTGACCTTATAAGGAGTTCAACTAACTCTTTTATTTGCTTTTACCCATTAAACATGTTTCAGAAAGTCAACATTCCAATTGTAAAAAGGGTGTCAAGGTTTCACACTAATGTTTCCATATTCAAAATTCCAATTGTTAAAAAGGCTCCACAAGAATCTATCTTTATTTGATGGACCAAAACCAATCACTCACACTAGACATGCTCCATCAATTCAACATTTCAGTTGTAAAAAAAATAGTACAAAATTTCTCTAAATTATAGTACAAAATTATCATTCATACTTTAATAATATAACATAAAAATTGATAGTCATTAAAAACAATAAGTGTAGCTAGTTGTCATGTACATTCATAATAGTCTAGAAAACAAGAGTTACAATTTATGTTCTTAAGGAAATCATGCTTGCATTTAGAGGTAGGTGGTCATGATCCTTGGGGGTGGTCTACCTAACACACAAGTTACCTTGAGAACTTTGTGGTTTCTCATTTTGACAATATATAGTTACTTTCATTGCATTTTTCAATTACATTCATTGCATTACTTGGATTGTAAAGTCCCTACTAATGTTCCTTCAATTTCTATTATTATAAATTGTTGTAAGTAAATCTAGCCTCCCTACTTCAATTTTCTTTAAGTTTAATTGTAGTAAGTTAGAATTAAGTCTATCTCACTATTAAGCCTACTTAAACCATAACAATATTAAAAATTTCTTTAGATAAAATAATTTTAATTAATAGAAATCTCAAATTACTATGATTTAGAACCATGCATCAAATTTTTTTTTGCAAATATTTAATTTTTTTAATATTTAAACAAAATGTTTTTATTATTTCTTGGAATTCTTGTTTTGTTTTTTTTTTTTAACTTTTCACCAGAAACGGTTACTAATACTAAGCAGTTTTGTTGCTCATTCCACTTGTTTAATTATGATTTACAGCATCCATGTTTAGGCACTGTTGAACATACACCATGGTTTGCACTATGGGTGCAGTTGAACATAAACCATGGTTAGTTCGTGCGTGCAAAATGTAAGTTGATTTTGTTTAGACTACGCTGATTTTCAAGCCTGTCGTTTTCGCTCGTACAAAGTGGCACTATGTTGATTTTCGCACGAGTTGTTTTTGCCCGTACAAAGGTGGCGTGCCTGTAATTAATGGAATAAATTTTGATCAGTTATTCCCATCATCAACCAACTTTTACAAAAATCATCACCATTAGCATTACACGCTTTCCCTTCTTTTGGAGTTAAAAGCCTTCTTCATGAGTTAAATCATCTCGACGCAATGAAATGGAAGGGCATTTTTAGTATTGACGTTCACTATGAGTGCCAATTAGTCATTCTTTTTATATTTCCACTGTTGTCCGACAATGGACCCGAAGGGTTTATAGCGTATCAGAATTAGATTTCCATTGTTTTTTATTCTGTAAGGTTTGAGAGTAGGTGTAAGGTTGGCTGGGCCGATGTGGGGCTTGACCGTGTTTTATGTCCGGTCTCAGTATGGATATTGAGTAGGAGCAAGAGCAACAGCTATGGAAACTAAAGGCAGAAATCAGCTAACAGAAAGAGCCCAAGGCTTGGCATATAGAAAATTGAATGGTGAGTGAAGATTTCGAGAATTTTATGCAGAAGGGTGTTCGTTCATTCCTTGTCAAAGGAGACATGCGCAATGAAATTTTCAAACATTTTCATTCAGGTAACTAGGAATTATTTCGTAAACTACTTGTCAAATCTTTTCTTTCAGTTAACTAGGAGTTATTTCGTAAACTACTTGGAATTGAATTTTTTGGAAATGAGAATGATTCCGTTTCAAATAATCAACATATCTGGGAACTGTGGTGTTTTACTTTTCTTAGCAATGCCCAAGGACTTAGCAGTTTAAAAATTTTAATTTGTTTTTCCCTTTTGGTTTCCTCTGCCGTGGGCGTGAATGCCAATATTAGAATTAGTAGAATGGATTTTAATAAATTTAGTAGATATATGTTGGCATAAGATGCTCAATGTAAATCCATTATATAGAAATGATAGTTTTACTGTAAAATCTATTTTTATTAGCTCAGGAAACATTTACTTTATTAATTATATTTCTTGAAATTGTGCATAGTAGTAATATCTGTACATTTTTGCAAACATTAATTTCTGTAGGTGACTACGCAGAGGAGGAAACCTGAGATAAAAACATATGGCGCCAGTTTTTAGCACGCTCCATGTGTATCTAGTAGATTTTTTTTTCCCAATTATTTATTATTGCTTCACTGTAATTCGCTATTGGCTTATGTGATTTTAGTTTTTATTGCAAGTGTTAGTGTGTCCCCAAGTCTCTTCTATTATACCCGTTTCATTTTCATGGAAGATTAGGTTAAAGGAATAGGTATTCGAGAATAGTTTTGGAGGATAATGCTTTGTAAGAACATAGTTTAACATCAATTACTATATATAGAAGTTACTATATATATATAGAAGTTAGTAGGTGTAGTTTTTGGAGGAAAAGTAGATTTATTGTGGCAAAGAGGGCTTTTATAAAAAAACAAAAAGCAAAGAAAGACAATAGATATAACTGTTGTTTAACTTTTTCTAAAAAACATCAGAAGCAAAAAAACAAAAAACAAAGAAAGGCAATGGATATAACTGGTGTTTAACTTTTTCTACAAAAGCATAAAAATACAACTGATATAATGAATTGAAATAGGTTAACTATTCATTTATCACTTTATTTATAATTTAAACAGAGTAACTATGTTTCCATATATATATAATATAATATTATATTATGGTGTCCAGAAAAACTAAGAAAGAGGTTATATTCCCAAATGGAAAAAAATTTATTTTAAAATTAGATGAAACTTCTTAAATGTTTTACAAAAATGTATGTAAAACATCATCTAATATATATACTTAGATATCAATTTAAGTATTTATAAAAATGATATTATTAATTAATTATTTTAAAAATTATGATAGTTTATATTAATTAATAGTGTCATTTTTAGTAGAGTAGAACACACATCATGGTTAGTACGTGGATATTGATATTGTATTCCTTAATATTCCTTTTCATTTCATAACTTCAATCACAAAAATGCACTTTTTTTTTAAGAGGGTATTTAGTATTGATGTTCACTTTCAGTTTTCATCATTCATTCTATTTTTATTTCAATTGTAATCTCAATTTCCTGTTCTAGGTAACTAGGAAACCTTTTGGTTTGTGTATTTTAATTCAAGTGGTTATGATTTTATATGGAAAGTGTATTGTTTTTTCTTTACTAGGAGTGCTCATTGATGTAAATAAAACCACTCTTCACGCAGACTTTGTTGATAAATATGACTTCTTCCTCGCCAATCTTCTTTTTGGTATTTAGTACCACTCGCTAGGAGATCAACTTTTGACGTAAATCCGGCCTTGGAATAGAGGTGAAAAAGCGCAAGTTCCCCAAAAAGGTGAAGACTTATCCTCTTATCTTCATCCTTGACCTCTAGCCACTCCATAGGTAAGTACTTCTATTTGCATTCTTGTACTTCATCAAAGAGAGACATGGTTCCATCCTCTGAATGATACTTATTCTTGGATTGGACTGCACTCAACATTTTTTTAATTTTTATTAATTTGTGCTTTATCATTTCTCTATAAGTAGGTATGCATATCTAGTTAGGTGCTTTAATATAGGTTAAATGTTTATCACAATAAAGCCTAATAATAATATATTTATTAAAAGTGCAACAATAATATTCTCAATAAGAGCACAGTATATCATTAGCCAAAATTAAATCTTAATAAGAAAGATAAGCTCGTTTTCACAAGTGCATTTTCATGGCAGTTTGGGATAATCCACTAGTGGAAAATAGTTTTGGAGGACAATCATTTGATTGATTGATTGATTTTAATGACACACGAGGTTGAACAACCTAAGGGACCAAGAGAATAACAACCCTAACTCATCTTCACACTCTTTTCGATGTCATATCTTCTGCTATGAATATTGACTAGAAGACTAGCAATCTGGTTGATCTTATCCTACTCAAATAGTTGGTGCATGTTGTCAAACTTTAAGTTTTCATACTGAATGTGAATATCCTTGTAGGTTGTACATTCTATGACAAAGTGCCACTCTGTCTCCACCACACCCTTATTGCAGAATATGCAATTTCTCTCCTCCAAATCTTCCTTGGGTACCCTCCACCTACCCGTCTCACATCTAAGGTGATGTGAACCCATCCTCAGCTTTGCAACTAACAACCTTGATTTTCCTTTAATAGATGCCCCTAAATATGTTTTCTCATTGTGGTCACAATTTGGGTTAAACTCCTTGATGTAGTATGTTTTTAACACCTTGGTCCACATGGCAATCCTAAATTTTTCAATCACGAACTTTTTTATTTCTTCCTTGGTGTTAGGACATTCATGCAACTTGATATTCCACTTAACCACTTATTATTTCACTTCATCGGAGTTTTTTAACTTGGGCCAACGTTGGTTATCCATGTTTTCCACCTTCTTTAAATAGCTTATTAATTTGGTTATCGTTGTCGCTTCCAACGGAAAAGTACCCATTTCAGCGAAAAGAATTTCATACAGGACTCTGGCTTTAAATTTGAGATTGCTAGTAATTAATTGCTTCTGAATTCTTTGTAGTTGTCTCCATTTGCAAGTTGACATGTTGCTTCCCCATATTTCACAACCATAGAGAACAATCGGTGTAATCAACAAACCAAAGAGGGTTTTTTGGTTTTTCAATCCCAAAGTTCGACTTTTCTGCACATATTTTGGAGTAAGTATGAGGCTCTCCATCCTCCTTGTATCCTTTTCTCCCTACAAGTCTCTCAACTGAGCTTATAGTGGAATTCAATTCCAAGATATTTGTATTCTTTCACTATCTCCCTACAATTCTCCCAACTTAGCTTATAGTGGAAGTCAATCCCAAGATATTTGTATTCTTTCACTATCTCCAATGGACTCCCTTCAAAAAGAAAGGTGATTGGTTTGTCTTTTCTATTTAAAGAAAAGGTCATGATTTTGGTCTTAGTAATGTTCACTTGCATCCCTACATCTTGACAAAAGTGTTCTAAGGCCTTTAAATGTTCTCTTAATCCATGTGTTGTTTTTGAAATTAGAAAGGGAAAATGTTTTGTTAATGAAAAAGGGTTAATCAATTATATATATATATATGGGGTGAAGTGAAGTTTGGATTTAGATACTTGATGGTTGGACATTCCTAGCTCGTGTTTTTCCCTTGAAGAAACAAAAGCAAATGGAGGCAATCGATAGTTAGTGGTTTTTTTAAAGCGTGTAGTGGATGCATAGTAGTGCATGCTTTTCCCTAGAAAAGACAAAAGCATACATTTGGAAGAATTTATAAGTTCTAAGAGCTACTATGTAGGTGGCTTGCTTTTACATACATGTTCCCTAATTTCTCTTCTCTCGACGTGTGTGGTGCACTTCTTATTTCATTTTTTCCCTTCTTCTATCTTCATTTCATATTTGAAGCCATCTATTAATGTCTTGTCTGCACTTTCTCATTCCTGGTATGTGTGTGATTTGTGTGTAGTCCTCGTTATTTATTGTCTATGAATGCCTTATTTATAGTTTCTAGTGGGGAGAGGTTTCCACTGATTTCTTGGTTTCCTTTTTCCATTTTTTCTGGTTTTTACCTCATTTTATCTCTAATATTTAATTTTCATGATGTTTTGCAATACCCCTAGGTCGAACCTGTAATGTCCCCAAGGTCGAGCCCTGTTGTAAATCTTGGTTATGAAATGGATTGTAAATATGTTTTATAGGCTGGTGAGCCCAGTTTATATAAGCTGGTGGGCTTATGTGATTGTTAGTCCAGAGAGCCTAAGGGTTGAAGGCCAAGAGTCTGATTTTGTACATGTATCAATGCAGAACATTAATAAAATATAAACACCGCCGCGTGCAGACTGACCACGATGAATGAGTGATGGGGGACTAAGCTTCCACAGAGTGGGCAAGGGATTAGGGGTTGAAAGGTGGGAAGAAGGGCTAAGTGTTGAGCCTAGGGGCTTAAGTCCTTGGGAATAATATTTTAATATTATTCCAAAAAGACCATGTGAATTATATGTTTTATCCTAAGTTCTTTTGGAATGACATGTGACTCCCAAATGGTGGGAGGAACGCATGCTGATGGAAGCATGCAACTTCACGGGTGACAAGTGTCAACCCAAGCACATGCAAATAAAATGGCCGAGATGAGCCTCCTCCATTCTACCTGACCGTCTGAGCGTGAACCGGCCCGACCTCTGCAAGAGACCTCGTGCATCTTCTGGATCGTACATTCCCTGAACCAGAAGCCTGTGTTGATTTCTGGAAAAAGCCGATGCATCCTCCGTCTGAGTAGATCGAGCTTGTGTGTGGTGACTCTGTCCCAAAGTCATAACCGTGAGACCATCTCGTCATTGTTGAGCCTGTTTGGAAAGCCCGTGTTCGTTTCCCCCGTTGACTGTTGTGGTCTCGCAGTGCTGGACTGCGTGTGACTTGTTGGCCAGTTTGTACCACACTCTCTCCAGGTGAGAGAGGTGATTGAAGTTGGAAGAACAGGTTGTTTTTCCTGTGAGCGACTCTCTCCAGGTGAGAGAGTGCACAGAGGAAGGAGAGAACTCCTGGAAGGACCTTGTAGCTTCCACAGAGCTTGGAGACTTCCGGTCGGTCTGTTGCTGAAACCCAAGGCAAGGGAGGTTAGCAGCCGAAGGACTGTCTAGGTGACAGAGAAGGTGTATATTCCTGGGGTGGAATAGGCATGTGGGGAAAGAGAGTCTGTGGGCAGTGGGCATAAGTGGTTCTTGGGAGAGAATCCTTCCTTGTGACTGTGTGTTTTCCCTGAAACCTCAGCCTAGCCTAGGATTTCTTGCCTTGGGGGTGGAGCTTAGTCCCAGCTCGGGGGTGACCCACTGCTAAGCTTGATGAGGAGTGTGGTCTAAGGCTGGGAGGTTCGTGGAAGGCCTGCACCTGGTTGGTGGAATTACCACCGTTTCAAATATAAGTACCAAATGATGTTTAATTACTTTTCTACATGTCTGTGTATTTATATTTATCATGTATTTTGTTGTGCATACGAATTAATGTTAAAACCATTGATTATTTATAATAACAATAATTCTTATGGTTACTCTGAGTTTAAATGTGTTTCATTTGCTTAAATGCAAGTCTTATATATAGAATTAAATATGAGAATGTTATTCCGCGAAGTAGCGCTTGCCCCGAGTCAAAGGGGGTGTTACAAAACCCCAGTTGTAATGTACATATAGGTTGGTGATTCAAGATACTTTGGGCCAGAGTTCCTTTGTATATATTTTTTGAGGCCAATGTGTATGTGTGATTAGGACGGAGAACTTATATGCTAAAAGGCCAGCGAGCCTAACATTGTAAATAGTAATAAAAAACGATGATATTAATAAAATACATTAATGCTACAGACCAACTAGACAAAAGAGACAGTGAAAACCTCCACTAGAAAGGGAAAGGGAATATTATAATAATAGTTCCTAAAGTCAAAAGTCGTGGGATATTGTTTTTATCCTAAGTTCCTAAGAGTAAGGAATGAGTCACCAAGTGGACCTCATGAGGTTCCCAGATTGACAAGTGTCAAGTTAAGGGCATGCAAATATATGGTTGAAAACTTAGTGTAATTGTCATCTTTCCCATTCATTCTTACCATCATCCTCTCATGTTCACGTTTTCATCTACCTTCCATATATGTACTTTGGATTTGTTTTGAGGAGTAACCTGAACAAGTGAGATGAATAGGCGGTTTGTCAGGCCCATGTGTTGTTGAAGAGGCGAGTTTTTAGGCCCGTGAGCTGTTGAAGAAGCATCTTGTCGGGTTTGTAAGCATTTCTCTCCAGGTGAGAGAATTGTTGGGAATTGATTTCCCAAGATGTCGAGCTACAACTACAGGGATCTGAGACTTTTTTTCTTGCATGTTGTTGAAGCCTCAGAAGGGAAGTGGGGTAGCCAAAGGACTGTTGAGTAGAGAAGGGACACACTTCTTGGGATGGGACAGACATGTGGGGAATGAGAGACTGTAGGATCTTTGCTAGTGTTGAAACCAAAGTCTGAGCTACTTTGTTGTTGACATACCTTAGCTTGGATTAGGATTCCTTTTCCGTGGTGGAGTTTTAGACCCAACTCGAGGGTGACCCGCCACTGAGAGTTTATGGTTGGGAGGAACGTTGGAGGTCTACAGGCAGTTGGTGATTATTCACAAAATATAAGTGTATTATGTGTATTTGTTTAATTACTGTGTGCTTAATTATCTATTTTATGTTATGGGGTTTTCTTGTATTATTATGCATGTATACATTTTTTATGGGCTGTATAATTTTGTGCATATGTAGAGCAATTTTTATTTACATTAATGGTATCAGAGTTGGTAATTTCATGGGGCATTTCCATCTTGGGGCTGGGAATGCTACTATGTGGTATTCAAGAAAATTTTGTTGGTTTGCTGGTAATGGGGACGTTAGAATGTGGTAACATGACTTAACTTGGTGGTTGGGTACGTTACATGTTCACTGTGAATTCCATTCATTAGTTCTCTTCTATTTCCATTGTGTGGCCCCAACAATGGAATAGAAGGGTTTATAGCTAAATCATAATGGAAAGAGGTAGAGTTTGGAAAACATAAATTGAAGGTGTCTGAATATTTCAAGAATTCTATGCAAATGAGTGTTCATTCCTTCGTCGAAAGGGATGAATGATCAATAACATTCTACTCTTTTTTATTTCAAGTAATTAGGAATTATTTCAGAGAAAGTAAGTAGATTTTCTCATCTATTGTTGTGTTCCTTAGTCCAAGGGTGGCATTTCAAACTATTTGCATATGGAAATGAATCACATAAATTCACACTATTTCCTCCCTCCCATCTATCTACTTTACAAAATTCATAACCATCACCATTACACTTACCATTTCCACTTAGTTTAATCATATGCAATCTTCATGCACTGAAATGAAAAACAGGCGTTCTTTTTCCTTTTGTTACTTCAACCCATTATTCATTCTGTTTCGTTTCAATTGTAATCGTTGCAATGGAATGGAAGGGAAGAGTTTATATAAATATGCATGAAGTTGGGGGTGCGGGGTTAAAAGAGTGTTAAAGAGTGTTTTAGTTGGGGTTTATATTTTCATATCGATGGGTATTGAGGAGGAGGAGGAGAAACATCTTTGGAAATCAAGGGCATAAACAAGCGACAAAAATGACTTGGCCAAGGAGATGGAAATGGAATGGTGACTGAAGATTTACAGGATTCTATGTAACAAGGCTCATATTAGATAGTTGATCCTTCATTCCTTGGTCAAAGGATGCGATGCTCAATGAAAATCTCATCTCTCATCTTCCATGTAATAAGGATTGCCCCTCAACATTTTTTAATTTTAATTTTTGGTTTCACATTTCTCCACCTGTGGGTGTGCATACCAGTATTATAATTAGTACTATGGATTTGATAAATTTACTGTGATAGTTTGATTTCTTGATTTATCTATTTTCTCCTTGTCATAATTCTCTTATGTGATTCTTTTCAGTGATAGAGTGACCCTGATTCACTTATTTGAATTTTAGTTTTCATTTTCATGGTAGATCGAGATAAAAGAAATATTGGAAAATACTTTTGGAGGATAAGCATTCCTGACATGCCAAAACCCCAAACAACAATCCAAGGGAAGGATTTGAATTCTTAAATCTCTGGTTTCTTCTTCCATTGAGTGAAGCAATCTGCAGTTGAATCACCTTGAAAACTTCTTCTTACCCATCTAAGAGAGTCCATTTACTCCCAAGCATGTCTAGAATATGCACATGAGATCAGTAATTAATGTATGGATTCTTCCCTCTCCTTATTTAAAACCCACCTACTAGGACCATGTATGATCCTCTTCTGTAGAGCCTCCCAGATAAGGCCCTCTTATTCTTCATGGCCAGCCACATAAAGATTCTTGCCTTCAATGAAGATTATTGCCTTCAATGGACACCTGATTTTCCAGTGGTTTCCACCACCATCAAATATCTTCAGGCCTAATACTTCCAAACGTATATTTGTATCCTAGTTTTGGAGTGTGTTACCCTAGGGTAGATTTCTTGGATCAAACCAATTCATCTTCCACCTCCTTGATTCTTACATGAAATACCTTTTAGTTTTATTGTATACTTCTCCCACAATTCCCTTTCATGACCATTTGGTCCTAATTGGATTGTATTTTCCTGCTTTTGGTGCCAAATAGAGGAAATCTCTAAAGAGGTTTCCTAGGCTAGGTTAAAGATACCTTTTGTATGAAGAGTAATAATCAGATTGGTTTTGAAGTTTATATCGCTCTCCACTCCCCACCCAAGGATATACTCCCACCAAAAGTTTCCAACTTTCCACACTAACCAATTCCCCACTAGTGGGAAAGCTAATACTGCGACATTTCATATTATTGACACATTATGAATGCTTTTAAAGGGTATTTTGATTCATCCTTCTACAATGACATGGTAAATGTATTTCTAGATGATTACCTAGCTTCATAATCCATCATTTGTTATGAGTCTCCAAAGGTCCATGGTAGCCAGTGCCTTCCCAAATTGATGTATATTTGTAAGTCCCCATCCTCCCAGATCTTTAGGCTTTGATATGGCTTTCCATTTCATCAGAGGAATTCCCTCACTCTCATTTTTACCTACAACAAAAATCTCAAGCTAATTTTTTCTAGAACCCTTTAAAGGCTAGAGAATGCCAATAGATTTGGATTGTTTCGAACATTGATTTAACCAAAATAAGTCTCCCTCCTCTAGATAACCACTTGTAACACCATTAGTTAATTCTCCTCTCAACTTTGGCTATGGGCCATTTCCAATCATTGATTCCATTATCATTTGGCTAGATATAAAAACCAAGGTATCTGAATCCTACTTGGAAATACATTGTTGATAATGGAAAAGATGTAGGATTGACTTGATTTGATCCTTTGCCATGTCATTAAAAGAACTGAAGGTTTTTTCATATTTACCATCATATATGTAGTTGTACAATATATTTCTAATATCTCCTTTAATTTAGAAGCATCTCTCCTTGAACCATCATAGAATAAAAGGACATCATCCACAAAAAGTAAATGGGTCAAAGTAAGATTTCTTCTTAACCTTAATGCTTTTTAGATATCCCATTCTTCTTGACACTAGTATAACTCTGGTGATCCCTTCAACTACTATCGAGAATAATAGAGGTGATAAAGGGAATCCTTGTCTTAGCCCTTTTGATGGTATAAAGAATTCAAATGTTGATCCATTGATGAAGACTGTAAATGATAATGATGGCAAGAAATTCATTATATAGTTCACAATATGGACACAAAATCCAATATGGATCATCAACCCCAGATACAATCATTTTTCCCAGTCATATGCCTTGGAAAGATCCAACCTCAAAACAATCATTGGTAGCTTCTTTGTTTTAATAATAGTATGCATCCCTTCTTGTGCCACTCCTATTGTGTCTTAAACTTGTAAGCAATGGAGGAACCCAAATTGCTCCTTTGAAATTATATTGGACAAAAGTTTCTTTACACTCAAAGCTATAGTCTTTGTATTCCTTTGTGGAATATCTATTCTGTGTTTTCTTCTAGTTATATGTTGTTGAATTGCTATTTTGTACTCTCTTCTAGTTATATGTTCTGGTTGAATTTCTTTATTGTACATTCTTCTAAATTTGTTGGCATCTATGTCTATTGTTTATGATCAACATATTCTTTGTTTGAATAATGTTAATGCATATTCTCTTTCCAACCATTAATTTATGAGGTGCATATGATCAGAAATTTTGAAACTCTCTGTATTGGAGCTGTTCATTGATAACAAACAGCTTGCAGTGCTGGCAGATGTAAAAGAATTTATACTTTTTATAAATTTGAGGAATTTTTTATTGGAAAAAACTCTCAAAGTTGTCGTTATTTTTTTTATGTTTATGAAATGCAATGCTCAATACAATTCTTAAGTGAAAATTAAAAAAAATGTTTAATCGAGTAAATTGCTTAGGTTGCTTAAACTTTTCTATTTCTTGTGAGTGATTTGTTTTCACTAAGAAGAATCCTTAGAGGTATGGACCCTGGATGAGAAATGTCGCCTTAGTACTTCATTCCTCTTTATCTATGATTTGTTTGTATTTACTATTTTCATGTTCAACGAATTATTGTTATCTTTTTCTGTGTATTCTCCTCTATCTATGTTCATGTCATGGTTCACGATCAACATGTTTAGTGTTTAAACAACATTGATGGAGATAGTTTCCTCTGATTTTGTTGTTTCCTTGAAGCATGTGATTAGAAATTTAGTAGATTATTGGAGTGTTTACTCTTAGAGCCATTGTTAATTTGTTCTTGAAACTTAATTTCTCATGAATAAACTAGGCGACAATTTTTCTACATTGTGACATTGAGTTTTGCATTGGTTGTTTTCTTTTTCTTGCGATTTAACAATTTCTAAAGTTCTTCCAAGATGCCGTGTATTCTTTGTTGAATGTTTGTTACATATATAATTTAATAATGTCTATCTTTTTGTGTATGGTTCTAGGAGCACGTGTTTTCTATTTGAACACCATTAATAGAGACAATTTCTGTCTGTTTTCAATATATTTGAAAATATATATATTTATAAATTTGACTATATATTTGACAATATATATATTTATAAATTTGAAAAATGCAATGAAAGTGACTATATATGTGACAATATATATATATATATATATATATATATATATATATATATATATATTTATAAATTTGAAAAATGCAATGAAAGTGACTATATATTTGACAATATATATATTTATAAATTTGAAAAATGCAATGAAAGTGACTATATATTTGACTATATATAGTGAGTTTCATTGCATTTTTCAATTACATTCATTGCATTACTTGGATTGTAAAGTCCCTAGTAAGGTTCTTTCAATTTATATTATTATAAATTGTTGTAACTCTGGGCCTCTCTTCTTCAATTTTCTTTAAGTTTAATTGGGGTAAATTAGAATTAAGTCTATCTAGTCACTATTAAACCTACTCAAACAATAACAATACTAAGAATTTCTTTAAATCAAAGTAATTTTAATTAGTAAAAGTCTCAAATCACTATGATTTTGAGCTATGCATATTTTTTTTTTTGAAAATGTGTAATTTTTTTAAAAATGATTTTTATTATTAATTTTTTTATTTTTATTATGTGTTATAATTCTTGTTTTTGTTTTTCAAACTTTTCACAAGAATAAAATACCAAGCAGCTTTGTTGCTCATTCCACTTGTTTAATTATGGTTGACAGCATCCATTTTAGGCACGGTTCAACGTAAACCATGGTTTCCACTATGGGTGCACTTGAACATAAACCATGGTTAGTTCGTGCGTGCATAATGTAAGTTGATTTTGTTTAGATTACGTTGATTTTCGCGCCGGTCGTTTTCGCTCGTACAAAGTGGCACTATGTTGATTTTCGCGCGAGTTGTTTTTTCTCGTACAAAGGTGGCGTGACTATAATTAATGGCATAAATCTTCCCATCATCAACCAAGTTTTACAAAAATCATCACCATTACCTTTACACGCTTTCCCTTCTTTCGGAGTTTAAAGCCTTCTTTATGAGTTAAATCATCTCGATGCAATGAAACAATTCCTTTTGGGGCGTATTTTTAGTATTGACGTTCACTGTGAGTCCCAATTAGTCATTCTTTTTATATTTCAACCGTTGTCCGACAATGAACCCAAAGGGTTTATAGCTTATCATAATTAGATTTCCATTGTTTTTTATTTTGTAAGGTTGGCTGGGCCGATGTGGGGCTTGACCGTGTTTTATGTCCGGTCTCAGTATGGATATTGAGTAGGAGCAAGAGCAACAGCTATGGAAACTAAGGGCAGAAATCAGCTAACTGAAAGAGCCCAAGGCTTGGCATATAGAAATTGAATGGTGAGTGAAGATTTCGAGAATTCTATGCAAAAGGGTGGTGTTCGTTCATTCCTTGTCAAAGGACACGACAAGGACACATGGGCAATAAAATTTTCAATTATTTCGTAACTAGGAATTATTTCGTAAACTACCTGGAATTGAACTTTTTTAGGAAATGGGAATGATTCTGTTTCAAATAATCAACATATCTGGGAACTGTGGTGTTTTACTTTTCTTAGCAATGCCAAGGACTTAAGCATTTTAAAAATTTTAATTTATTTTTTCCTTTTGGTTTCCTCTGCCGTGGGCGTGCATGCCAATATTAGAATTAGTACAATGGATTTTAATAAACTTAGCTAGATATATGTTGGCATAAGATGTTCCATTATATAGAAATGATAGTTTTACTGTAAAATCTATTTTTATAAGCTCAGGAAGCATTTACTTTATTGATTATATTTTGTTGAAATTGTGTATAGTAGTAATATCTGTACATTTTTGCAAACATTAATTTCTGTAGGTGACTACGCAGAGGAGGAAACTTGAAATAAAAACATATGGCGCCAGTCTTTAGCACGCTCCATGTGTATCTGGTAGATTTTTTTTCCCAATTATTTATTATTACTTCACTGTAATTGGCTATTGGCTTGTGATTTTAGTTTTCATTGCAAGTGTTTGTGTGTCTCCAATTCTCTTCTATGATACCCGTTTTCATTTTCATGGAAAATTAGGTTGAAGGAATAGGTTCTCTTAGAATAATTTTGGAGGATAATGCTTAGAATAGTTTTGGAGGATAATGCTTTGTAAGAACATAGCTTAACATCAATTACTATATATAGAAGTTAGTAGGTGAAGGTCTGCTTTTACAAAGAAAAAAAACAAAAACAAAGAAAGCCAATGGATATAACTA
>ML781696.1:810095-826866 GCA_009831015.1 Picea engelmannii | reverse complement strand
TATATATATATATATATATATATATATATATATATATATATATATATATATATATATATATATATGATCAACTTCTCTGTTTAAATAACTCTAATGGAGACTATTTCTATTGATTTTTTGTTTTCTTTTTACAATTTCTTATCTAAAACCTTTATTTCCCATGACGCATGTGATTATAAATGTATTTCGCAGGACACATGTGATTAGAAATGTAGCATAATATTGGAATGGATACTCTCAATTCATAGTTAATTTGTTCATAGAAATAAATTTCCATGCTTACGTTCTTAATCTCCATTGTATTATGAGTCATCTCGTACTTTATTTTTTCTTTATGGTTATTCCTATTATATTTCGTTCATGTTTTTTTCCCCCAAAAAAGGGTAAATTCCATTAGAGATGAAAAGAAGTTTACATTCTGTATATGCACTTGTGCATTCTAGACCATCCAGTGGATTGGTACTCGAAACTTCTAATGCATCGTAAGATCATAAATGATCTATGAATTAGCCTCTTAGAAAAATTAAAGATTTTTCTTATACCTCCAAGATTTCAAAAAAAAATTAGTATTGTGTCAAATATAGCAACAACATAGCTAGGCTACAACCTTCAATAATTTTCATGAAAATTGTCCTGTCCAGAGATGAAAATGAAAAAAATGACACGACTAAGCATGATATCAGACGCTTCAGCACTCTGTTGTTACAACATTATGTCGACCATAATTATATATGATCAAGCATTGATAAATGTAGCAAAGTTGATCACTTCAAAAAACTGATTTGATAACCTCTTGGACGAGGCCAATATTGGATTCTGGAACAACACCCAACTTCGAACTGTAAACCATCTTTGGATAGGGAATCAACTTCAATATTGAGTTTTATTTATAAATGGAAGAAAGAAATGGAGTTAAAGACATTTTCCATTCTTTGGATCTCCTAAAAAAATGGGATAAGAAACCAATTTCCCATTCTAAATTTTCTACTCATCCAGTGTTTACAACCATAAAATCACCAAAGATTTGCAATTTGTGATCAATCCCTTTCTCTGGTACTAAAGATAACAACAATTTTAAAGCTGGAAGTTTGGTGTAGTTGTTAGAATCTCCTTTCAGGATGGCATTGTATCGAAAGAAATAAGTATCATATATGAATAGGGTCCCCCCTGCCATATAGATGGGAGGATTACCCTGACTGGAACCATTGAAATATCCCAAGACCCTAACTTGTCAATTGGCTCATGAGTAAGCTTTCTTCGAGGCATGCTCTTTGAAATGAACTTATAGCTAGAAATAATTGACCTATTTTGGGAGGCACATTAAAAGGTAGGAATGTATGTATCCTCAAATATTCCAGCATTCCTGACAAGCCAATACCCCAAACAAAAATCCAAGGGAAGGATTTGAATTCTTAAAGCTCTGGCTTCTTTTGCCATTAAGTGAAGAAATATGCAGTTGAATCACCTTGACAACTTATTCTTACCCATATGAGAGATTCCATTTACTCCCAAGCATGTCTAGAATATGCACATGAGATTAGTAATTAACGTATGGATTCTTCCCTCTCCTTAGTTAAAACACACCTACTAGGACCATGTATGTTTCTCTTCTGTAGAGCCTCCTAGGTAAGAGCCTCTTATTCTTCATGGCCAACCACATAAAGATTCTTTCCTTCAATGGACACCTGATTTTCCAGTGGTTTCCACCACCATCAAATATCTTCATGCATAATACTTCAAAACGTGTATTTGTATCCTAGTTTTGGAGTGTATTACCCTATGGTAGATTTCGTGTATCAAACCAATTCATCTTCCACCTCCTTGATTATTACATGACTTACCTTTTAGTTTTTTTTAATAATTCTCCCACAGTTCCCTCTCATGACCATTTGGTCCTAATTGGATTGTTTTTTCCCACTTTTGGTGCCAAATAGAGGAAAGCTCCAGAGAGGTTTCCTAGGATAGGTTAAAGATACCTTTCGTATGAAGAGTAACAATCATATTGGTTACGAATTTTATATCGCTCTCCACTCCCCACCCAAGGATATGCTCTCACCAAAAGTTTCCAACTTTCCACACTAACCAATTCCCCACTAGTGGGAAAGCTAAGACCGCGACATTTCATATTATTGACACATTATGAATGTTTTTAAAGGGTATTCTAATTCATCCTTCTACAATGACAGGGTAAATGTATTTCTAGATGATTACCTAGCTTCATAATTCATCATTTGTTATGAGTCTCCAAAGGTCCATGGCAGCCAGTGCCTTCCCAAATTGATGTATATTTGTAAGTCCCCATCCTCCCAGATCTTTAGGATTTGATATGGATTTCCATTTCATCAGAGGAATTCCCTCACTCTCCTTTTTACCTACAACAAAAATATGAAGCTAATTTTTTCTAGAAGCCCTTTTGGAATAAAGGCTAGAGAATTCCAATAGATTGGGATTGTTTCGAACACTTATTTAGCCAAAATAAGTCTCCCTCCTCTAGATAACCACTTGTAACACCATTAGTTAATTCTCCTATCAACTTTGGCTCTGGGCCATTTCCAATCATTGATTCCATTATCATTTGGCTAGATATAAAAACCAAGGTATCTAAATCCTACTTGGAAATCCATTGTTGATAAGGGAAAAGATGTAGGATTGACTTGATTTGATCCTTTGCCATGTCATTAAAAGAAACTGAAGGTTTTTGCATATTTACCATCATATATTTAGTTGTACAATATATTTCTAATATCTCTTTTAATTTAGAAGCATCTCTCCTTGAACCATCACAGAATAAAAGGACATCATACACAAAAAGTAAATGGGTCAAAGTAAGATTTCTTCTTAACCTTAATGCTTTTTAGAGATCCCATTCTTCTTGATACCAGTATAACTCTGGTGATCCCTTCAACTACTATAGAGAATAATAGAGGTGATAAAGGGAATCCTTGTTTGAGCCCTTTTGATGGTATAAAGAATTCAGATGTCGATCCATTGATGAAGATTGTAAATGATATTGATGGCAAGAAATTCATTATATAGTTCACAATATGGACAAAAAATCCAATATAGATCATCAACCCCAGATACAATCATTTTTCCCAGTCATATGCCTTGGAAAGATCTAACCTCAAAACAATAGCTGGTAGCTTCTGTCTTTTAATAATAGTATGCATCCCTTCTTGTGTCACTCCTATTGCATCTTGAACTTGTCAGCCATGGAGGAACCCAAATTTCTCCTTTGAAATTATATCGAACAAAAATTTCTTTACACTCAAAGCTATAGTCTTTGTATTCCCTTGTGGAATATCTATTATGTGTTTTCTTCTAGTTATATGTTGTTGAATTGTTATTTTGTACTTTATTTTAGTTGTATGTTCTGGTTGAATTTATGTATTGTACATTCTTCTAAATTTTTTGGCATCTATGTCTATTGTTTATGATCAACATATTCTTTGTTTGAACAATGTTAATACATATTATCTCTCCAACCATTAATTTATGAGGTGCATATGATCAGAAATTTAGATACTCTCGAAGTTGTCATTATTTTTTTATGTCTATGAAATGCAATGCCCAATACAATTCTTAAGTGAAAATTAAAAAAAACGTGTTTAATCGAGTAAATTGCGTAGATTGCTTTAACTTTTCTATTTCTTGTGAGTTATTTGTTTTTACTAAGAAGAATCCTTAGAGGTATGGAATTTGGATGAGAAATGTCGCCTTAGTACTTCATTCCTCTTTATCTACGATTTGTTTGTATTTACTATTTTCATGTTCAACAAATTCTTTTTATCTTTTTCTATGTATTCTCCTATATCTATGTTCATGTCATGGTTCACGATCAACATGTTTAGTTTTTAAACAACATTGATGGAGATAGTTTCCTCTGATTTTGTTGTTTCCTTGAAGCATGTGATTAGAAATTTAGTAGATTATTGGAGTGTTTACTCTTAGAGCCACTGTTAATTTGTTCTTGAAACTTAATTTCTCATGAACAAACTAGGGGATAATTTTTCTACATCGTGACATTGAGTTTTAAATTGGTTGTTTTCTATTTCTTGCGATTTAACAATTTTTATGTTGTGGGAGGTGAAGTTCTTCCAAGATGTTGTGTATTCCTTGTTGAATGTTTGTTTTATATATATATATATATATATATATATATATATATATATATATATATATATATATATATATTTGTGTATGGTTCTAGGAGCATGTGTTCTCTATTTGAACACCGTTAATGGAGACAATTTTTGTCCATTTTCTGGTTTCATTCTACCAATTTTGGGTTGATGCTTTTGCAGTTGATCTTAGTCATCGGAGAATACACAAGAAAAAAAAAATGGCATCATATTCTCTTAGATAGTTTATTTCTTTTTATTTTTGAAAGTTTGTTTCTATTCTTTCTTATTGTTGGATTTACCATCATATAAATATTTCCCCATTTAGTTGAGTTTAGAAAAGCAATAGTAAGTTGGAACTTGAAACGTTTATCATTTGAATATAATCATTTTCATGCAAAACATTGAAACACAATTCGAGAAATGTACACAGGGAGTATGAAAGGTTAATGGTGTAAAAAAATATGAAATAAAACACATAGTAAACCTATAAATGAGTCTATAGACCTCAGGGTTTGATCCAATTCACTTGGATATTGACTTAGACATCATAGAAGAAGCAAAATGACACCTAAGTTTTATGAGTCTATATACCTTAGGGTTTGTTTTCTTGCAAGATTTGATCTTAAGCCTATGAGGCTATAGCCTTAGGATTTTGAATATTCACTTTTATTCACTATCTAAATGCAAATTCAAGGTGTTGCTTGATTCCATTCTCCTAAGGAGATAAAAAGACACTAGTCTTAATCTCACAAAGTGATACAAAACCACAATTTACCCCCTCTCTCTCTCTCTCTCTGAAAGCAAGTTGGCAATTGAATTTCCAACTACTTTCTCATGTTCAACCTATTCCAATGCTTGAAAAACTAAGTTAATTTCTTGTTGTTGTTACAAATGTTTGCTACGACCATTAGGGATTAGTCACATCACTGATAACTAATCTACTTTATGCTCTTAACTTCATGTAATTACTGGTGAATAATTTGTAAATGTTTCTATGCTTATTGGGCATATTGTCATCCATTTATTTGTTGAATTAGAGTGATATATCATTGTTGTTGTCATAACATTGGTATATGTTGAAGTGTATTATTGTTTACCGCAAGTTTTATTACAACAAGTGTTTCTCTTTGATAACTAGTGTTCTGGGGTTGATTATTCATTTACTTGTTATCAAATGCATTGAGATATTTCTCTCATGCACATACAATCAATTGCCTTGTCTAAAAACTCATCTCAACCTCTCCCTTTTCCCTAGACATAGCCCATCCTAGAAAGTGACCAAGATAGGGTGCCATAGAATTGTCTTTAGCTTGATATTGTATTCATTGAAGTCACAAGGGAAACCTTCCTTGTGTTGGAATCTCATCCATCACTAAAACGATGGAAGTACTTACCTAGGTGACAGTGGCAATCACTTACAATTATTACACAAGTTTAACATCTTGTGAAGGCTTTGCACAAGTGCCAAATCCTGTGATAAAAAAGCCTATTGATATCTAACTTATTAAATGCCATTTTATATATGACTCATTTCCAAAAGATTAGGAATGTCATAGGAGTTTTTGTATGTAACCCAATGGAATCCATTCATATTTTTGACATGGCCTTGTGCTCCAAGTTAAGTTGATGCTTAAAATATAGTGCTATCAACTATTCCAGGTGACCTCCTTATTTGACGCACTAATATGGATGAACTTGGCTATAACCCAGCCAAGTTTTTGAGTTCTTGGTATCCTATTCTCCTTTCACGTTTCCCTATAAGATCTCTCGGAGGTCTTTTTACAATGAATTGCCAATGAAGTTGATAAATGGGTTTTTAAGCCTAAGTCATTGGCAACTATATTTTTAGGTTTGTTCTAACATCTTATTCACCACCTGTGTTTATTAATAGTCTTAGACTTTCTCTAGGATTACATGAATGGGATCAAAGGTTTTCATCGTGTTAAAAGAAAAGTGCGTTACATTCGCAAGGACTAACAAGTTAAGGGTATGATTGACACATGTAGATAGGTTTGAGCCTTATGCACGAAGTGGGTCATACAGATAGTTGAGTGAAAGGAAAGTAAAAAATTCTCATAGCAAAGTTGTATCTATACAGGGACCCGGTTATGTGAATGGGGTTGGGGAGATGTTAACCTTTAAACACTCATGTTAATTCCTTCCAAGGTCAAAATCTAGGGAACATTTTCAACAAGGAGTTTTTGAAAATCCTAAGAAGTCATCAAGTATTGGCTTACCTACAAAAGAAACTCTCTCGATGAACTAGCATGTCCTTTAATGAGCATTGAATTTGGTGGTCACCCCTTGTGCAATTTAATGATAAATTATTGACATAGATTGCTTGGGTTTTGGCCATTCTAATCTTTTCAAGAAAGGCATTGTTAAGGACGGGAAAATCTTTGATGTCAAGACTCATGAATGGAAGCATCGACTAGAGTTAAAAACATATTTTTGGCTCAATACCAATAACAGGATCATTATTGAGAGTTTCAAAGAACTCATTGTAGATAATATATTTCTTAATCTTAGTTTCCCTTCTCTAGCTACACAATGGAGATATTGGAGGTGGAATTGTACAAAGGGATTCAAGAAGTATAGTCCAATTGTACAAAGGGATTCAAGAAGTATAGTCCAAAGGAATTGTACAAAGGGATTCAAGAAGTATAGTCCAATTGGTGGGTATTAGTGGTTGAGTTCCCAGTTGATGTCAAATGTTTGACTAAACAAAGTTTGGAGGCTTCCTTTTAAGATCACTAGGTTATTTTGGTTTCAATATTCATTGTAATAACGAGTTGAAGAAATATTTATTTTCCTGGTCCTTGATTTTGGGTGGCCTTCTCCTCGGCAACCACTGAAGTACTTGGTAGTTACCCAACCTAAGTACACCCTTTTTATCATAAATATGAAATAGTAAAATACATGCTTTGGTTATGTCCTTTTTCAAAGTTAGTTTGGGAATGGGCTTCAAAACTTTGTTGTTAGCTTTGCCTTGCCTCCATCACTTGGAAGTCTACCTTCTTTGGTGACAATCTCTTATGGGTAATTATGATTCATGAAGCATGACAATTTGTTAGAGTCGAGCTCTTGTTTTTATATGGAAAAATGAAAAGATCATGTATTTAAAAATACTTTTTTTCAAGTTTACTTAGTTTGAGGGGCTCTAATTTGTGCCAGCTTCCACCTACATGTTCATGTATAAGCTGACCTGAAGTTTTTCATAATTTTTCAAGCCATGTATATATAGTTTTTATTAATAATGTGTAAAAAACGCACTGTATTTTAAAAAATGAGTTTCTAACTTTATTTATTTATCTAAGGATAATTAGTGATCTCTAATAAAACCCACCACAATAGAGTTGTAAGACCATAACTTCTTGTTAAAATAAATACTATTTAATGTAAATTGTTAAAAGAAATACTATTTAATGAAAATTCTTGAAGCCCATACAAATGGTGGTGTGGGCTTAGCACTCTTGTTTTCCACTGCCATGTCTACATAAGTAAGATCGTGACTTCCTCACTTGAGTCGCATTACTGTATAGCCTCCAAAAACTATGTGAACATGGCAAAACTTTCATTCACATCCATGGATGACATAGACATCATTTTTTAACAAATTCAATGTTTAATGTTACAACTTAGTGTAAAATGATGACATTCATTTGCAAGTCAATCTATGCCATGGTGGTTGAGAGAAGCCTTCATCTACTAAGATTTACAACAATTATATCTAGCAAAGACAGATGTAGAGGTGGGCATAGACGCTAGAGCAGGAACAAAGCCACTATCAATAGATCGAGTTACGGATGAAGTAGAAGTAATGATTTATAACAATTCTATCTATCATAGTGGAATTAGGATTTAGATGATAGGAATATCAAAGTCTTGGTTGCTACTCTATTATTATCAACTTCATTGGAAGATCTAAGAATTATATGTGACTATGAATTAGTGATGTTGGTTTTTTTGCTTAATTTGTAATTATATCTTGCTAGCAATGTACCATCTCAAAAATTGATCTATATTTAAAAACCTGCAAATGAATCCAAGAGCCATGCAAGATTGATGCACAATTAATCAATGTGGAGATTGCATGAACCCAAGAGAATTAGAAGTCAACATATTCATTCTTTAGTACCATATCCACCTAAACTATAACCAAATATACATGTATTTAGTCACATCCACAACCAGAAATTATGTACTCTTAATCCTTATAAGAAATAAATTAACTTTAATAAAAACTAGATTATATTTATTTTATGAATTAATTTTTAATTTTTACTTTTTAAAATTTATTAGAATTTTTAATTTTTTTATTTTCTTTTAAATTTTGTAACACATATTACACATCTATATAATAAACCTCTTAACATAATTAATGTTATACAATTATAAAAGTGAATAAATCTATACTTAATAATTTAGTGAATTTATTTTTAATAACTATAATATATTAAAATTTCTATAAAAAACAATTATTTATAATTAAAATTAATTTAAAAAAAAAAAACTTACAAAGAAATTTACATCTTAATAATTTAGTGAATTTATTTTTAATAACTATAATATATTAAAATTTTTATAAAAAATAATTTTTTATAATTTAAATTAATTTAAAAAAAAACCTTACAATTTTTTTTTTTAAATTTTAGAGATTTTTTTATTTGCTTATTTCTTTGACGAATCAAAAACATTACATTATGAATCTTGATAATTAAACACAACAAAAAAAATTATTTATTTATGATTGGATTTAAATACTTTTTTCCTTATTTCTATATTTAATTTTGTTTAAAATTTTGATAAATAAACAAAACATTTAAATGATATAAACTATAACCATGTATATTAAAAACAAAATAAAAATTATTAATTGTAATGATAGATATTATATTATTATTATTATTATATATATATATGGAAATCTGGAAACTTATATCATAAAACTTATAATTCATCATTGAGTAGTAAATTACAAAAGCATTTGTTTATGTTTTTTTTTAGATATGATAGATATTTTTATGAAATTTCAAAGGAAAACTTTAAAAGTTTACAATATTACATCCTAATAATTCTTGCTATAAAACTTGCAAGTATATAACTTAAAGAAAACTCATAACCATATTCTTTAGTATGTTGTACTCAACTTCCAATTCATCAGATTTTTGGCTTTTGGACAAGGGTATTCATAATTATTGAAGTTTGGGAAGTGCATTGTTATTTATTCTAATGTACCTTGGAGGTCACGGAGAATATAGAGGTTTTGTTCCACTTATTAACTTCTCATAGTTTCCTCCTTTAACTCTCCGAATTTGTAGACATTCTATGATTATAGGTTGTTAATGGCCACTCAAGTTGATAACCATATTCCTTAGCATGTTGTACTCAACCTCCAACTCATCAACTTTTTGCTTCTTATGGAGAAAGTCAACCTCCAACTCATCAACTTTTTGCTTTTTATTGAAGTCTGAGAAGTTCATTGATATTTATTTTGATGTACCTTGGAGGTCACAGAGAATATAGAGGTTTTGTTCCACTTATTAACTTCTCATGGTTTCTAAGAATCCTTCTAAATTCATGTGACTATTCATAATCCCATAATTGCAAAACATCCTTCAATAGAGGGTTCATTTGATTGAGGAGACTTAACTTCGAGCATGCAAACCGAGGAAGTGTCAATCCTTTCATATCTAGGTTGCTTACATGATATCTATTGGTGATTGAGAGGTGGCTATAAAGTGGCTATAAATGACTTAATAAGTGTTCTCCCCATTGTAACATTGGATTGTTAAAGAATTGGGTGGGATCCACCCTTCTTTTTTCCTAATGCCCCTAGACTTGTAAGCAAATACTTTGGGGTGGGATCCACTCTTCTTTTTTTCCTAATGCCCCTAGACTTGTAAGAAAATACTTTGGGGCGGGATCTACTCTTCTTTTTTTCCTAATGCCCCTAGACTTGTAAGCAACCAAAGAATTTGGTGAGATCCACCCTTCTCCTTTTCCTAATGCAACTAGACTTGTAAGCAAATACTTTGTTAGCCGAAGTATCAACTTGTTAATTATACTCTAACTAAACTTGATAAAACAAGATCTTGTGTAGGCCACCTATTTTCTTTTGAGCTTGAACTATGATAAAAGCTAGTTTGTTATAAGAAAGAATTGTCTTTAATTCCATTTGTTTTAACTTCTTTTCAATATATCAAAAATAGAGACTATGTAAATACTAAATAAAGTTATTATATGGAAGAGATTATCTAAACCTTTGCTTAATTGTTTATTGACCTTCTAAGACATCAAGCCTACACCTACCATCCCTCACATTTACATTTTATTAATCTATGTATGTAACTCAAACCATCTAGCACAATTAAATATTTAATTTAAAAGAATTAAATATATTATATTAAAATCATTTATTTTTAACCTAAAAAGAACCACGACCAACCATTTTATCCTAAAAGAACCACGACCAACCATTTTATCCGTGAACAGATCCATTGGAATAATACACATTTCATGATAATTAATCTTTGAATGTTACATAGTTCTCGCCTGCAATAAAAAAAAACATTTGGATGTTACACACGATAATTTCTTAACTTAAAGATGTGTAAGTATTTTATATTTCTCTCTTGCAAATTAAAAAAAAAAAAAAAAAGCACATTTGGATGTTACGCACGATAATTTGTTAATTTAAAGTATTATATATTATAAAACTCTTATACATTTTCAAATGACGATGGCATCCAATATTTGCACTTAAAGAAAACCGTGATAGCATGATGTCGAATTTAAACAAAGAATGGCATATATATTTTTGTTTTCTCACATTTGATCATAACTATGAACGGAGTCGTCGTTGATGATGATGCAAGTGGGAGTTTGATTAACGGTACAGAGAATCGTGATGGCATGATGTCGAATTTAAACAAAGAATGGCATAGTAATCATAACTATGAACGGAGTCGTCGTTGATGATGATGCAAGTGGGAGTTTGATTAACGGTACAGAGACTTTGGCGCTTTGTGAGTAATATGAAATTGTGATGTTTTAGATAATTATATTATCAAAATCAAAAAGCGGGAGGTTGCGATCTAGTGGGATAGAAACAGATTTGAAGACTGATCCAAACGGCTAGAAAAGGTTTTGGCTGGCCGTTGCTTAAAAAAAAAGCTACCAGGCAGCTTTATATAATTATGTTTCTAGTTCTCCAATTCTCTAATCATTCCCTTCTCTAATTCTCAAATCCATCCATGTCGCATGTCGCAGTGAGTCTGTCTTTACTTTACTTTTAAAGTTAATGAAGTTTTTCTGTGTGTATTGTGTATGGATGTTGAATCTGTGTGTATTTTGTGTATGGATATTGAATCTGTGTGTGGTTGTGGACGGGCCCGTCCATTGTATTTCTGTGTGTATTGTGTATGGATGTTGAATCTGTGTGTATTTTGTGTATGGATATTGAATCTGTGTGTGGTTGTGGACGGGCCCGTCCATTGTATTTCATTGGTTAATGTTCAGTTGATAGGTTCTTTTTCTCTTTGCGTCTTTTGTTAGGTTAATGTTGCGTTCTTAAGTATGTATGCATCTGAATCTGTGTATGTATGCATCTGAGTCTGTTTGCTGTTAGGTTTAATTATGGATAAAGAAAAGATGAAGAGAAGGGAATCCGCACTCTGCTCACTAAGTAATTTTCTGTGCGCAATGGTTCGATCAACAACAAATGCAGGACATCCATTCCATTCAATTGCAGCTACGGTCAAAGCCGACATTGGATTTGGTGCGGTCTGTGGAAATTCTGTGGATGGCCTCAAATGATATGGTAATCGCCCGTATTCTGTTGCCACTTGAGTTTCTCAAATGATATGGTAATCGCCCCCATTATGTTGCCACTTAAAGCCATTTAATAGGCTCAATATTAAGGCATTTTGGTTCGCTTTGATCTGAATCTTGAAATTCAAGTTAGCTTGTGCTACACAGAATTTTGATAAGGGTTTTGTTGTTTTAAATGGTTCATTCTATATGCATTTTTGTGTTGTGTTATATGTATTCATATATCTTGTTCATTTTGTATGTATTTTAATGTTGTGATATATTTGTTCATATTTCTTGTTGGAGTTTGAATTCCTTTAATCAGTCAATATTATTCTTCTATCATCGTTTTCTTTTTGCTGATATTCTACATCTAAATCTTCTATGGGATGCGTCTACTCTTTTTGTTGATATTCTACATCTAAATCTTTTAGACTATGCGTCTTGGTAGAAGATTAGAATGCATTTTCAAAATGAGGTCTGATTACTTTCTAATTCACTTAATGATGTGATGCCCTGTCTATCCATCAATAACGCTTCAAAGAAACACCCAACATCTATTGTTTTCTTTTAATCAGTGAATATTTTTCTTCTATCGCCTTTTTGCTGATAATCGATACATCTTTTTACTGATATTCTACATCTAAATCATATTCTACATCTAAATCTTTTAGAGGATGCGTCCTGATAAAAGGATATTCTGTTCAGAATGCATTTTCAGTGAATATTGTTCTTCTATCGTCTTTTTGCTGATATTCTACATCTAAATATTTTAGACAATGCGTCCTGATAAAAGGATGCATTTTCAGTGAATATTGTTCTTCTATCGTCTTTTTGCTGATTAAACTATACATCTTTTTATTGATATTCTACATCTAAATCTTTTAGACAATTGCGTCTTGATAAAAGGATATTCTGTTCAGAATGCATTTTTATTGAATATTGTTCTTCTATCGTCTTTTTGTGCTGATATTCTATATCTAAATCTTTTAGACGATACATCTTTTTACTGATATTCTACATCTAAATCTTTTAAACAACGCGTCCTGATAAAAGGATATTCTGTTCAGAATGCATTTTCAGTGAATATTGTTCTTCTATAGTCTTTTTGCTGATATTCTGCATCTAAATCTTTTAGATGATACATCTTTTTGCTGATATTCTACATCTAAATCTTTTAGACGATGCGTCCTGATAAAAGGATATTCTGTTCAGAATGCATTTTCAGCAAATATTGTTCTTCTATCGTCTTTTTGCTGATACTTTACATCTAAATCTTTTAAACGATACATCTTTTTGCTGATATTATACATTTAAATCATCCTGATAAAAGGATATATTCTGTTCAGAATGCATTTTCAAAATAAATGTCTCATTACTTTCTAATTCACTTAATGATGTGATACCATGTCTATCCAGCAATAACGCTTCAAATTAGGGCATAAAGAAGCATCCGCACCTATTATTTTCCTTTTTGTTTACATACGTTAAGTTCTTTATTAAATTTTTAAAATTGCATCTCTCATGTTTCGGTGTAATTTTGGGTGTGCGCATGCCTTTGTTAATTTTTCTCCCTTTTCTGGTTTTCGTCTTTTTACCATTGCCTAAGGACATTAATCATATTTGACTTCGTTTGCCTGCCTTTGTTAAATATTCTCCGTTATTTCACTTTTCTGGTTTTTGTCTTTTTACCATTGCATACCTATAAAGGACATTAATCATATTTGACTTCGTTTCTCTTAAGAAGAGAAGACGTCATAATGATTTTTAGGAAGAGTCTTTTGATGAAAGTTGAAAGTTGTTGATCTTTTGCGTCGGTTGATTTTGGTTGCAGGTGGAAGAAAGAATAGTCACACATATATTTTCAGAGTGGAAAAACCAATTTCAGAATGGTAAACTTTTTTTTTTTTTTCCTTATGTTAAGTTTTTTTTATTTTGTAATTTTTCTTTCACATGGATAAAAGAATAATAATTATCTTGCCTTGTTAGAGTGTTATTTTCTTGGTCGATACTGTTTCTGATAAGCAATATATGTTAAATTTTCATTCCAATTTTTTTAAATTAAAGGTAAAGTTTTGAAAGTGTAAGTTTTTGATAAAATGAAAATTTTTTGAAAATTTAATTATATATGTCACCTTGATAATTTGGTTGGCTAATTCTTTCTTAATGATTTAGCCGATCAAATTTTATGGATTTTGAGTAGAAAACTAAACCAGGGGTGTCCTGTTTGGTTGGTTTATTCATTCTCAGTGACTTAATCAAATTTTCTGGGTTTTGAGTAGAAAATTAAATAAGTGGAGTTTGACAAACAAATAGGAATGTGAAATTATTTATTCTTTTTCTTTTCAGTTTTAGATAGAAAATGAAATAAAAATCATAAGAGAATTTATCCTTTTAGGCAATTCAATAGAATTGAATAATGTTTTAAAAAGAGTTATTGGATAGAAAACTAAATTATCTATTTCCAGATCTGTAAGCCAATTCATTATTTCCAAATTTTCAATGAAAAAATATAGAAATAATTTTAAATAATCATTTTACCCTTCAATTTTGTGGTGAAAGTTTTAACAATCAATTTTAAGCAAAGAAAACAAATTTTCAATGAAAAAATAGAGATAATTTTAAATAATCAATTTCCCCTTCAATTTTATGGTGAAAGTTTTAACAATTAATTTTAAACAAAGAAAATAGATAAGTAAGAAAATCTATTCTTTCTAAAATTTCAATTAAGAAAATTAAATAATCTTTTTCAATTTTAGAGTAAAAGATTAAATAATCTGAATTTATTTTTTTTAAATTTTTGATAAAAATTAAATAATTTTTTTTCTTTTCAATTTTCGAAAAATGTAAAAAGTTAATTATAAGAAAAAAAAATAAAAACTTTTTAAATTTTCTTTAAAAATTAAATAATCTTTTTTCCTCTATTTTCGAATAAAAGTTAATTGTCAAGCAAAGAAAAATAAATGAAAATTAAAAGAAGCTATTCTTCTTAATTTCCAATAAAAAAATTTCCAAATTTTCAATTAAAAGTTTAAATAATTAATTTTTGGTGGTTAAAAAGTGAAAACCTGAGACATTATTAAATAAAAGATGTATATCATGCATTATTAGATAAAAGGTGTATATTAATACACCTTTTATCTAATAATGCATATACGCCTTTTATCTAATAATGCCCAGGGAAGCATTACTAGATAAAAGATGTATATTATAGATAATGCCCCCTCGTTAGATGTGATCTTATGCGGAACTTGTTGGAGGTGATTTTTCTTTTTGCTTTTTTAGGATCTTATCCAAGCCGTAGCGTGAACATCAATACTTTTACACTTACTTTCTATTTCATAGCATTAACCTAACAGGGGTTATCGTTAAGAAATTCATAATGTCTCTTACCACTGAACTATTGGCTTTGTACTCATCTTAATCCAGTTGGAGTAATCCACGTAAGTGGCCATAAAACATTGGTAAATTACAGAGTAATTAATCGCTTGACACATAAATAGCCTTACCCCTTGTAATTATGGGGTCAGTATTAAGACGTAACATCCTAAATAATAGGACCACTTAATTAAGCAAGCGGCATGCTTCTTAGTAGAGCTTACGTCAAAAGGTTTTTATACGTTTTCACTAACCACGAGGTGTTGGTTCTAATACACGTTCAGCTGCTTCTAGAGAGTCTAATCATTGGACGTTGATAAATGAAATATAATCGTTGATAAAAGAAAATGTAATCTGGTCGGGGGGCACGTTGATCAATCTATATCTGATCTGGTCCGGATCTTCTTCGCGTGATGTAACTATGCTTCTGATGTTGTGATTTGTTGCACGTGTTCCACCAAAAGATCTACTTGAATATCAGTGTAAGTCAATGTTATCAGGCTAGTGTTCACACCTAGTGCGGTTTGTTAGGCTAGTCCCTGTGAGTTGTTCAGGTGAGGGCATGTGTTTATAAAGGAATATCTGATCTGTGCTTACCGAGTAGAGAAACCTTCCCTGGGTGGGGAAGGTGAGCGTTACGGGCAAGTGGAACGGGGTCTGCCCCTTCCACGATGTGGGCGGCCTCGTGTGAAGGGACCTCCATAGTCCAATAACGGAGGAGGGACCAAACACTTACAGCAGAATATAATTGTAAGTTCACCTTGCCCCAGTGGGTAAGGTGAACGATAATAAAGCGTTGAAACATAAAATTGGTAAGGTGTGGATGTGGAGCGGTCACATGAAAATTGGTAAGTGAGTGTAGCACAAATGAACTACTTTGGTCAGAGCTGCTCCTCTCTGATCACGCTGGATCAAATTAGGGATACAAAACCCTCTATGAAGGATCTGATATGGACCCCTAATTCCGATTCCGAGTGGAGCCCCCGGTCGTCATTTCAATCCTTGTCATTTCATATCCTGCTGTTAGGTAGGTAGTATCTCATTTAGCCGGTTGGTCGCTTGGTAATTGAGCCAGTTGGTCATTGAGCCGGTGCCCTAAAATCATAGAGTGGATAAGACTAAGTGGAGGGAATTGGATTAGGCACATTCAAGCCGTTGCAACCCACATGAATTTGGATAATGGATAGTCAACAAAATAGAACTCGTTGGGCTCCACAAATGAACAATTTGTTTCAAAGCTATACTTTTATAACTACACCCCAAAAACCTAGTTTTACTGGGCTCTGTATGCCGTGTAAAAAATGGGTAATTCTATTGTGTATGGTGTGTAAAAAAGGTAAGATGGTCAATTCTCTTCATAATGGTGTGTAAAAAACAGAATAGTTCTACACATCTACTTGTAATTGCTACTGTTTTATGAGTGAGTAAGTTATACGTAAAAACGTGGAAAGGTGGTT